>CM042217.1:15356530-15684030 GCA_023566465.1 Cottus gobio
TTTGAATATATCTTTGGGTTTTGGAGTGTTGGTCAAACAAAACAAGACATTTGACGACGTCACCTTTATGGGCATTTTTCAATACTTTCTGACATTTTATGGAACAAGCTATTAATTAAGAAAACGATCAACAGATACGTGTTAATGAAAAATAATCGTGGTTAAGTGCATACTGTTAAAATACATACAATTGTGATAAGACTTGTGTGGTTACATTATGATTACATGGTTAATTTATGATTACAGTTGTGAATTACAAATAATCCTTTTAATAATAATAATAATCAAGTCAATAACAGGGCAGATCACTGGTTACAGGCAACCGACATTATGACATCACTCACCAGGAGGCGGGAGGCTGGCACTGCAGATCTGTGGCAGTGTGGTCGAGCGGCAGCAGCACCTGGACAGCGGCGAGCTGGGTGGAGGGCGCGGTGGCGGGGCAGCAGTGGTAGTCCAGAGACACCCGGGTCACTGTGCCACTGCGCTGACACTCGGCAGACAGAAGGAGGGGCGCCCGACCCGGGTCCTGGGAGGACACCTGAGGGAACAGTGTTTAAATGGGTTCAAGAGAAAAAACATCCCAGAGCAGGTTTGAAGCTATCTTAAGGTTAAATTAAATTGCCTAAAGTCAATTGAAGGAATGGACTTTACAAAATCTGGTTACACTTTATTTTACGGGCCCCTAATTTCTCAATAATTGCCAAAATGTTTTTGAGAACACTATGTATTATTTTATGATGTAAGCTTTGATGACTGGTTTACAGTAATTAAAATAGAGAAAGTATTCAGGTAATACACTTCCAATTATCAGTAGCGCAAGGCCCTCAAGTCAGAGCACAGAAGAAACGTGACATTCAACAAGGAAAAGTAAAATTCAACAGACATTAAAAATAAATAATACGTTTCTAATAATAAACAAATAGTGAACGAAGATTTACTTAAAGGGATCTTTTCTTTCAAGGAAGTTCTTGTTTCCCATTAAACTTCAGGGAAAATGTGTGAATGTAAAACAAAGCATCATTGAATGTTTACTAACACCTTTCAACATAGCGACGTGCAACTAATATGGGGAAATGTATGAAAATTGCCAAATTATGCAGAAAAGAATTGTAGTTAGAATACTAATTTTACATCCTGACCTGATACTTCAGCAGTGCGATGTTGTAGTAGGAGGCTTTAGGGTTGAGTTCAGCCTCTCTCTGCAGGTAGAGCTGCAGCGCCTGCATGTTGAACCAGAAGTCTCTGGTGTCCGGGTCACTCTGAGACGGATCACTGTGGAGACGGAGGCCGGACGGTGAGGATTGCATTGCAAATCAAAACACAGTTATGACTCGACAGGCTGACGGCAGCTGACCTGAAGAGCAGCTTTTGATTTGGCAGGAAGTGATCGATCCTTGAGATGTTGACCAGTCTGAAACTGAGCACGGGAACGTTGAGGTTGGCTGTGAAAATCCGGGTGATGCCAGCAGGGAAGGACATCGTCAGGTCTCCTGTGATCTTCACCAGACAGCTGGGGGAAGAAGTTCAAATGATACCTGTTAACAACCGGCCCAAAAAATATATTGAAAATCTGAACCGTGGTGGTCAATGGAGCAGAATAAGATATATCCTTTTTTAATTCCACGTAATCTTTCTTTTTACCCACAATGCAACTCCAAGTTTATATATATATAAACACACTTCTTTCTAACTCCACCAGATTATTTTTTATTCCAAACTTGAAAAGCTAGTCTTCAGACCCCACCCAAGCTGACTCAAGTGACATCACTTGAAGCAATTCATCAGACTCCACCAGCTCCCTCTGGAGCTTTTTTCACACGAGCAGTCAAACTCCAGAAGTCCGATTGCAGCCGGGAGGAGCGTTCCTGTAGAGCATGACAGGAACGTCATGTCGTGACATGTAGATCACCGATCTGACAAAAACGTTACCGGGCAGTAGCTACTGGTTGTTCTTGTTCTACCTGAACTAACGACCTATATGTCATGATATAAGACGTTTATGTCATTCTCTAAAGGAACCCCCCACACCCTGTCTCTAAAACTCTGCCCTGTAAACGGACTTTGAGGGGTAAAATCAAACAATGTGCAACGTATGTTTTTCTGTGATCTTGAAGAAAAAGGTTTCATGCTGACCGGTTGTGTTGTCCACCTTTGAAGTAGGCATTGATATATTCTGTTATGGCTGCTGCCACCGGCCAGGCCTCCTGTGTGCTGAGCGAAATGGGACTGGGACCTCGCGACAGGTGCACTGCGGAGAACAAATGTGATAATCTTGCTGTTTTTATAGTAAGTTTCACATGAATTAAGTCACATTTAAAAGGAATAGTTTGACATTTGGGAAATACTTTTCTTGCTGAATTAGATGAGAACATTGATACCACTCATCTCTGTGTGGTACATATGGAGCCACAGACAGCAGCTGGTTAGCTTAGCATAACCACCGGAAACCGCTAGCCTGGATCAGCCTGAAGGTAACACAATCTGCCTGCCGGCACATGGAAAGCTCACTAATTAACACAATAGATCTTGATTGTTTAACTGTGAAATTAAATTGCTGTTTTCCATGTCTTCATGCTAAGATAACCATCTCATCTCATATTTACTATATACACATGAGAGAGCAAATAAGTGTATTTCCCAAACTCTCTTTTGTCTCTTGCTGCTGAATGCTCACTTCAACAGAAACATCCGTACTGCAGTGAAGCGTTATTCATGTGCTGAGGCTTACACTGTCTTTGTGGGTGGTCCTGGTGCTGGTAAGGCAGCGGGGAGGCTTGTCCTGCTCTGGCGGGACTGGGTGCTCGGTTCTGACCCCCCCCCCAGTCGTTGTCCCTGGCCTGAGGACCCCACTCACTGGGGCTGGAGGAGGAGGAGGAGGTGAGGGAGGGGCTGGGCTCCGGCAGCGGGGAGGAGCACAGAGAGCGGGACTGAAACACAGGAATTGACAATATTGGCTCAATTTGCTGATAGAATGGATCAAACTCAATTACTTTATTATTGTCTGACAAACCTCATTTTTGTATTTATTAATATGTTAATATAACTAAATGAATAAACATTTAAGTGAAAAAAATATTTAGAAGACTTACTCATTTATACAGTTTACATGAATTTGGTCATATGTTAATAACAATTTTGACATTTAAAAATGTTCGACCCATCCAAAAGGTAACATTGATACAGAAGTGAGTGAGTTTTATTCAGTCCTCCCTATTGCCTGCAGAAAACAATTGTCTGCAATACAACTGTGAGAGGTTATGTCTATAAATTTGATACTCAGGGAGAACATAATGTTAAGAAAATATGAATTTATTAAATTAGCTGTGCTGTTAACTTACTCTCTCGCAGCCGCTGAGTCGGCTCGACGTCCTCTTGGCTCGGGTTGTTCTCGGAGGAGCAGCTGCAACCACTTCAGCCGTGTCCTGTCTGAAGTTGTGCTTGGACCCTGACAAACGCATCAAAAACCACAATATGAAATCACACAGTGAAACAGATTATGAAAGACACCCTCTGAAATCAGTCAGAAGTCGTTTTCAGAACAGCCGGAGACACGCTGAACAAGCGGCGCTGCCAAATACCAGCTGGCACGAAACACAATCACACTTTATTTGGATTGGATTAAGTGAGGGAATGAGCATCCTGTTGCTATCTGAATATTATTCATAGATTTTCCTCTTTCGTGAGAAAGAACCCCCCCCCCTCAAAAAAATGTGCCTCACTGGTATGATGTTTAAGCTAGGGTGGGTAATGTATTTTAGAACAAACTTTCTCATTACATCCCGACAGCAATCAACCAATGAAAAGCCCTCAGTGTGTCTTCCACAAGCTGCTAGCTTGAAGCTCAGAGTACCAACAATAGCCGTGTTTGTTGTTTACGTACATTATGGATTTGGAGGAGGCCTGAAGAGACGGGCTGCCAGCGTTGCAACACTTTCTCGCTGGATTTAGCGACTTTTGAAGCTTGTGCTGCTCTCTGTGTTTCGGTTGGATATATATTTTTTTTTAATCTAGCGTGCTCTTGCTGGTACAATGTTACCAACCCTATTGAGTGAGTACACGGCACTGTATGGGAGTTCAGAGTCAGAGTTTTTGATTTGATGTACTTGTCAATGGGAATCTAACGAGTGTAAGAACTTTAAAGTTATTGTTCCATCTCTACTGACACAATATTTAAGTATTCATGATTAAATGAGCATTTCTAATGTGCTTTAGGACTCAAATCCTTACTAAATCTGTTGCAATGCTTATATTCATGCATCAATTAATCGCTTGGTCTATACATTTAAAGAAATAGTGGAAAAATCTAATTTCTTTTCACAATCACAATTTCCGGAAGCTTACGACATCTAGTTTACCATCACGTAAGACAGCACGCAAGAAAGCACATCCTTACATTTAAAAATGGAGAACCAGGTCATGTTTAGCCTTTTAGCTTGATAACCTCTGATGATTATTCAATCAAAAATAATTTCTGTTGAGTGCAAAGTTAATTAACTCATCGTTTCAGCTCATAAATCAGTACATCGTCATCACTCTGTCAACCTGTGATTGAATAAAACCTCAGTTGACTAATAACCATAAAACTACAGCTAAAAGTTTCTGCCCTCGTCGAGGTAATACGCATTAAAAGAAAACCCTTGCAGCTAATTTGACAAATAAAAGAGTGTTTAGCTGAATAAGCCCTAAATGAATGACTGAGCAGGCAGGCCTGGAAAGATTAGGTTTTATATTGACTAATTAGAAAGGCTTTATTAGAAATCTGATGAAAATGATGAAGTGCGGAACAGAAGAATTAAAATGTTCTTATTCATATAACCGTTCTGAAAGTTCTGGGTAGATGGTTTGGTTTACTAAAGCTGTAGATCTTAACTACTAAATATATCATAATGTGCATTTTCAGATATTATGGCTGGTTCGATTACATCCTTAGGAATTATGGGAACTATTTAAACAGCTAAAACTCCAGATTTGAATCATTAATTGATTGTAAAGAAATGTCACTTTACTTTTCATTACTCTCCACTGGCTCCCTGTTGCTGCTCGCATTAGGTCAAGTCATTAATAAGCACCTATAAAGTGGCCACTGGCACAGTCTACTTGGATTGTACCTCATTTGTACTTGTAGTGCTTTGGAAAGAGATAAATGTAGATGTAGTGGTAAAGATAGCATGCATGACTCTTTTAGATTAAGAGGTAGTTTCCTTTTGGGACACTGACTTTGATTTAAATCATAGCTAAGTACCTCATGTTATTCTCACTTTTATATATACCTTATTCTTGTATTAAATTATTTTATTAAACAACTTTTTTACGTATACTTTTACGTGTACTTTTTGTAAGCTTGAAATGATAAAAGGTAAACTTGCTGCCAACCTCAATGAAAAGATAATAGTAAATAAAGATGAACATAAAATGAAAATCAGTACCCTTGTGCGAGCCAACACTGCATGATATCTGAGTGTTCAAATCCAGGCAGTCTTGATCCTTATCTGTGGAAAAACATAGATCCTCCTGTGGTCCTGAATGCCTTGTGAGTGGAGGGGCGTTCCTGCGTGGCTCCCCGTCTGATGACCGATGTTTCCTCCTCTCTCCACCTCCGTCTCCTTTCCCTCCTCCTTCCTGCTGTGTTTTGGCGCTGCTCTGCCCTCCAGAGACACTTTCACTGAATGGGTTGTGGAAAGAGTTCCAGTGAATTAGCTCCTTCTTGGGCTGAGCAGAGGGCAAAGAGCTCGAGTTGGCATCGAGTAGCAGCCTATTGCCATTGGTAGAGCCGCCGCCCCCAACGCTGCTGCTGCTGCTGCTGCTGCTGCGTGGAGGGATCAACCCAGCGGCTGCAGCCAGCGACGTCTGGTGCGTTGGGCTGCCGATCATCGTGATCGCAAACGGGTCGTCAGAGGAAACAGGAGGAGGGAGGCTCTGGTCTCTTTTCCTGTCTCTGTCTTTACGGTGAGAGGAGGAGGAAGAGGAGGTTGGGAGTGTCTTGGTGTCGGTGAGGGCGATGGAGAATGGGTCCCCTCGCCCGTCCAGCCGCCTGCCCTCCTGGGTCGGGCGAGGCGGTGGACGCGCCCAGGCGTCAGACAGGTTGAACGTCTCCTGGGTGACCGTCCGCTCAAACGCAGCGAGGAAGGGGTCCTCGGGGGGGATGTGTTTGCAGTTCCACACCGACGACTCCACCTCGGGCGGGGGGAGGGACTGGGAGAAGGCAGGAAACCGCATGGATGAAGGGTCCATATCTGGGGGGACACGAGAGGGACGCGACGAGGCGACGGACCAGACGCTGGCAGGGTCGTCCTGCAGGTGAGGACCCCGGCCGGGGGAGGGGTCACGGAAAGCCGAGAGGAAAGGGTCCACAGGTCGTCCCAGTGTTTGCATCTGCTCTTTGCTCTGTGACACAGGAGGCCAAGCTGCCCAACCCACCGGCTCGGGGGAGGGCCCAAGGGGCTGATGGGAAGGCGAGTCCAGGCCAGAGTCTTCGACGTTCTCTGGAGAGGAGGAGTCGGACGAGAAGGCAGCATCTGCACACGCACACCAGACACATTGCAGCGGCTCAATACAGTGCACCGGAAACAAAGGACTCAGTGGTCAGTTTAAGTTTCAGTACAAACAAAGTGAAATAAACAAAACTCAAGTTACCATTTGGCCCAAATACGTATATCACAATATTAGTTTCTGGATATTACATTTTGAGAAATGGGGGTCATATTATATGCGAGGATTACACATTTAAATATTCATGAAAGTTCAAGTACCAAAAAGCCTCAGAGACCTTCTGTCAACCTCTTTCAGGCACACAGCTCAATGTGGTGCCTCCCAGTCATTTCCTTGTTTCCAGCAGGTTAGATGTGTTGTGAAGCTGGTTCAGTTCGACACATTAACACCTGGAAACATCTGCCATCCCAATCTGTTTTAGTCATCTAAGGGAGGCTTGGAAATTAATTTGGAGTTATCTGATGAGCTTTGGGATGATGGGATGGAGGATTAAAGATTTCCATTAATAGGAGACTCCAGCTAGTACACTTGATAGGACATATGTATAAAAAGACTCATCTTTTCTGGGCTTGGAAGGAAAGATTTAATTTATTTCATAGGTATTGGGGAAATAATTGATCCAGACACGCGTACTTTGGTTTTTTTCTGAATTCTTCCAAAGAACTAGCAGGTTTTAATGTTCTGTATGATTATAGCTATAATAAACCTCCAGTTCTTGTTTTAAGTGGCTCACTGATATGATGTCCTGCCTTTATTTGGAGAAGATTAAGTCCTCATCTGACTCATACTGTACATTTGGTACGATTTGAGGTTAATTTATTGAATATATCAGAGAGCAAATTGACTCGGCTGCAATTAAGTAGTGTTTATTTAGTTGTGTTCCCCTCTTGAATGTGGCTGAATGTCAAATTGTAAAGACATTTCTATCAGGGCACTGAAAATGCTGCATATCTAGGCATGTTTGAACTGTTTGCTACTCTGGCAACCACTATCAATGTGAACAGAACGAAAATATACAACTCTTACATTCAGAGGCACGAAAAGCGCTCTGCTCTCTGATTTGTTCCCGACCATCAAAGCTTTTGGACTTGAAGGCCGACTCCAGCGGCGGCCCGAACAGACTGTCTGAACCCGACGCTGTTGAACTCAACCTGGTAAAACAAGGAGGGAGTGAGAAATAAGATCAGCAAGAGTAAAGGAGTGATCGAGGGAGCGATGCGGAGGAGCGGAGATATGGTGAGAAAAGAAGTGTGGGCATGCCTTCTTTGATTGCAAAAAGACAAATAAGGCATATCCGCTGATAAGAAAATATGTCCAGTGGAATTTACAGAGTTTTGAAATCCCTCTTGTAAAACTGCACACTTTAAGCTCAAAAGGAAAAAATAGCATCCAGATGTGTAGATCTGTTTACAGGGCGCTACACAAACACATCTTAAAGAAACCTGCGAGGCGGATCTTAGGGTAGAAATCTCAGATGCGGATTGGAATAAGTGTCTAAAGAGTATAAACTCCTGTTCTATTAATTAAAGGCACCAGCTAAACTAATGTTGATTGTGAAGGATGTAGGAAGAAATCGAGAAACCAAAACCTGCATCCCCAGTTTTTTTTTTCTTTCTGTAACTTTCTGAAAAGATACCATTTTCGTGTGTAGGTAGTGTTTTTTTTGTTTCTGAAACCAACAATCTGACATTCACCTGGTGACTAGCAGCTGTGTGGAGGTGAGAGAAGAGCCAAAAGGCAGACTTCTCTCCCGAGAGCTCTTTTTTCCCCCCTCACAACTATTTCTGTCACTTTTCATGGGAACAACGGAGGAGGGCACTATGAATGCCTTTCAGGAGAAACTGTCAGATAGATTATTTGCATATAAACTTCAGACAATGGTGTGCTACCAACTTTGTGGCAACAGCTTGATGAATACTTTCTCCTGTTTAAATATGAAAATGCCTTTCAGCATAAAACCAGGTGTGGGAGAACTTGACTGGCCTGCAGGGAGCCCTAAAATAAACCCTGTCCACCAGCTTTGGGATGAGCAGGTACGCCTACGACAAGCCAGACCCTGAAACTCAATAATTGTGGCCGAATGGAAGACAGAGGAAAGAAAATTTCGAGAAGCCAGGTGACAAAGGTAAAAATAAAACGAAGATGGTGACACTGAGACTGTGAGGAGGAAACCTGAGACCTCTGAAAAGGCCACTGATGACACAAGTGAACCTCTGAATATGTCTCCCTCTCTGCACCACTCAGACAGACAAGGGGTAAGAAAGAAACAGCAATCTCACCTGCTGTGATCAGGACTGGAGGTGGACCTGCGTAGACCCTCCTGCTCGCCATCTGACACACACACACACACACACACACACACACAATTAGATACAGTGGCTCACTGCAGAGAAAGTTCCCTCATCAGGACTAATCAGCAGCGTGGTGTATTTGTCACAGCGATGATGGGAGGCTGAGATCGACTGAGATAGGACGTCATGAGGGTAAACCTATTAGCCATTACGGTCTCTGTGATAAATACCAGCAATTAGCCCGGTCTCACTCAGCTGCAGCCGCCGCTGCAGAGCAACTGCTTTAATCAGGCGCTCATCGTTAATCTGGCTGCCTCTGGACTTAAGCGAGTGAGACTCCCCGCCGCTGGGAAGCAGCAGGTTGCAGCCTCCAGCCTAACCCTACTGGCGGATAACAAACCTCTCAGTGATAAAACATGCTGTGGAGCACGAGCAGAGGGCCGGGTGTGACTAATGGAGGGTGGCTGTTCATGCAAGGTCAGCCAGTGAGGAGATTTTATGTCTGGAGGGAACCATGGCTGCACAGGCTGCAGGTAGAGAGATGCTGCAGCAAGGAAACATGACTTCAACCCTACAGACCCATTCTGTGCGAGCGTGTGTGAGACATGGTCTTCATCTTTTTCAAATTAAATACAAACAAATGTAAGGATAGAAACTTCAAACCTCTATTGCAGGTGACATGACACCCTTTAACATTAAATGACTGATGATAATCTTGTCATTAAAGTTGGTTCAAAATTCATACTAATACTAAACTAATAATTATTTTGTGCAGATTACTTTCTTGATAATCAATTCATCTTTTGTTCTATAAAAGGTAAAAAAAATAGCAAAAAAAAAAAGCCTGTCACAAATTTCCCATATATCAAAATTATTTCCTGATTAATAATTGAATAATCTCCTCTTTCAGCTCTAAACTACAATGTATAAAAAGAAAGGTTTGACAGGCAGACAGATAGATATTGAAAATGAGACTCAAACCAGACTCACCCCTGTGGGAGGCAGCTTCTCCTTCTTCTGATCGACCTCCTGCAGTACTCGAGTTTCCTGCAGAGACACAAACAGCAGCTTTCAGAAGTCTGTACTAAAAGACTACGCAGACTACAACATACAGTATATTTATCATCGCGTTACGCTGCATGAGAAAGATGTGTTACTAATTGACGAACACAAAAATGACTCCAAAAACATACACTTACTGGAGAGCTGCCGCTTGATTGACACCTGGAAGTCAAGAGAGGGGGACAGATTGGGTCAATACGGAGGACTCATGTGAAAGGAAAGGATGGTGTTATTCTATTTGTTTGTTATTGTCAAAAATGCAATAAAAAAAAAAGACAGAAAGAAACAAAACAATGAATGAATCAGTCTCTCAGTACTTTCTGACTCCCCTGCGGCGCTCAGCTTTAAGACTACAGGTTCCTAATTATTAAGACTAAGATGTTTTTACTCAAAACAACTGGTAGATTTTACGCAGTAGATTTTAATCAGTCAAATAGGAAAAAATAAAGCTTGTTCAGGGTCATTGTCAGCTGCCAATTAATACACATTTAGGTCTCTCGTGGGTATTTAAAGCAGCAGGGCTCAAAATAATGAATAGAGTCCCATGTTTATTGCAATGAATGAAAGTCAACAGTTATTGGACAAAAAGATGATGAATAAGATATATCTGGTTTGGCTACACAAGCAATAATCGGATCAATTACTTGTTAGTTTGGTTTTTCCATGAGGGTTGTTGGCAATCAGAAACAAATAGAATGATATTGCCAGGAATTATCCATAAACGTGTATCGTCTGACTTTCTCTTTGACTTTTTAAATCATTAGGAATTCAATATTTTCCACACAGTTTTAGATTTCTGCATTTTACAGAAATTGCTCATGTCTTGTCAGAGGGATCCTGAGAAAACACGCAACATGACAAACACAAAAACACACACACACACAACCTGTGGCCGGACCCCTCTGTTGGGCGGCAGCGTGAGCGCTCCAATGGTGGCTTTCAGCTCTTTCTCGGTGGCAGCGGAGTTACTGCGACTGCTGCTGGCGACCGGTCTGATCTGGATGTGGAACTTCTTGGGCTCCTCGTCATCAAAGTCAGAGTCACTGGAGTAAAAGTTGTTCTCCTTCTCCTCAGAGCAGCGTGAAGAGGAGAGGATGGTCAAGGAGAACAAGCCCATACATGTGCAGGGAATGGAAAGGGATGTCGGGCAAAACTGTACTGTGTGATTTATTACTTCATTTTATACAGATTTTTTTTAATTTGTGTGCTTTATGTGATTTTGAGGACGAAATCAACAAAATTGCAAAGCAATGTTAAAAGTAGTGAATCCAACCAGAGCAATATCCCAAAATAAATCTAATAAGAGAGTGAAAAATGTATCAGAGTACAAACCAGCAGGTGCAAATATTTTTCACACACACACACACACACACACACACACACACACACACACACACACACACACACACACACACACACACACACACACACACACACACACACACACACACACACACACACACACACACACACACACACACACACACACACACACACACACACACACACACACACACACACACACACACACACACACACACACACACACACACACACACACACACACACACACACACACACACACACACACACACACACACACACACACACACACACACACACACACACACACACACACACACACACACACACACACACACACGTCCCCTCCCCTCGCTCTTCGTTCGGCCTGCACTCTGCTGCACGTGGACGAGCTGCGTCACGTCATGTGAGCTGCGTTTGTTTACTAGAAGATTCAGAGAAACCAGGCGAAGGGCTCGATGGCAAAGTCAGAACTGTCAGGACAGAGAGCAGCTACTGATGAATGGATCAGAGCTGGAGTGTTAGGAGAAGAGGACCATTCATTCATATCCCATGTAGGCGTTTGCCTCGTCTCGATTTAACGAGGGGGATGCACCTAGTCATTTGCCTCAACAAATAGATTAGAGACCTTTATTATCGTCTGGAGCTCGACAATTAATGAGCTCATGAAAATGGCTGTTAAAAAATAAATTGGTTAAACCCGCCTCTCACCTCCAAACTTCTGTTTACGCTTCATTTATGAAACGCCTCCGGCTTACTTAGGTTCCTTTTTGGTTTAATTTGGTGAAAACTGAAACTATAATGTGAAGGAGATAAGTGTGTGAAATTCTTCAGACATCTTACATCTCAGTTTCCAACTGAAGTGAATTTAAAGAAGGCTCATTTGTTAGCTTTTCTTATAAATTATTGAAATTTAAGATCCAGATATAATTGATCTAAAGTTATTTGATACCATCAACTTAACAGTTATGGGGGACTTTGGACCCATGTGTTGGACATTGCATCATCAAAACACCAGATCTTTAGTAAGACTTATGTTCATCCAACAGAGATCCACTGTCTTGGATCATTTGTGCCAGGCAACATTGAACCCTTGTTTTTCCTTTAATTTGACACCCTTTTGTAATTGTACTCACAATGTCGCACAAACATCTGTTGACACTAACGTGGTTAACCTAAAACAAAGAATGATTATGAACAATTATTAATCAAAGAAGGAAACGTTAAAAAGTTATATCATATTGAGTTGAATTATCCTGACGAAACAAGTGCAAGCAGAAAAAAGGATATCATTGTGCGTGCTGTCAGCTCGGATGACAAATCCCTCATCATCTACTTCCAGGGGGGAATTCTAGGTGAACACACACACACACACACACACACACGAGAAAGAGAGGAGGTCAGACACCAGCTGGGTCAGCAACACAGAGACAAATGGTACTTCATCCTCATCTCGACACAGAAGTGCGCCGTCACACTCAACGACCCACAACCACCGTAGAGCCGACATGCACTACCGGGAGCTTTCTACCAGAGAGTGTGAGAGAACAAACATGAGCTACGAGTCTGTAACTGGCTTCGGCTGTTATTACCAACAGGTCAAACAAAGCTGTGTGCTGAAGACGGAGGTGTGCTTTCAGTCTGAGTTTAATCATTTGGATGTCTGAGTACATGTCAGCTGCAGTCACATGATATTCACAATAGGACGTGAGGGAGGCAGAGGAGCAGACGACGTGGGAGCCGTTATTTTTAGACAGAGACGTATACAGATGGTGTTTGATTAGATCGGGTTTCAGTAAACAGATCTCAGTAGGTCACGTGCACATGACAAGTGTACATGTAGCCATTGATAATACTTTTGGAATCAGATCACAGTGAATGAAAATAGGATTTATGGAATATCAGATATGTTGTGATTCGACTATAAAAATATAACTGCAGGAGCAGCTTAACGACAGTGAGATGTACATATATTTAAGGCAGCTATAGTCAATATGTTTACAACATTAATACATACAAACCAAGTAAATAAATGATAATTAAAAAAATGTGAAAAATAAAAACTGTGACAATGAGAAAGGTGTCGCTCGTAGTGACGGAGAATTGTTACTTGAATCTGCAGCTTTACAAAGCTTTAAGTCGAGTTAAATCTCATTATTTAGCGGTCCAGTCACATATTCCCTCCAGGAGTTGGTAGAGAACATAAACAGACAAAAAATGAATTGCCAGGAACATGACGCACACACGCACACACACACTTCTCAGAAGTACCAGAATAAACCTGGGGGAAACCCCACAAGTCATTATCACACACACACTCATGATTTCTCAATTAACTTTGTTGTTCCACAAACACACACTTGTATGTGACCCCCACCCTCCCCCAAAACACACACACACACACACACACTTCTCACTTTGCAGACATTCTCTTAAACACATTGGTCTGCAGGGATACCTGCAGCTTTAGGAGTCAGACAGGAAGACGCTGCAGTGTTTTAGTGCGTTGTATTAGACTCACCAGTGTCTCCATCACAGCGGAGTCTCTGCAAATACAAAATAAAAAACACAGATGCATTTTGTTTCATAATAATTACTATAACTGAAGCCAGTAACAAAGATTGAGGATCAGTGTGTGTGTTTGTGCACACACTCACGTAGAGTCCGGCTCCTTGTCCCTCTTGCCGAGGCCGGGGATCCTGAAGGCTTTTGCTCGACTCTTCTTCCCTCCTTCTGGTGGCAGAGCCGTCATGTACTCCTCAAAACCAACCACCGCTGCAGATGACACAAAACGTTCAGAAAACCAACACACAGGTGGCTGGTAGTTGAACCATTCACTCACTGTTTTGTGTCACTATGAATTATTCCGTCTCCACAATTCTGTTTTCCGTGTGGGTGTATTCATATTTCTATTGTTATGTCAGCTGCTGATTTAAGTTGTGTTTATTTCACTCCTACTGGAAACAAGAAAGTCATCCTGGTGAGATGAGCCTCACCTGGCCGGTCTTTGCCTGTGCCCTTCTGCTCCGCAAACTTCTGGATGAGGTTATCGATGCCGATGTTTTCCACATTCTGCTTGAATTCCTCGTGGACCTGCAGGAGAGCAGAATGGTTACGTGGCTCTTTAAAGCACTTGTACTATTAGAAAAGGTGGCATGAAAATGATTGTGTTGGTTAACAAAGCTCTGTGTGGTAATGCTGTGTGTGTTTGCATGTATGTTGGCTTTTGAGTCATCCAACAAGAGGACTGGATCTAGAATCTGACCAGTGTGGCATTGCTGTGACATGGTAACCAACTGAGCGTTAACTAAATGTGACAAATGTAAAATAGAAAACTGTAGGCAATGATGGGACTTGATTCAAGGGCACAAGAGTTCTTTGGGTCATAAACTATAAAACACACTGAGACCGTTATCCTCTACTTTAAATATGAGAAAAAGGGTTTTCTGAAAATATATAGACACAAATAAAAATAAAAAAGGTATATTGTTGGTGTTGAGTGATGCTGCAGGGTTCAGTGTCGGCTACAGCATACCTGTCCCACTTGAACGTGGGTGTCCTCTATGGAGTGGGAGTAACCTTTGATCAGCTGTTTTATCTGCCGTAGGTTGGTCTCCTCGATTTCCTGAAACTTCTGCTCACACATACATGTACAAAGACACACAAACATGTAAAACACACACACACACACACACACAAACATATACACACAGTGAGGAAAACTCCACTGTATGTTAATTTATCTCTCGACATCTTTCTGACCTTTTGTGCTACTTAAATCTTTCAAAACCAACCACATTACTTCAAAGCTACAGTGAAATCCTCTTTAAAGCCGAGCTGTTTCTTTAAGTTGCTGAAAAAAGCAGATGCAATTGTTCCTGTTTTCAAGCAACTTTATTCTTTCTTTAATTTGTATTATTTCCTCCGGTTGTGTAGACGCTCACAAATAACCAACAGGTGTTTTTGTTATTGTTTTTTTTTTTTAAGCTGAGAGGTAACATCTTTCAAGTTTCCAACTAAATAATATCATAACTTTGTACAACATTTATTTATAATTATAATTGTGTTGTTAAGCAACAACTGACATATCACAAAACCAGACAAAAACAAATAATCTGCCTCATATAGCTTCTTATCAACAGACATCATGAATCCTGTTTGCTTTTCTTTCAGTGTTTGTTTCTGTTGTGAATTTGTCTCTTAATAAAAAAAAAAAGAAAAACAGAAATACAACTTTCTTAATTCACTCAGTCTGCGATGCAACCACAATCAAATTAAACAGAAACTGTAAACTCCACATAAATGCAATAAAGTGAAAATAGGCTTTAAAAGGAGACATTGAGGAGCAGTCGGCCTGCAGAAGAGGCCGCGGGTTGCCAGGTCTTTAAACCAGCGATAATTTGAGAGGATTTACTATTTAAGTTGGATCCTGCTTCTAATTCAGCCAACTCATTTGTCGCCCGTCTGGTTCAGGGGAAATGTCTTGGTGTAATGCCAGCGGCTTCTATTGGAGAAGAGAGTTTATGAGCCGCGAGCTTTGCCAATTTCTTTTCTCCAAATAAATGGTAGAGTCCAAACGGACTCATTGCATCCGCTGTCAGCCTTCAGCAGGGCACTTCATTCCCATCTGACACGCGCCACGACTCCAGGAGACAGTTTCTCGTAGATATTTCAATCTAATCTGTAGTTTAAGACATTTTTTTATTTTGCTATCAGGTTTGTTGAAATGCAAGTTGGACAATTTAACAGCAATAAAAATATATTAAAAAGCTCCATACGGAATTTAGAGCACATTATTGTATTTGACCTTGAGTTGTAGTGTATTTATTATTATTATTATTCACTTCGGTGACAATGGAGCAAAAATAAGTGGCATGTGTTCATGTTCACTTCCCCCATTGGAGTTAAGAGACTCAGGACCGACCGCTAATCTCCTAAAGCAGTGGTTCTCAACCTTTTTCTCAACCCCTGTAATATATATTGTTTCACCCAAGTACCTCCTAACCAGCGCAAAGCATTCTGGTTGAAAAAAAGATGCAATACGCAGCGCTGCGCCACCAGTGTCTAATTTAATATAGAATATATTACATTCTGTTTATTAACTTAAACTTATATTTCATTGAATATGTATTAGATAACAATTTTTAAAGGATTTTTTTAATGGATGTTACTTTTAGATATTTTATTTAAATCTCACGTACCCCGATTTGAGAGCCACTGTCCTAAAGGAGCGGGGCTGTGGTTAAACACTGACAGACACAGGAAACCTTCAGTGTGTCGTCTCCTGTCTGAACGGTTTCTAACCCATCTACGAAAGACACACGGAGAGATGTCTTCAGGAATTTGTTTAAATTCGGCAAGTTTTAATTGTTCTTTCAGGCCAGCTAGTCTCAGACACGTTTCATGTTGTCCGGAGATGAAGACAACCATCACTACGTAAAGTGTTTCATTCGTCTATTTAGGGCATCAACTCCTTTTCAACAGCTGAACCACAATGTGTCTTTTATCTTCCCTTGATCCAGACCGAATGAACCAAGCTACAGGATGAAAGGTGCCTTTAAGAACGTATCGTGTGATCCCCTCTAGTTTTATGCTTGATGAAAACATTTTTAAAAATCATCTTAATCTCTTATTTTCTTATCTGTTATTAATTTGGTTTACCTCCATTTCCTCTTTGATTGGTTGACATGTTTCCCTCTCAGAACAACATACCCTTTATACTAATGACCGAATCTTCCCCCTCAAAGCTATTACTAGAAATAATTGGTCACAAGGATTTTCGGTCATCATTTCAAATGTAAAACACAGGCACGCACATTGGGGTTTGTTAAGGATCTCCATGGAAACAGCAGCAGTAACCATGGAGTGTGGAGGCAGTGATTAAAGGTAATGAGCGAGGGTCAGGATGTGCGAGCAGGTGGGTGTTTCGGAGTAGGGGGTTGAGGTTTCCATTTTTAGGGAAGACATGATAAGAGAATAAATGAAAGGATAAGATGGAGTTCTTGTGTAGTAGGAGGTTGCAGAGAGGGTGAGTCAGGCAGATGAAGAGAACGATGAAGCCCAAGAGAAGAATAAATACATAAAAAACCACATCAGAGGGTGGTGAGAGACAGAGAAAGCCCAGCTGGAGTCAGCGCTGACCTGGGAGGACTCGCTCATCTTCTGCTCAAACTCTCCGCCCACGCGGTTGTACTTCTCGATGCTCAGCGCAAACGACTCGGCCGCTTTCTTAGACTTCAGCTCCGCCTAGTGAGAGAAAAAAGGAAAAGGATAATGATGGCCTTCAGCCCCGGATTCTCATTCACAATCCTGAAATAAATATGAATAGCTCAGTGAGTGAATGAGAGCGATTTATGCCCTCTCAGTGCGGACATCTAGAGAGCCGTTAGACAATGTTGTTTCCAACAATTGTCAGGATTAATTGAATAATTCATTTAACCTCTATAAAACAGACTCGCAGGTGGAAAACAGGGAACAAGTGTATGATAATAAAGTGACATCCCAGAGTTGAGGAGTGATGCAGGACCCTGAATCTTAAGTCCCCGTTCACCAGATGTACCGAGAGACACATCGAGTAGCTCTGGACATGTACTTTTAATACAGAGTTACACAAAGCTGTATTTTTGATTTATGCTTTTTATAAAATTGAGAGATTAGGATATCATGGTCAAAGGGTTTGTTTTAAAACCACTAAATCAACACAATTCAGTTTTCCTGAGGCTGCGTGGTGGTGATCACAAGGAGAGCGGTACGAGGCTGAATGAACTATTGAAGAAGAACACTGACTCGGAGCTCTCTTCTAAAATAAGACGTGTTGTTTGGTTAAAGGATCGGTCCTCCCAAACTACAACATAATTCTGTCAAAAGCTCTTTTAGGGACTTTTGTTCGGTAATATCTGGCTGCAGGTAAACTCCTTCCGACTCATGCATTAGCAAAAATGTTTGTACTTGTTTATTGTCTATTGACAAAGACTAAAGATAGAGCAAAGTGAACAGAAGACAATTATACTCCAGAGTGCCCTTCAGTTGGGCTCGCCAACACTTTGCTGATTGAAACACACTAAATAAAGAAGAGTGCGCGTGGTGATCCTTCACTACTGTTTACTTAGACTTTGAAGTCTGCGATTCGCCCCTGGTAAACGCAACATGTTTTTTTGGAAAGAGATGCTGCTGCCTAATTCAACTCACTTTCTTTGCTTCGGGAAGGAGGCAGATATCTTACAACCTTAACAAATAAAACAAAAACGATCCGCATGGCTCAACACAATAACAGGAAAGTGTGAAAATATAGTTGTTTCCCCCCCAATTTGTGTGAACTAACCCTCTAATATTCTTTCAAAGGACATTTATTGTGATGAAAATCTGACAACAAATGAAAATAGAGAAAGTTGTTGCTAACTTTCTCCAGTTCTTTCTGTGGCGCTCCCTCCTTCCTGAGCCGGTCCAGCTCAAAGCACTTGGCGTGGTAACCCTCCTTTGACTTCTGGAGGTGGCCGCTCTGAACCTGCAGCGCCTGCACCGCCTCAACTGTTCCCACCATCTCCTCCTTGGTCTGGGTGACACGCACACACGGAGAAAAAGACATGAACATCCTGAACCGATTAGCCTTGTACTTTAGAGGAAAACGCACCAATTACCATAAAGTAATGGGATTTTCTATGAGATCAATTAGATCAGAATGACAGGGTCTCGATGAAGGGCAAGCAATGAGAAAATCTATTTAGACAGAAACAGACACAGACACACACAAGTTTGCGGTCAGGATAGTGGGAAAGCATTCAGATCCTAGATACGCACCTTGCGGTGAATCTTGACCTGCTCGTCTCCGTACTTGTTGATGTCCCGGATGAGATCGTTCATCTTCCTCATCAGCTCGAGGTGGCAGAGGGCCAGTTTGTCTGAAGACACCCTGAACACATCCCACATGGGAGCAAAGGTCCTAGGAAACACACACACACACACAAGCATTAAGCACACACACTTCTCTTCATAGAAGATGTAGCGACTTTGCTCAACAGAGCTTTGGAACAGAAAAGTTTTGTTTCAGCAAGTAAAGGGTTGTGACGTTCTGGTCTACTAAACTATGACAAATAAATAAGTTATTTTCAAAAACATGGAGAGATTAAGAGCATGAAATCACAATCTAACTGAGGTGGGCTTGTGGGTTTGGTGGCAGCAAAATGAGCTCCAACGCACTGACGAGCGAGGAGAGTTAGTTAAACCACGAGGCACCGGAGGTCAGTAAAAACCAGATTTTCTGACGATGTTAAAATGCCCTTTCATATTTCAAAAAGCTGTGAAAAGTATATTTTTAACCGTCAAAACTAAATAAGGAACAATCTAATTTCAAAGTAGGAAAAAGCATCCTTTGGTTTGATTTATTACGAGTTTCACATTCAAACACTCTGCTTCATCAGGATGAGGAATGAGTCTTGTCACTTTCAAAACAATGAGAGGAGCCTAAACAAATAAATGACTTTTCCACAGAGGAATAAATAAAAACGTTTTAACTCTGGCAGAAATTTGTGCGTTCATGAAGGACCCCATCATTCATAGTAGGAAGAAGATTAATATGTTTTTAGTGCCTTTAAAAATGGCAAAATGTGCTCTTCGATAGTCGCAATGCCATCACTTGCAGTAATCCATATGCGTCGTTAATTGTTTCATCCAACTATATTTTACTAGATGTATACATTTACTACTTTGGAGGAAAATCCATCACATAATAGACAACATGTGTATTAAAACAAACAGGCTAAATAGAGAAGAGGGCATTCATTTAATCATAAATGTGAACATTTGGTGATGCAGATGGTACTCATTCATATCTCATATGCAGCCATATGACCACAACATGTTTGATTACAGGAGCCAAAACCTTTCAATAGTATAAATGAAATCATAGTGGACGAGGACGGGCTGCTGGGTGAAGCTGCGCTCGGTGCTCACAGGTGGTACTCACCCCTGTGGACTTCCGTTGCTGGCCATCTTGGCCAGTTTGCTCATCGATTTGGAGTAAGTCTCTTCAATAGCAGCACTGCAAAAACAAACGTCATGAGCAAAACAAAACAACAATATATTTATTTATTTATGCGTGCGTGAAGTTGCCAGTAACCCGACAGTAAGAGTAATGTTGTGTCCATTCTTTAAATTGTAAATTCCTCTAAATAACTTTGAGAACTTTGTAATGTTGTCCAATAACACTTCCTCACAAGGCTCTTGCCTCTGCTAATGGCTCATGTGTTATGTTCTCTATCTGGAGCTCACTTTGTCCCAAACTCTGAGCATCCACCATTAGAGTCAGTGAGATAAAGATTCATTTTCATCAGTGCTGGAAAATTGTTGCAATAAGCCACATTTTAATGAAGATGGACTTGTTTTGTAAGGCTGGCATGAAACTTTAATAACCATCATCTGTTGACCCTGAAGAGAAAGGAGTATTGTTCCAAATATCCTGAGGGTGAACAGAACAACTTGCTAAGTCATTAATATTAAACAAGCAGACACTGATGGAACTCATATTGGATCACAAGCAGGGAAAACAAATATTTATATTTTCAAATGTTTATAGTTTTTTTATGTTTCACAGTTTTGTTGAATTTTCCTAATTTTCAATTATTACGTTTGTAATCAATTAAGCCTCAAGTGGTGTTTTCAAATTCTGTATTTGTATATATACACAATGGCAGAACACCTGCACACTGACTCCAAACTTATTCAAAGCAGTTATAACTCACTTTATCGCTCAAATTTGCAGCTTTTCTCGACTTCACAGAGTTTTAAAGTTTTGAGCTTTATAGCATATCAAGTTTCAGCTCATTGTTTAGCTACGGGACACGCAACTTTACCGTTTTGGTTCACACTTACTGCTAGTTGTGTTTTTAACCACATCAAGCAGCCGACTGACCCAGAAGAGACTGCTGGTGAACATATTAGATCATTTAGCAGATAAAAGTTAATATTGGACTTAAATTAAAAAGTGGACACAAACATGACTTCAGATGAATGATATTGTTGTTCTATAAATGCTGGAGGTGTAAACAAGCAACGGTTTTCTAACTGAACTGTTTGATTCCATATCAACCTTTAGGTGATGACAAGTCAATACTGTGTTCACTACTTTCACGTTTCTGCTGCCCTGAAGTGGCCACAAAATCAATTGATTTTGACCTGGGATCAAACTTGTCGATATAAATAGATATTTGGTTTGGAATCAGTGTTCAGCCACTACTCTAGTCTAGTTTAGTTTAGTTTTCCAGTATATTTATTTTTTAATTTAAGTACCTTTGTGTGATGTGTGTATAATTACTCTCTCCACATCTAAAATATACACGCTTCAAATTCTCACTTTTGAGATGCTGAAACCAGCAAATAACTGGGATTTTAACTAGATAAATGTATCTAGTTAAATGGAAGTGAATGGTCTTTGGGAAGAAACCGTTGACCAATGTACTCAGCCTTGAAAAGATCAGATATCACAACAATGATAAATTGAAATACTATAATAAGATCTGGGACCCTCTACTGCTGTACATAAAGGGCCATGACCAACTCCTGATACGGTAAACAATATTTTCTTTTGGTTGTTTTCTTTTTATTTTATATACTCTGTATTGAACTGCATTATGTTCATGACCGTGATGACTGTTGTGTAAATTTTGTGCTATGTTCAGTTCATATCAAAAAGGAAAATAAAAATATTTGGAAAAAAAAAAGAAACCGTTGACCAAGTTCTGCAACTAATGGTTAAATTATTTATCAATAATTTTCTCTATTAATTGATTAATCAGTCTGAAAATAGTAAAATTGTCAATCAATATTTACTAAAGCCCAAAGTGACATGTCCAAATGTTTACTTGATTAATAGTCCAGAACCCACATATATATTAGTTTTACTATCATTAAAGACAAAGAAAAGATAGTAGACTAGTGAATGTTTGGCCTAATGACCTAAATGATTAATCGATTACCAAAAAAGTTGCAGATTAATTTTCTGTCACACACTAATGAATTAACTCATTCTAACCGTATCGTTTCAGCTACCAAGAGCAGCAATACATCTCCATTACACCAGTAGCCGTGACTCACTAAAGCGGATAGAACCTGCCGTCACTGAGGAACCTTGAGAACGTGGTTGGAGTTGTTGCGGTACTTTAACTCAGTGTTTTATATGGCGTCTTATATCAAAACAACCTTTAAAAAGGCAAGTGGCGAGAGAGAAGATTTATCAAAACAATCTCCTTTCATCCGACTTCACCCACAGCGGACCGATTTCATTTCCTGGCGGTTGATTTGTTTTCTGCTGCTGTTCGAGCAGATAAGTGAATTTCCCCCTGCGAGGAATGTGCACATGCGCCGAATCAATGTCAGGATTATATCACTGGTCTGACAGAGCGTTCTGTGTGTGTTCATTTTCAGCTGTGAGAGAACGCACTCCTGTGGGAACCTGATTACTACCCTTCATTTACTCACTGATAGGCTCCTAATTAGAGGACCGGGTCTTTAGTAGAACCAACTACCCACTTTGAGAGGACACTTTTAATTAGACAACGGACTTCCCCCTTAGGTGCTGTTGTGCGCCTGTCAAGCTTTCAGTTGTTGCTCAGCGTTATACTTCACAATGATAATGGGGGAAGGATTTACAATTTGTAATTCATAACCATTTTTAAAACAATGTGTCTTTGATTTCAGACATGCTCTTTGTTTAGATGCTAACAGATTCAGCTGCTAATTGAACGAATGCTAATGTTCTTCATGAGTTGTTGGAACTCATCACCGGCAGACTTTTTAAGGTTTCCAGCTAAATCCTTTTAAAAAGGTAAATCCTGTTAAAAGGGACTTTAAAAACAGCTACAGACATGACATAGTGTTAAAAACCTTCTGCTAAATCATCACCAGTTTATAATCACACTGTTATTTAGTTCCAGCATATTTTTGTTTGGCTGCTTATGTTACATACACACTTGATCATATCATCACACTGTGTTTCACTTTAAACGTGACAAGTCCCATTTCATGCTACACTTGAGTATTGCAATATTCTTTTTTGTGATGACTGTGTCGATTCTCAAAAATATTGTATTGATTTTAATGAATAGTTTATTTGCAAAAGAAATTGGCATTAATTTTGTGTTGAGTTTAAACCCACAGACGCTAGATAGCAATGTTGTAATCTATCAGAAAGTAGTGATATAATGTTGCATGTTACAGGGGTTGTGATGAAGCAAATCCTGATAGCATTAAAAAAAAAACTTTACTTTTTACTCATGTTTATGTCGATATATCGCCTTGATTACAATATCACAATATATTGCATCTTGATCTACCCATAATTTCTACACTGACTCTGTCAAATAGACACAAAAGAGCGAGAAAAAGAACAACTGATTATTTAAACCCAGCAGTTGCAAACATGGACACAATGTAAACGTCTGATTTTGAGGGATAATTCACCTTTTCAGGCTTCAGGTGTGTGTGTGTGTGTGTGTGTGTGTGTGTGTGTGTGTGTGTGTGTGTGTGTGTGTGTGTGTGTGTGTGTGAGTTTTAGAGAAAGTGAGCTCCAGAAGTAGCACAGTGGTGAGGACGAGGGCCAGAGATCAGAGCAGAGAGGAAAGGATGAAGCAGTTTTAACAAAGACTTGTGAACGTCTTCTCTGACCGGACTATGAGAGTTAGATACAGCGAGACGTACAATCCAAAGCAGGTCATGTATCATCTGTATGTACTTCAGCCAACCTGGGCATGGTCTCTCATCTTTCCATCCAAGTACACAGATTCAAGAATGCTCCACCCGAAGCCCATCACAAGTGCCACCTCCCACACAGATATTCACAAATACACACAAACCTTACCTCTCACGGACAAACTCGGCTAGCTCCTTGGTCGCCAGCTGGCCGTGCTTCATGTTGTGGTAGAGCACGTCAAAGCCGGCATTTTTCTCCCCCTGCCAAGACAGACACACGCACACGCACAATGTCAGTTGGTGCTTCAGTAACGTATTGTCACATTTGTTTTGCCTTATTATTTTTTTGCCACTGATGTTCCTCTAAAGACAGTCAGACTCATCCCAGGAAACATTTCACTATTAGTCACATTTAGGGCTCTGCAAATGTTCTTAAACCAGCTTTGGATACAGTTCAGAGTTGAAAACCAACGTCAATAAACCTTAAAGATGTGCAATAGAGGCGCTTTCTGGGAACTAAATATGTCGTGAAAGTTTTACTTAGAACTATATACTGAGAAACAAAAACATCATAATTTTTCATCCTGTTGAAACAGCCGTTGATTGAACAGTGATCTGATATGGCCAGAAAAGAAAAAAAGCTGCATAATTATTTAACTTTATAAGTTATTCGGCACAGTGTGTGCTACATTTATTCTTATCACTTGCTGTCAAACACAAACACTAGGGATGCAACGATACCACTTTTTACAAACCGATACGAGTACGAGTATTTTTATTTGTGTACTTGCCGATACCGATACTTCTTAGATTTGGTCTCCATGAAAGTGCAATTAATTTGGAGGCAGATTTTACTTTATCCTCTGCAGATTATGTCAAGCCTATAGTACAAAATTAACAGAAGGCTATCCCAAGCTTTAAACTTCTTGTGGAAGTCCCTCTAATGTCGGACCATAAAACGCCCCGTGTCCGGGTTCATAATGTAAGCGATAATATTAGGGATCGAGCAATTATATAGGAAGCTGTGTTCCAAGTTATGTTTCCGGTGCTTTTATTGTGGAGGGAGAAACGGAAAGGAAAAGAGGAGTGGAATTGTGGGATATACGTGTGTGAAGGAGATAAAAAAGTGGTTCAAGTTACCCTGCAGCGTGTTTTCATTTTATTATAATTACAAATATAGACACACAACAGACACTCGGCTACAATAATATCATCCGTAGCCGCACAACAGCGTCTGAATGAGGCCGCTGCCAGCGCTGCTTCTGGTGGACCAGCAACAGTTTGATTCACACCGGCAGGACGGCAGTCATTTTTTACTGTGTGAACGCGACGCACATTACTCTACACACCTTGCTGCAAGAGCCGCAAGAGAGCGACGAAAGAGCCGTATGCGGCTCTGGATCACGGGTTGCCGACCCCTGCCCTAGACGTTGAAGTCAGGTAGGACAACAAATCTTTTTCTCCACAAAGCGCGACCAGTTTGTTGTAGCGAAATACTGTTGAGTGGTATCGGTTCTTGGTATCGGCAATTGAAACCGATACGAGTATGAGTATTTTAACGCAGTATCGGCTCCGATACCGGTATCGGTATCGGTGCATCCCTAACAAACACACAACAATATACAGATTTTGAGCTAAAGTAGGTCATCAATACTCGAGGTAACCGGTCCATCATACCTTACAAACACAAACCAAGTAAAGTTTTTGTTTATTTGTGTGTATTAATATCCAATAATTAGTAATAGTAAATTTGATCATTTAATTTTCCCCATACACAACCATGTATGTATATGTCCCTTTTGAGACTTGTCTTTGTGTCATGTAAAAAAAGTAATTGTTTGGCTAAAATAGTGAATCTATGAAGGACTACATTGCTCATTATGAGAAACTGGTGGCCTCTAATGTTAAAATCAGAAGTGCTCGTTAGTAAAGCAGCAACAGAACCAGTTGTGTTTAGATCTTGCCGCCACTTTTTATCTGTGCTAATAGAAACTTGACCATCTTGTAGAGAATACAGTTATTTTGGTGATTACATACAATTAAAGCTTTTCGTGCTGCTTCTGCTCAAACTGGAAATTACCTCGCCATTTGCTGCATTAGTCGAGCAAAGGCCAACAGGTGAAATGAGAGAAAAACCACAGCGCTCAGTTGTTGTTCACAGAAAAATTGCCGACCTTGCAGCTAAGCAGATTTGACACAGACTACAGCAACAGCTCACACCCATCCATCACTGTCGTAATCACACAGACCTACACCTGTGTTACCACACGACTTCATAATCTGAAAAAGAGCAGGACTGAGGCAGCGCTACTACAAATAGGCCGCGTCGTTTCTTCTTGAGCCTCGCCACATTTGTCAGTGGAGAGACAGCCGGGACGTCTGTGCAGACAGAGACACAGACAGCTGCTTCTCAGGACCTAAAAATACACCGGAGGAGGAGAACAGGCCAGTTCCCAGGTACCAGGGGAATGGCTGGAATGCAAAGGGTCACCCAAAACCCCCCCACACACACACACACACACACACACACACACACACACACACACACACACACACACACACACACACACACACACACACACACACACACACACACACACACACACACACACACACACACACACACACACACACACACACACACACACACACACACACACACACACACACACACAGCCCAGTGAGCATGCAGAGAGTCACTGGCCTGTAGATTCCCAGCGGTCAGGAAGAGAAACAGGAGGCGTCTCAGACCGACGACCCAGAACACCAAGCGAGTTCAGCCACTGCAGCATCACTGCGACTTCACCTTCTTTGGGCTTTTTCTCAAAACGTAAGGAAAACAAGCGAGAGCATACTGGACGGAGAAAGGGCAGCTTTAAAAAAAATTTTGCTCCGTGGAAGATCAGACTGGGGAGAAACATTTCCTTCATTCAGTCTGATTAAGTTTTACTTAAGCTGATTACACCTGAAATCAGTTGACAAATCAATTAATCGATAAACAGAAAATATTTCAATAAGCTATTGTTTCAAGCAATAAAACCATAGTATCTAGAGATCCAGGTTCTCAACTGTGTGGATTTACTTCTGGTCTTTTTCTCTTGTCATAGTGAACTACATATATTTCAGCTCTGGGTTGGTTGCCCAGTTGACATTTTCAACTTGTTTTGTTTGACAGAGAGACACAACTGCCTTCCTGCATCTTGTTTACATAATACAAAGCAAATGATAAAGTTAGGGTAATATTTGCATCTTCTGAGACAAATGTCAAATTGTCTGTTTTCAAAATGTCAGATAATTATACAAATTTAATGAAGGATATATGATCCTGTAGATTTTTTACTATGTTTCGATGTTGGATTTAGTTTTTTTAAATGTCATTTTTTAGTGTTTTGAGCACCACAAGTTAAGTTCTAATCATCACAAGTGTAACTTAATGTATATCACAAACTGTATTAGATCAAGACAAAACTATCTGCATCTCTGCAAGATAGTTTGTCATTTTATGATTTGGTTTAACAGACACTTGCTCCGATGTACCATCATGTAAAACAAGATGTCTGCCACCGCTTTTAAGTTTGCTTTATGAAGCTATTGTTAACCACAAATACACTAACAGCATGAAACAACCAGCATCAGCTGTTTTCCATCTCATCCATGTTTAGTCCAATTTCCTCCTCCTCTCAACAAAAGAGTAGGGTTTTGTAACAGACAGACAAACACACACTTGTTGAATATTTGAAAAAGCTAATATGAACGGTGTGTGCTCTGAGCGATATGCCGTAACTTTATTGCAGCACCAGTTTAGCATATTATATCAACTTTTGCAAATGCTCTAATATTTATTTATGTATTATCTTGTCAGGAAAACTGCTCCCAAAGCTCAGATTATCTTCATCATAACTTGACATGAAGTCGTTTCTAATTGTCGGCACCCCAACACCTTTTTTAGGACACGGTCAAGGCCCCCTCTAGAGTGAACGAAGAAAAAAAGCCTCCAACAAATGCAGAACTCAATCCAGTTTTGGTAATGTTTGCTGAAAACTAGAGTCCCCAGCTTTTTTATGAAATTACTGAGTCTTTTAAAAAAAAAAAAAAAAAAAATGATGATATATTCGTGACCTGGTTTTACCGATTTGTTGTAGTAGAAGTGCCACGGACAGGGGAGGAATGTCAGAAAGTATTGCGAGACAAGTATTGGTGCTTTCATTCTGGGATTTCATATTCTGTAACAAAGAAAACGCTGTGTATACATTTATCAATAACTAGACATTAAATCATAGCTCAACCAGCTTTTATAACAGGGCTCATTGTTTGGAAACACCCGTCTCAGACCGGCAGGTGCAACAAAAATAAAATGAAGAGTGCGAGACCACACTGCCAAGTCCCTCTTCTCTGATACAGAACTAGCCTCCTGCATGTTTAAGTGTGCATGTTCTTGATTGTGCAAACAGCTGCAAGTTGGTACTCGTGGATGAAGTCACGCCAAACAATCTGATAGCACATAACATGAGAGCTGCCAGACCACGACAGTTTTCTTCAAGTGTCTACAAGGGCCGTAATGTATTCCTTGAGCCTTCAGTGAATGACAATCCTTCGTGTCCGATGTATGCAAACCCCCTCTTCTCTCCCCTCTTGGTGATCTCTTTTTTTAATCAATTAAGTTGACCGTTTTGGTCACGCACGATGGAGCTCATTACCATGACAATGAGGGGAATGATAGGAGAAGAGACGAGAAGAATGGGGGGGGGGGGGGGGGGGGAATTCACGGGGAGGTGTAAAATCTGCACAGGGGCAACTTTCTCATGAAGTCTTCTGAAGACAACTGAGAGCTGGAGGGGATCTGTTGAAATGTGTTAAGAGGGATGTAGGAAGCAGGGAAATTATAATTTTATCTCAGTAAATCAAACGGCAACATTGCTCTGTGAAGAGGTGAGGATCCCTGGTTTTCCCTCACTTCCTCAAATGGTTTATCATCATGGTGGTCAGGGCTATTCCATTTGTTAAGCTTTCAAAAGCTGATCTTCTATCTAAAATTTGCACTATATTTGATGCTCCGCTCCCAAACGCTTACAAATACAAATCCTTCGTCTTTAGGAAAAAACATATTAACACGGGTCAACGGCTAGGTTCAGCCCCGGGTCAGGTCTTTCAGGACACTGCAGGCGTCTGTATGCTGTGGAGAGACAGCCCTCAATACTTACCAGACTAACCGTTTTTTTTTTGGGGGGGGGGGTTCTGCAAAAACAAAATCAAATCAAATAAACAACGCCTGATTTAGAAAACTGTGACTGATGTTTGAATACATTTCGCTCTAGCTTCAGGTTAGGCTTGGCCACTCAGTCTGATCAGACAATGAGGCCTTACTGTGAAGCCATCGGTTAGTTAAAGACAGCACCTTATCAAGTCTTATTGCTCTCAGCGCCGAACAATATACAGAACAATAGTTAGATAAGTTTAACCGTAATTTGTATTAATTTGCCCATGCAAAGCCCCTGTGTTTGCATGGCATAACAAATGGCATAAAATCTTTGATGGCATAAAAAAGCCATCAAAGATGAAAAAAACTAAACACACAAATGCAACTACAAAAGAATAACGCTCTAGTGGGGCTGTGAATACAACAAAAACTGACCGACACACACACACACACACACACACAAAGCGAGGTGCAGACCAGCGTGAAACAAGCACAAACCAAATTAGGTAAAAAACTGTTTGCACATCTCTTTTCACGCGTCCTGAGGGAATAAACGTTGTAGATTCAGGAAACCTTGCACACCCTGTATACACGACAGTGTGTGCACAAGTAGGGAACACTGCAGCGCAGAAGAAGGTAACACTAGTTAATCACTTTTTATCAGAAACTCAATTCGGTCATCATCAGAAAATGCTTTTCCACTGCAGTGTACGGACGATGCCGACTCAGCACAACAAGTCTTTTATCTAAACTCTCAACCTCTCATAGTGGTGGAAAGATATTAAGTATATTTACTTAAGTAGAGTTTGTAATTCACAAGATACCTGGCAGTGTTCATAGTAAAAAGGAGCCCCACATATACCAGCTGCAACATTAACCTAATTTACACATTATTGCTTCAATAATTGTAATTTGATTATATACACACATTTTTCTGGAAATTGGTCATTCTGCATGATGAGTACTTTCACTTTTGATATGTTGTACTGTTTTGCACTGTTGTACTTTTACTTAGTTAAAATGTTTAATATACGACTTGTATTGGTGTATTTCTACACTGTGTACTACTTGTACAGAAGAAAAGGTACTTCTCCCACCACCGCCTATTCCCAGTGAAAAAAGTTGCTTCATGGAGACTTTTGTGAAGTGAAGTGTTGCTCAGCTTGGCTCAGGCTTTATGTTACAGTGCTTCATTCTCTGGCAGAGCGGTGCCTTTAGATCTGGCTATTTGTCAAATCTGATCCGAACAGTCTGTCTGAGGACATTCCTGCTGTGTAACGCAGCTCTTCAGTCAGAGGAAACTACGGTACGAAGCAGAACAAAAAGAGAAAAGACAATTATGCTTCTCAGGGCTGCACAAACGAGCACAGTGCTTTTCCCTGTGTCCATTTCAGGTGTGCAATGAATAAATATGACTAGAATTACCACCTTGTGGTTGTTGTCGTTTACATTCTGTTCAAAATGTCTTGACATCATCATTTTTTTTTCTATTAGACATTTGTGTGAAATTGTCACAATTAGCATATATTTTGAGTTATGCCCCAAAACGTGCTTTGTGAGGTCACAGTGACCCTTTGACCACCAACTGCTACAGACAGACAACCCGAAAACATAATGCATCTGGCTTTGGCTGTCACCGTGTCAAACATTGCATTTAGTCTTGACATGTTGACTACTTTGCTGGTTTAAAAAAATATATATATATTCTTATGTTGCTATATGGCCAGAATTGTCACAGGAACATGAAATCAAATTCACTTTCTGTCACAGCAACTTAGACAAGCTGCAAATAGATCAAAATACAGATAACATGTGATCCAGCGCTGTACGCCACACAATGTAGCTGCAACATATTAGGCGGCTGTCAAAAGTGAAGCTGGAAACATTCCCGCCCTGCATCAGACGGTATATCACCGAGACATCAAGCCAGCCGACTGCTGCGAGTTTCGCTGACTCACAGAAACTTTTTCCTGCTGACGGTGCAGGTCGACCAGCCCCACAGCAGAGGTGTCAATAACATCAGGAGCAGGTAGCAGCAACCTGCCATCATTGATGGCTTTAGACTAATTTGCTGTGTGGGCCGGTCTGAGAAATTCACCTCTGCTGAGACATTAATAAGACATTTTTATTTGGCCTAAAGTGTTTCAGAGGAAGAGATGTATATGGATAGCTCCCGAAGAGGTGCACTAATCCTGACATGATTGTTGATCATTTAAATTATATTGATATATAAAATAATATAGTTTTTTTTATTTTGAGAAATGAGAAACAATTTACATTGTATAATGAAAAATCACATGAAATCCAGCCGATTGAGTTAATTTAATATTTTAAAAAGGTTATTAATCTAATTTTTACCCACTCCAACCTGTCCACAATTATTCTGTGCTGAGAGTATCCTATTCCACTTGTTATACTCCCTTTTTATCTTAAACGCACACTGGAAGATGAACACAAATATAGTAACTCTTGGATCAATTCATATCTTGGCTCTTTATTTGGCACATATCAGATCTGTGGGGGAAAAACTGAGAACAGAGGATTGGTGGAGAGATACAAGAGAAGAGGCAAGCGAGGGCGGGACCCATGGGAAGGAGAGAAAAAGTTTCCCACTGTGTGTTTACTGTTCTTCACCCCGAGAGAAAAACCTCATGACTCAAAGTGACGAGAGAACAACAACACTGGCATCATTAAACTGAGAAGCAGCAATAATAAAAACCTGCTGGCCGCTGTTTGTGTGCGTTTCTATGAGAACACACTGTTGTATTTGCAGGCAGAGAAAAAGATGTGTACAAGAAGTGAATACGCAGAAAACAATACTGGATCCTGTACCGCCTCAGAACAGCTTGCTGATCTATACTGTTGCTCTTTAAAATAGGAAATTTATCCCAGGATATGATGCAGACTCACAACAAGGACATGTATGGTCTTTTCACCACTGCAGAGAGAGAATACAACCTGTGAGAGGAGAGATGGGAATATCATTAAAGATATTATTAAAGATCCATCTACAGGTCACCGTAATAATGAATAATAGCATTTTGCCTTTGTGGTGTTCATTTCCTACTAAAATGCCAGAATGAGGATCCTGCTCCTGTAGGGAAGCCGCTCCACGATGACGTCCCAGCTGAAAAGTGTTCCCTCTGATTTAAAGCTAATGATCAAAGAAATATCATCACATTTTTGTGGATGAGTGAGCTTCGTGACCATGTATGTCAGGACAGACAAAGAGACAGATCGTGGAGAAAAATGTAAATAACATTTTTGATGGCACAAGTATTGTGTAATTTCTTTTGAGTATTAAATTGAGTTGAATTATTGTTTACCAACTTCAAAAAAAGATTTATTCATAGTTCTTACTGAACACATTTAGTATGTAGCATGAAATTGGGACAAAGCATTTGTAATTCTAGCTGGGATCATTATAGCCATGTTTGGTGCAACAACAAAAAAAAAAGGATAAAAACTAACACCGCTTTATTGGTTTTTCCTTCTTGAGGCAAACTACTTTAAGGAACATAGATAACAACCAGCATGCCGAAAAACATTTTCTACTATGAAAAAGAACAAACTGACCTTTTCCATCATCTCTCACAAGGAAATTCAGATGTGTTGCATAAAATCTTTCATAAGATGAAAATCCAAGCTGCATCAATCCTTTGTGAAAGGATATTCCTAAGGTTTAACAGCGCCTCACATGACTAAGGATGAACTTAATTACAACCGGTGGTCCCCCTGTGGGCCAGCTCTTGTAGTTAATGGGAAGGGACGGCGTGCTTTGTATGAGGAGGCTTTGTGAGCGGCTGTGAATGTTCTTGAGCCAAACAAGACGAGACTTTGTGTGTAATTAACTGAAGGCTTGATTTGTCTAACGCAGCTATTTGTGTCTGAAGGCATGCTGGGTGGGAAAGACGGTTATGAATTTGTAAACACATGCAGGCACACAAATCACACATATTAGCTTGAATGACCAAGAAAATGAATCTGTGTTTCAGGGGTAGGAACTGGGACAAAACCTTGAATTGACAATCGGTCGGCTCGATTCCCTCCCTGCAGGTTTGGTCTCATTTTCCTGCCCGTTTGCTTCTCTGCTCCCAGCAAAAAGACCACTGGTGGATGTTTAGCTAAAAGACTATGCTCGCAGTATTATTCACCCAAGAAAAACGCACATGCATACCTGGAAAATTATGTTTGTGACGGGTTTACGTCTTTTACTCATTTTAATCCCAAAGATTATGTTTTATGTTGCTTCATCAATGTTATTAATTAATGTAAAATGTTATGCGCTGTGAATTATTCGAATATTTTCCGTATTTCTATGGAATCATGTTGCATGAAAAGAGTAAGAAAGACCCTTAAACGCTCCTCCCGGCACTCCTGTTTAATCTGAATCTTACATCTGTGTCTGAAAGCTGCTAAAATGTCACTGAGGACTTATTTAAGTGTGATGAGGCAAAGTAGGAGAAGTAGGGCACACCTGAAATAGATGTACCAGGTGTGCAGCGGAGAGGAGAACATCAGGATGGAGACGAAAAGGAAGGAGAGAAAGAAACCTCGTAACAGCTGATAAAGTCACTGGCTATGAAGGTGGTGGATGAATGAGATATCCCTCCCCACTTTATACATCTGTGGAAAGTGCTAATAACTCTGTTAATTACTGTAGAATTTAAGCTAATAATGCCATAATTACCTTGTATTGCTATATTGAGTTCCCAGTTTATTAGGTACACTTGTAAAATCTAGAGCGTTCAAACACTATTTCTGAGGCTACTCATGATAAGCTTTGTGTTGACACTGCATCCGAGAGGTGTTGAATCCACTCTATGGTCATTTTAAATTATAATCTGTATAAATACACTTGGTACAAAACACAGGAAATCAGCACAGGAACACCTGCTGTCAGTTGTAAGTTTCTGTCAAATTCTGTTAGAAAAATGGGCAGTCGGTGCATTTGTTTCTGGCTCGCTTGCTAACATCGTTACGGTTGGTACGTTGGCCGCTTGGGACAAATTAACACGTTCCAGCGGTACAATCAGCTTTCTAAACACACCTTTAAGGTTGTATACTTATTCTTTATATATTCTCTATATCAGATATTTCCTGATCCAAGTCAAGAAAGTTCTGACTTCAGACTTCATTTGGTTTTGGTTAAGCTCTTTGCTAAACCATGACACATTCAACATTTTGGTTAAAAAAAAAATTAAACAAAGTGCACTTATTGTCTTTTTCTGCAGCTTTCAACTGCCTCCCACATCTTTCATCACCAGAAGATTTTAGCTTATTATAACAAATTCATAATGCCCCCAAACTAAGGTATTGAAAAAAGTTATGTTACGGTATTAGTACTGAAACTCAGGTATAATGTTGGCCCAAATTACAAAACAATGTTGCACATATTAGGAACCACAGAGTTATATCAAACAAGTGTAAAGATTTGAGCTTTAGAAGTGCGGCAGTAATAAGTAATAGCTAGTCATATCAAGTTATAGCCTCTGAAACTGCTTCAGAAAATAGCCGTTCTCATAAATAACACTGCAGATAAAGACATTATATCTGCCTTCAAAAAGGATCAAAATGACACTCCCCATGTAGCTGAATACTAAATCAATGTATATTATTTATTTTATAAGTGCCCTGATGAGCAGCTGAGAATATAAATGGAAAGCTCAGTCAGTCACTTACGGCTGTTATTCAGTTATTAACCGGTGAATAAGAAATGTGGCTCGAAGTGTAAAATACTGATCATTGAAGCCATAATAGGCAGGTGTCCGTCTGCATAATCTCCATCATTATGTTGACTCATGTCCAGGTGTTGTCCAGACACTTACCCAGAAGTTGTTCTTAAAGAAGGCCATCTTCACTCAGAGATTCACAGAAATCTATAAAAGAGGTGGAGAAAAATAGGTATTAGGGTAGGAGGTGACATTAATACCTTTCATTTTTAATCACGTGACCTCCATCTTCTCCCCATCATAGTGCGTGTGCCTGGGAGAATAACCTGGAGGGATACCTTTTGAGTTCAATCTGTAAAATGTTCAGCCCTTTCTCTTCTCTTCTCTCTCTGCAAATAACAAACACGATCCCAGAGAGTCCTGACTTTAGAAAAAACTCCCATGACACCTTCCATGCAGAAAGGGAGGTCTTGAGGGACAACAGAGGAGAGCTTGACAAATTACTTCAAAGGATAAACGCTGGGGATGGAGGGAGCCGAGGAAGGAAGCAGGGAAGAGTAGTGTGAAGGGAGATGGGGGAGTAGAGTGAGGGAATACAGGAGAGGAGAGATAAATCGATGGCGGGAACGAGGGAGGTAGCCACCAAGGAGACGATCAAAGCTTGTGAAACTGGAGGTTGCAGCACTCAACTCTGATTGGCCAACAAAGGGCTTCTTCCTGCCCCATGCTGCTGCTGATCAGCTCACATTTCTCACATTGGCTGACTGATTAATGCTCATACTTGTTTCTATCTAGTGACTGCTTTGTTTATTTACTGATCCAAAACTACAATGTCTGGTGGAAAAGATGGCATTTATTTGTTATTATCGTACTTTAAAAAAGACACTGCACTAACTTATATAGTTCATTGTTGCAGATAAGATATGCATGCTTTCAAACATTTTGAGTCATCAGAAGCCATAATCAAAATACACACGCACGCACACGGTCCTGCCCTTTCCAAGGGAATCCATAATGTATGTTTTCCCAGGGCTGCCCTTATACAGGGATTCTGTTATTGATTATGCTCTCTCTGTGTGTGTGCTGACAACAGCCCTTTCTCTGCATTGGCATAGACTTGGTGACCTGGCAGCAGCAATACACACACACACACACACACCTTGTTAATTAGCTCAGCGGTGGGATGGAGATCCCCGCAGACACCATTCTGTTTGGCAGAGCAGGTGAGCTCAACAGAGGAGGAAGATAAGGACAGAAATATTATAGAGTGGAGTTTGGAGACAATTCATTACAGTTAATAAATATTAGAGATCATATCCTGTGATAGTTTAAAATAATGATTCAAAGCAGTCATAAAAATACTTAACAGAATTAGTCATTTAAGTTTTTGTTTTACATGTGTGACAAGGTTTGTCTGATGTAATGGCAAAATGAATCCCCAGGCAGGGGACAGTGATCCTGACAGAACACCAGATGGCTTTCAGGACATCAGATAAAAACAGATACACCGTGATGGTGCGGTATCTCAGAGGCCTCTTGTTTTCTTCTGTGACAGCCTGGTGGCCATATTGAAACAGAACTGAGCTAATTAGCATTTTTTTTTTTTTTTCATCCTGATTGTTTTGGCACAGCACGCTCCAGAAACACAATGATAGAGAGAGGTGTGCACTGGGACCCCATGTGGATAGCAGCCACGGTGGGATGTACAGAAGTAGCTGACATCCAGCATTCTCCATCTGGTTCCAGCTAAACGTTCAGCTGAAATCAGCTCTGAGGCAAACGAAGCCCGGAGAAGAAGTGGGACGCACCGTGACCTTGATTTCTCAAGCTCAAGATCATTTTTTATTTAGAATTTTAATGCCGGCACAAATGTTGGTCTTGCTGTATGTGTCTCCGTGCACATATGGCTTAATCCCAGCAGCAAATTGGAACCATCTGCAGACAAATACTAAACCGTGAGACAAAGATTATACGTAAATATAATATAAATATATGGGATCATTGAGCTACAGCAGTGCATTGCTCTCAGTGCCACATTTCCTGCTATAAAAGACAGGCGTTAGGGAAGCGCTTTGTCTTCATACATCTGTGGCTGATAAATGAGAAAATTAGATTTCAATAAGGGAATTTCAGCCGATTCTTTAGCCCAACAACGGGGCCCTTTGCTTCCAGAAGCTGCACGTCCTCTGTGAGTGCAAACATTGCAAGTGTAATCAGGGCACAGACAGACACATAAATTCATATTAGTCGTTTTCTCGCATTAAAACTAAGTAGAATATCAGAAGAAAATTGCCTTCTCTTCTGTCAACTCTGATTTGCTTACATCAAATGCACTAAGAGTGGAAAAAGAAACCAGTCAAACCAAAACTTAGTGCTTCATTTCCTTCAAAATGAAAGCTAATAAAATATAGCAGTGGTGTCCAACTCCAAATGTATTTCCTCATCTATAGGATAGATTTCTAAATGATCTTTTACTTTGTATTTAGTGAGGGTGCAGGTTTTATGATCACAGAAAGGAGAAGGATTGTTCCAAGTTCAAAAAGAAGCAGAAGCCAACATGTGTTTAGTTACTTATTCATGCAAATGCAAGGAACCTTAAGATGCTTTGAAGATGGAAAAAGTGGTCAAAGGAAAGAACGGTCTTCAGGCAAGAAGAGGGTAAATTAAAAGTTCTGGATTCAATCTGAAATTTCATTTAAAATATCAACCAACAACAGTATCTCTCGCAGGGAGAAATAATAAGAATGTCTCTCGCATTTGCTGAAGGACCAACATTACCATTCCTCCTGACACGCCATGCAGGGTGAGATGTCATGCTCGTGTGAAGCGAGAGAGAAAAACAGGGTTTGAGGTGACAGCCACAGAGACCCGAGGCGACTGGCTTATCAACGGAGACACACTGACCTCTCCTGCTCTCTGCCGCCCTCACACTGCCGTAAGAAAATTAGGACTTAAGATAAAGGCAGATGGCGCAGAGTGAAAGAAAGTATTTTACACAGAAACACTATCCACAACCCATTTATTTCCTGTAGGAAATGGCCCATAGTAAGCATTTTTGTTTTCATTGCTCATTCCTCTTTCTTTTGCCAGAGCGCAATCTACGAACAGATGTCTCTCCGAATGAAGAGAGGGAGGGTCGGTCAACATAAACTCCTGCCTCTCACTACCTCCACCTGCCTCTCCATCCTCTGGGTGAGAGAGGTTGGACAGGAGGGGCACCAGCGTGTCTTCTCACACTGTGGGAGAAGGAGCAGGAGAACAATCTCCTTTTCTGGCTTGAACAGCCAAATGAAAATGGAAGTGGGTTAAATGTAATGGCCCAGCCGAGTGTGGAATAAAGACGCCTCGCTAACCTCTGAACAGGCACATTTGTCACGAGCTCAGGCAGCAAAGCAGGAGGGAGATAGAAAATGACGGAAAGGAATAGAGCAAAAACGGAAAAGGACAGTTGGAGGTGACAAATAGAGGAGTGAGGCGAGGTGGGTGGAGGCTGAGACTCGGAGAGAAAACTAACACAGCAGTCTTGCACAATCAGACAGATAATCATAAGCAAGCCTCCAAACAGATGAAAGATGAAAACATGAAACATATAGTGAAGTGACATATGGTCTGTGGCATAAGTAAGATTGATTAAAAATGTTTCCCTAATAATGCAGAAAAAGACAAAGTCAGGTTGAAGAGAGCTAAGGCAGAGGGATCACTACAAGTTGGTGTATTTTATTTGTAAAAATCTGTAATCTATTTACAGAGCAAGTTGAACAAATTAGTTAATTTCTCGTTCGTCAGAAGAAGAAGAAAATAAATCAACAATCTCATCATTTTTATTGATCGAGTCATTTATTCAAGGTGCTATATAGAAGATCGGGATAATTTCCATGAGAGCAGGTGTGTCGCAGCCAACTTAACCAACCAAATTAAGGCAAAATTGCTGACATAGCGAACAGTGAACCTGTCTGCTGCTCTGAATATTAAATGTAGCACAGACATACAAGTGGCTCTGTGAAGCTGTTCTTAAACATTACAATGACAATGCTAGCATGCTGATGTTATCATATTTACAATCTTCGCCATTTTAGTTTTGCCTGTTTGCATACGAACATTTGCTTAATAGCACTAAACACAAAGTACAGCTCAGGGTGATGGAAATGTCACTATTCTTTTATATATATGTATTGGGCGCGCACACACACACACACACACACACACACACACACACACACACACACACACACACACACACACACACACACACACACACACACACACACACACACACACACACACACACACACACACACACACACACACACACACACACACACACACACACACACACACACACACACACACACACACACACACACACACACACACACACACACACACACACACACACACACACACACACACACACACACACACACACACACACACACACACACACACACAATTTGAGACAGATTCCTGTTTCTAAAGTGCAGGTGTGAAGCACAGAGCGGCGAGACAAGGACAAACAGGAGGATTACAGAGAAGTCTACTGCACTGCAGTTTAAAACCTGATTTGGCGAACCGTGGAGGAGAGATAATTTTGTGTCAGGCCTAATTTCCCTTTCACAACCACCTGACAGCCTTCTGCACTCCTCTGCCACCTCTACCAGCGTGGGATGACTCACTGCTGTGGCTGGTAATTTAGAGCAAGACTCGGCTGTGGACCTTCAGGAGTTTCCTTCATGAACACAGCACCTATGTGGGGGTTGATATGATCAGTCAAGCGCCAGAATTATATTTCAGTTCATCTGATGACATCTGATGATAGTTTCTCCTTCCATTTGTTAGAGAAGCTTTTTGACATAAAGAAGAAGCATAACAAAACAATATTTCTGCATTTTATCCTCGTATCTCGGCGTGATCACTATTTCCTGTCGGGTCAGATACATGAACTCCAGGGGGATGGGCAGTAGCAAGCCGCTTGACATTTGAGGACAACGTATGGTGAAACTCAAAAGGTCAACGTACAATTCAGAGCTTTCAATGAATCTCACGATGTTCATTCAGTGAGCGGCGCTGGCTCGGGAGTCCTCACGTGACCTAAATGTGACCCTTTGGTCACACAATAACAGGTGGTCATATACGGGGGGTTTCATTTTAGGACTTGAACTAACAGTTACCTCTATTATCCAGGGATCAGCGGATACTTTTTTTTATCAATCTATTTAATTTCAAGTTTACAAAATGCCCTCAGAATATCCCAGAGCAAAAGTTGGCATCTTCAAATTTCTTGTTTGTTCCAACGTTTAGCCCAGAACCTAAAAATAAATTCAGTTTACATAACCTATGAATAATATTATGTCCAACAGCATTAATAAATATTCACATTTGAGAGACACACAGATGTTTTTTTCTTTTTACCAGAAAAATTAAAAAAATGTTTTCCGACGATCTACAAATTGTTCTTAACCATTTTATAATCGATTAACTATTCAAGTCATTTATCAAGCAGAAAAGACAAACATTCTGGTTCCAGCTTTTCAAATATGAGGATGAGCTTTTCTCTGTTTTATATCATTGAAGTGAATATCTTTGGGTTTTGGACTGCAATTGGAACATGTCTGTTTGGACTTTAACAAAAAGATTAATTGATATATAAAAAAAAATCAACAGAGAAGTTAGTCAATAAACATGTATGAAGCTGACATACAGAACAAATGAACTGCCTGCATCAGACCCTGAACTCACTTGATTTATCCTGGTGGTGCTTCATTGTGTGTCTATTATGAAGAGAAAGATAACGTCATCAACAACAAATTCTGCGCCTCCTAATTATCAGCACAGCCCACAAAGCAAATTGCGTCAATAAAAACACTAGAGGACCCAACACCAGAGACCAGGGGCCTCATTTATAAAACCTTGCGTAGGATTTGCGCCAGAAGTGGCGTACGGATGAAACATAGGACGTGCGTACACACAGAAATATTCGGACTTATAAAACCGTGCGCACCCACGTCCTACGCAGTTTTCCCTTAATAAATCACAATCAATTCTAAATGCAGCGCAGCTTTTGCGGCTTCATGTCACGCCCATAGTTGCCCATATATAGTCTGTGGAACGCCCACAAATTAATATTCATCGATTGCGAAATCATGGCAAACACAGAGGAAAACGAAGAAACGTAACTTCACTCAGTGTGAAGTCGAAATAATCATTGGCGAGGTGGAAAGGAGAAGTAAAATGCTTTTTGGAGGGCACAGTATGGGCATTACTAATGCCAATAAGGCACTTGAGTGGCAAAAGGTTGCAGAGGCCGTGAACGCTGCAGCCTCACAACCTCGGACCGTGGCCGAAATAAAGAAAAAATGGTCTGACATCCAAGTGGATGCAAAAAAGCATTTAGCGCGCCATCGCCAAAGTGTGTCTGCCACGGGTGGGGAAAGGGGACACCGGAGCTGTCCCCTCTTGATGAGAGACTAGCGGCAATGATTGGGGAATCGCTATTGAGTGGAGTGGTGACTGAGGCGGAGGGGGACACTGACGCGCCAGATGCACCGGATGACACGGCTAAGTGGAATAAGTAAAATGAATGCAGTCAAGTCACATGTATGTAGGCTACACAATTACAGTTTATTCATGGCATTTTATTACCGTCCATTTGATTGCATCTGACAAGCAACAGCTGTGTTTTGAGGATGAATTGCATGTTGCAGAACATATTTCACTTTTCTTTTTGAAAATGTGTTAATTTGCATTTCTGTTTGTTTTACTCTGCAGATCGATCAAACGGGTGTTCGTGTTATTTATGAGAGGCAGTATTGGCATTTCTTTTACACAACAGTCTAGTTTTACACACTTTCACACACGTTTGAGTGTTTCTTGCATTTGCCGACGGTTCTCATTTCACCCGTTTTTGTGCGTACGCATGGGTCCGAGCTTGCGTGAAGGACCGCACATTTTTCCGTCAAGTTTGCTTTTTATAAATACCAATTATTGCGTAGAGAGCGGCGTACGCCTTCTTTTGTGCGTACGCAACGTTTATAAATGAGGCCCCAGCTCTTTAACAATGACACACTGGAACCAACAATCACATCCACGCCAACTTGATGACAGAATTACACCCTGTACTTAATGACTAAAGCAGCTTCAGCAGCACTGCACAGAGCTTATTCTCTTAAAGCGATAAACAGGCTGAGCGTGTGCTCGAGCCTTCAGTGACTGAGACCGAACGGGAGAACAACAGCAAACACAATAGACAGGAGGCAGAGCGAGAGACAGAGACAACCCGGGCTGGCAGCTCCCCATTGTTCTGGCCTGAATGTGCTTCTGTCACAGCAGCTACAGCCCCAGTCCAGTCCAGTCTATGCCCCTGTGCCAGGCGGGCATCACTCCCAATCCCTGGCATGACCGGCTTGTGTGTGTGTGTGTGTGTGTGTGTGTGTGTGTGTGTGTGTGTGTGTGTGTAGCGTGACAGCAGACACACTCACAATACAGGTTGACGTCCTACGCGGCTAGAGATGAGCATGTTTGCAGCAGTGCAGCTGCTGGAAAAGACAGAGGCGAGTCAAACGCTGCGGTTTATTGTGTCTGAGGAGAGGCGGAGGACCAATTTACAGTTCTTAGTTGTATTCTCTTCCATTCTTAGTAAACTTAACTAATGAACAAACACATTTATATACTTGACAAAATATACACCGTTCATCTGATGTTTGTTAAATAATTGTGAAAAAGACCAGGTTGGAAACAGACGGCAGTTCATTGTAATGCAGCTGTGGGGATCGCAGGGGTTGTGGGCGACAGCCAATGTTTGATACTTTTGCTCGATCAATTAATTCATTATTAGTAAAATTGTTGCAGATTAATTGTCTGTCCATTGATTAATGGACTAATCATTTCAGCTTATCTGTTCTATGAATAATGAACAGTAAAAAGATCAAACTGAATTTTAAAACAAACGATAATGAACATCATTATGCAATCAAACTGTAATCAATACACACTTTAAACTCGTCATTATGTTCAAGGTTTTCCTCCTCTGGGCTTGCTGATTCCTTTTTAATTAAAATCATCTCAAATTGAAAATCACGCTCCATTGTGCCATTAAGCATATGAACAAAATTATTTTCTTTCTCCTTTTCACTCTTGCCGTTTTGAGCAGAGCATAAAATGAACCAGTAACCCAGAAATACATCCAGGACCATTCTGCCCCAGGATCGTCCCATCTGCCATGAGGAGACCTTGGCTGGGTGCTCAGGTCATGGTTTTACACAAAGGTACACAATTTCACAGCAGGGTGACGCCTGAACTTCTCAATATGTTTTCATAAATGCAATAAGAATCTTTTGCGCCGTCAATGAAACGGTCCGAATTGAAAGTACTAAGAGTTTTGTTTGTGTTGTCAGGTTAGCGTCACTGTTTCCTGCCTCATATTCAATGCCTCTGGGTTCTGCCCTGCTTGGCAAAGCAGAGGGAAGACCTCGCAGCACCATAGCCTACATATGAGAGGCTACACATGTATAATTCATATTTGTCACTGGCACCACATAATGTGTTGTAAGAGAGCCAATGGGGGGGAGGCAGGATCACAATAAGTACTAGTAAGAAGATCCCTATGGGTCAAAGAGAGGGAAAGAGGAGTCATCGGGGAAGGTGAAGAGTCCGGCTGATTAACTATGCATGGCTGCAACCGTGTGCACGTTAACACTGTTGCTGCATTCAAATATAAATGCAAAACTTTTCAAATGTGTCTGCTCCTTGTTCTCTCCTGGCCTACCCGTCTTTCTGTCGGCCGCAATTTCAGACGTCAGATGTCAAACACATCAAAAAGCATTGGGCTGCACAGAAGTGTTTGGCTGTGAGGACGCAGCCAGTCATCAAAAGCTGAGGTCACCAGAGGGTTAGAGACTTGTCTAACGTCTCCTCACTTTCTGTGCCCGCCTAAATGACCAACTGTAACTACACGTTCAACTGGAGTCTTTCTCAAGTGTCCTTTCTGTCAGCAATTTCCCCAAACGACTACAAAACACACCAGTGACTCTTCGTATAAATATCCAAACAACAATCATTCTGACACTGTCAATTCCAGGGACTCAAATAAAAAAGAAAAATGACCTCCATATCGCACACACCAAAAGATAAAGGTGTTAGCGGTGGCATCTGAGAATATCGCTGCCCAACGCTCTACACTTGGCACAACTTTGCATCCAGTATACATGTCACACAGTGTTGGGTCACTGTCGAGCTATTAGCTATGATAACTATGCAATATGTTGCCATGTGATATGTATCATAATGTCTGGCATGGTGACAATGCTAGCATCAAGCCTGGAGCTCACTCACTCAGCTAACATAATGTGCAAGCTCCAACTGTGCGTCTCCAAGAAAATTAATTGTTGTATTAAATCTTCATATTTCATATTTGGTGTTAGCTTTTAGGTTTTTGGTGTTCTTGTCTTGTGAGACGTCCACCAACTTCAACAAAATCTATTAAATTCATGTATCAGCTACATGAAAGGTAGCCATGCAACATAGTACTAATCAACGGTGGCTATTTTAAACAGGACTGAGTTTATAGGTATATTTGTCGGGCTGTGATGACCAGAAACCAGTCGATGGTTTCACTATGAAAAGTCAGAAGATCACAAATATCTTGTATGCTAAATTGTCAGCGCATTCATCCAATAGTGGTTGAGAGATTTCTCTCCGAACCAAACATCAACCCCACAACGGAGTTGGAGGAAACATCACCAAAATTGTTAAGCTCCCTCTTCTGAAAACCATGAAGATCTTTAGAAGATGTCAAGGCAATGGTGGGTAAAAACATTTATGTATAATCAATTGGAGAAAAATAAAAGTCTGATGAGAATTCACAAAATAAGACCAAAGCATCTCTTATTTAACCTCTTATTTAGCTACGTATAACCATACCTTCAGATACACATCACTGACAAGCCTCAACAGACGGGCACCAGAAAAACAGCCTTTGGTCAGTGAATGAACAGCAATTGTAAAGAAGCAGCGCCAAATACAACTCGCCAAGATTGGGCCTGTAAACTGAGGAGAGGTGAGAGAAAACATATCTTCCTCTCAACACTGGTTGACTTATTTTTATTTAATAATAGTGACCCCCCCTTCCCTTCACTCGTCTCCTTTCTCTCCATCCCACTCATCCTGACTCACTTTCTGAGCATTCAGCAAGGAATAGGCCCCTCTCCGGTTGAAGTCAAGGCACCAGGGAGAGAGCCTTGTTTACTTCTTTGACATCAGACCTAGCCGCACTCAAGTCTCAACTCCTGCCATTTGCTTTCAGAAGCAGAGAGAGAAAAACACCATTGAAGCACAAGAAGACAGATGTGCTGCAGTGTGAAGATGCTCGTATGTTATAGAGGTCATATCAGGCAGTTGAAGGGGAATTCCAGTCTGGTGGTTTTGGTGCAACCTCCTGAGAGTGATACAATTAAGCATTTGACTACCTCAATACTCTAAAATAATTTCAGCAGATTTTTAATCACATACACACAATAGAGCCAGCATGACAGGAAATGTTGAGAGAGGAAATCAGGGATGTTGTGGTCATACACCAGTAGGCCACATTGAAACCCCCCAATATGTTGTCTATTCAAACGCTAGTTTTACCCAAATATAGAAACATTACTGAAATCTGTAAACATTAACCATCTAAATGGTTGTTTAGAGTCACATTAAAAGAGCTACCTGTCCATTTGAGAGTGATGACAGGCTCCAAATTGGGTCTTTTAAGTTAAAAAACTAAAAAGGGTCCATTTGGCAAAGTTAAACGATAAAGGCACTACTTTAATGTTGGCGGTTCAAAAAGACAATATGAAACTGAATTATCAAACTACGATCCAAATAGTTAAACCACTTCTGATCAAAAGCTCTGTTTGATCAGATCCTTTCTGAGTAGTTGTTCACTACCATGGGTCTCCAGGTTGAGTACTATTCTCCAATTGAGGCAAATAAATACCCACCATGCCTCTAGAATTCACATAGGATATCTAGGACAGACCAGTTCATACTTACTGGCATGAGCCGCTTGTGTAACCTAGAAACCCCATAATGTTTCTCTGATCACCAACAGTAAACCTAAAACTGGTTCCTTAAGGCATCATTATCAGCGATTTCAACTGAGCATCGGCATACATGTTGGCCGATAAGCAACAATACATTAAAGTACAAAACATACATGTGAGGTCATTTAACCAGTCCACAGAAGAGCACAGACCCATTGTTTTCAACTGTAAAATGTCCTGTATATCTTTATATAGCAGAATCGGTATGGATATCAGCCACAGTCTTGGTAGGGATCAAGTCAAAGATGCACATGATTGTACGAACGTCATAGTGAAAACCCCTCACTACAAAAGACAAGCTGTCTGAGGATGCAAGTGGACCATATGACCAAAAATCCTCCATTCATCTCCAAAAAAACAAGGACTCTCAGTCAGCATCAGATGACATAAGTATCTTGTGAAATGAATCAGTCCACCCTGTCCCACCTTGACAGATGATGCTAAGTCTGAACACCTCTGTGAAAAGATATTTGGGCTGGTGAGAGAGTGAGCATTGCCTCCTAAGTTTAAATTCTGGATTCACGTTGTATGTAACGTTCATCTCAAGAGCATGCCTCGGCTCGTCTCTCGTTAAGTTGCTAGTTCAACACGCTGAACCTCTTTCCGTCCATGTGTCAAACAAACGTGTCTACTCGTGCCGCCGGGTTTCAATTCAACAATGTCACAGCCATGCACGACCAACTCGATATGTTTAATAGCCTAGCGTTAGCTCAGTCCCGCGAGCCTATTTGTGAATTATATTCATATAGCGGGAGGTAAAAGAAGAAAACGAATATTTCAATACCTGTGTGGACTTTTCCCAACTGCGTTTATAGTACATTTCGCATCCCCAGTCTTTTCGGCAGCCACGGTCCGACACTTGCACGCGCCCTGAACGGTTTGATCATAGTAGTAGAAATCCAACCACGCAGTTTTCAGTGTGCGCGCAAACTCCCGCCCAGCCCGACGCCGATTGGCTACCGCTCCCGTCCATTTGAGAGTAAAGTGTAGTAGGCATAGCAACCACGTGAAAAGGCGGGTGTAAGAGAGTATACTGGCAGCCCATTGGGTATTTCTTTCCAGAGAAACGCCCACAAAATACAGAACGTAAAAAATGAAATGAAACGGACCTGAGGGACGTGGCTTCTGTATTCTGCCGTTCTGGATCAAGATCAAACAAAGAGTGAGCGAAGTTTAGGCATTTAATAACTTCACATATTTTAAACTTCACACTGTTTGACAGTATTATGAATATAACGCCTCAGTGAAGTTATGTATTGATGACTGAATGGGTTTTTTAAGGATACACTTCACATGCATCATTACCCCCAGATATTCATGTCTTATGTACTGCACTCACTCACAGACTTATGTCAGTGCATGTCATGTACAACACCTAGACACATGCATATTCACATGCAGACCCTTTTATCTGTTATCTGTGTTATCTGTTTTGTTGTTTTTACTCAGACACTGCTGCCCATGTAACACTATTAGTCTGTATTGTTTTGTGAGTGAAATAAACTAACAAATAGATATTTTTGTTCAAACACTAGACTCTATGTTTTTTTTCATGACTGCACCATTCCATCCAATTTAATATTATTCATGCCTTGCCCATCATTCTGTACATTTCCCCAAAATGTAGCCTAGTGTACTATATTTGGTAGGTTGGATCCTTTAGGATGTCCACTTAATCAAATAATGTGTTTTTGAACAACAATATGCTGCACATCATGAGTTTATAATTACTAACCTGCTCGTGGTTCCGTAAGGTTTCATGGGTTAAAAGGGCAGCTTCAGGAGAATATAAGGAATACAATTGTATATCTCCTAAAGCTTCTTGGGGCACTACATTTACCCTGTTATTTACTATCAATACAGAAATACATGCATGCACATCACCTTTTGCACACAATCAAAACAGGTGTAATTCATAATCACAACACAATCTTTTTGTTAACTTGTTTTGTGCCTTTGGGATAGACTTGTCCTTTATAGCTTCAGGATATCCACTGTACCAGTGTGCGAACTAAGATATGTACCTCACTCACATGGCCCTTAAAAGTTTTTAAAAGAAGCTGCAGTATTGAGAGCTCTTATAATATCACTGCCAGTCCTAATAATCTTATTTATAGTACAGCTATTGATGACCATGACCATACAAGCAAATGTAATGTCATTTATACACAATTCACTTAGCATTGATTTATTAATTTGCAGGTCAAAAGACATATTAGGATCCAGAAAATTGAATCTAGTTATTTAAATGCTGTTGAAATAACGACTTTAACTTGTAAATCCCAAAATGTATACATGTGATAGAATTGCAGCTTGAAGGATGATAAGACAACATGTCTATCATACCTGCACAGGATATATTTCAGGGGGTTAGTGACAGAAAAAGACCTCCAGGTTTCCTTATCATAATCAGATAAGATGGCTGAGTTGCTGGGAGTTGTCCTGGAGGAGGCTATGGCAGCAACATGGTGAGGTGCATGTTGATTGATAGTGAGGAAGTACCGCGGTTTTCTCTGTCAGTTCTTTAAAGTTTCCTGTTACATACATAGTATATAGTGCAGTTATTTTGTTCTCTCAAACGTAAAGCTTGCTGTTGATTGGCGGTAGAAATAAACCCTAGATGCTCTGATCTTCATGAGTGTATGACATTCTTGCAAACAAGCAGGGGGGCATCACCTGGGAATACACGTCACGACACTGGAGAATTTTTTTTTTTATAAATGTGGCTATTTTCTATCTTTAGCACATGCAACTGGCGTCTCGGTTGACACTGAGGGCCCTGCCACAAGCACAGCTGTTATGACTCACTTCTTCAACTTCATGTCCTTTCAGGTGCTCTGGCACATCAAAGATGTGCGCAGTGAGAGGCTTCTGCTGGAGGGTTGATGCTTGATGTGATGCTTAGTAAGGCAATATTAAAATCAAGACAGGCTGCAACAGATCATAATGTCAAAGGCGGTGGGGTAGCACAGCACACAAGTTTATAGTTAGAATATGTTTCATATGGTTAGATTCATTTATTTTCACTTCCACCTTCAGACTCACATTGAGCTGCAACAAGACAACACATTTTGCCACAGGGCGAGATATCTAAGATATTATTAATACAGAAACAAAACAAGCTTTAGATCACGACGAGTATTACTTATCCATATGTTACTTGTAAGATGACATACGGGAAGATAAAATACAAGTTGTGTGGTTATGTACAAACTCTATCTTTCTGTTAACAGTCTGTTAGCAGTGTCCCTCGTTTTCATCTGCTTATGCAAATTAACCGGAGGATGTGCCTTTAATTCAAAGAAAAACGTCCAAATAAAATGAAACGAGCTGCTGAATTTAATCATGTATCATCGGTGCCTGTAACCTGTTGGTGTTCATATTCTTTGCTTCATACAACAGCCAATACTTTCTCATTTAGCTCCCTCTGAAGGTCCTTTGTGATCACGTTTCATTCATCACATCAATACACTTTAAACAATTTTGTGTGACAAGGATTTTCAGTATTTTGCATGGCTTTCCATGGCTGGGTCTCCCATTTCTGTGTGATCACTAGCAGTCTTCTTTTGACTGACTGAGAATGTTAAGTACAAATATATATAAAATGGAACAGGAATCAAATCGAACAAGACTAAGTGGTTTGCTTTACCTTTGATGATAGAATGCTGAGGTTGTTGTGTTATTTCCTGTTTTGAACTGAACTTCAGCATGTTAATTTTTGCAGAAGCATTTTGCACGCTGCCAGAGAGTTACTGTCTCTACAACTAGGGAAATGGCAAGAGCAAAGTTTTGAATGAGGCCCAATGTTCACCCACAGGCTCTAAATCTCTCCTACTGTGTCTCCGTGTTTCTGCCTTTCATCAAGCGCTTTGAACAGGCTGACTGATTAAAGCTGCCAAGACAGAAGATGGCCTCCACCGTTGACAAAGCCATTCGGATCCAGGAAAAGACGCTGACTGTCCCGTTAGGGGTCCGCTCTTCTCCCCAGGAGATCCAGTGTGTACAACATTCATCGGTGATAATAAATGATTTGTGTCTCATCTCAGTGATACTGGCTGTCCCTCTGTCAGGGCTTTGCCTCTCTGGGTTTGTTGGCCTGCAAGGATGTGAACCGGGATACTGCTGCTCCTGTCTGCGAATCATCAGGACGTTTTTTTTAAGGAGCACCCATGGTCAATCATAATTTTGTATTTCTTGTATTGTCAATAATATATAACTTTCCACATATGACTCTACTTACAGTATGCATTACTTATTGTATCCCTTGTTTAGAATACACCTTCTTCTTCTTGTTTCATTAGACTGATGTTGAGTTTTTACAATATGTATTACAATATATGTACAATATTTTGTATGCAGTTTTTTCCACATATAAAACAGCATAAAGCACAATAAAAAAAATGCATGGGACAGGAAAGATCAAGAAGTCATTAGCTGTTGCCCCTAAATTAAGAATAAAAACTAATATAAAAAGCATGAATTGGGAAAAAATATGTACAATATACTAACACAAAATAACATAGACAGAGCTATGCAACACCAATCAGCTGAAATAATATCAAAAATGGAAATGATTATCTACACATGGTGAATTCTAAAAATTATGTAAAATAATATTATATAATATTATATGATAACATTAATGTTTATATTTTGGGATCTCACCAAAAATAAGATGCATGACTGCAGTTGAACGTTTTTACACACATTTTACCTGAGACGTTCACCACTGAAGCATTTGGGACGTTGTTATTAGGGAGCACGCTGTGATTCATTCATCATTCATTCATTCACATTCCCCATCCAGATGGTCCACAAGTTGGTTCCTCTCATCTTAAGCCTGTCATGTCACCCTCTGGGGTAAATCACTAGAGAGCAGTGTCTGCACACACTAAAGCACTATATATATATATAGCTTAGGTTGGGGGAGGGGATGAGGGAGTGCTCCATGGTTCAGGTGCTGGCCCAACCTCTTTATTAGAGGACACTTTTTGTTTGCAACTGCCTCTGAGTCAGCTGTTTTATTGTGAATCTTGCCTCCACGTCCCCGGGGTGGCCACAATATGTCTAATAAGATTCCACAGTTCAAAACTTTTAGTTGTCTAACTTTAATTGGACTGCAAGTTTTACAGTTCAAAGTTTTGCAACAATAGAATGTGCAGAAACTCGTTTCTCTTGAGCCATTGTCAAATTATTGCAGAGCAGAAATTAAATTCAGACAACCTTGCAAACACAAGGGGGAGCACTGCCTCTACTTTCAAAACTTTCAGACTGGCGCAGCCAACTTGTCGGTGCAGTACTCTCAGTGCTTTTTATAATAAACTATCATGGGCTTGATACTTCCTCTTTTCATGGTGTGATAGTGGGGGAATTGTTGGCCCTTGGTGTCTTTGTTTACCTGACTGTTTGGTAGACCCAGTCACTTAAACCAGATCCTGTTATCATTATTGCCTTGACACAAGTGTACTAATGAGCGCTCTTCCTCTAATTGGACCATGACATAATGGGAAAATATCACAGGCATGATATGGCCCATCAGCAATTCCAACCACAAAATACCCACAGAGCAGACCAGCCCTGAATTATAAAAATACATCAACAAGGTACGCCTTGTATTTTAAGAGATTCTGTTGTCCGACTGTAATAAAAAAAAAAGCCACATTACAATTATGTAAACAACAAACCACAATCCAGAAGGGAAAGATCTAGAAGAAATATTGTAAAATATTAGACAAATGTTGAATGAATAGATGGTAAAAAAAAAAAAAAAAAAGTATGATAGACATATTTGCTTTGTACAATGTCCCTCTCAGCAGTGAAAAGAAAATAATCACATTAACTTAAGTACTGTGCTCGAGGATAATCTTAAAGTACATGTACTTTACTTGAGTATTTCAATTTAATGCTACTTTAAACTTCTGCCCCATTTCATTACTTCACTATGATACTAAGATACTTTTCAGATTAAGATTTTACATTAAAAAACATGGGATCAGTTTTTAAAATATAATTGTTTTTAATTAAACTTGGGTACAATTTTTAATGCAAGACTTTTTCTTGTAATTTAATATCTTTGTGGTATTGCTAATTTTACTTAAGTAAATCAGCTGAATACTATTTCAACCAATGCTAGCGCTCATGTATTTCAAAGTTAAAGAAAAGACCTGCCTGTCCATATGGTTTTGATTTGACAAACCAAGTCTCAGTAGAGGGTAGTAATGTGACTGAATAGTCACAACCACGTTTTTTTCTCCCTGTTGCTCAGAAGTGTGTCTGTAAAGCCGTCTGCCTGGCACAGATGTGTGTTGGTGTGCTTCCAGCTGTTTCTTGGGAATCATGACGTCTGGACCAATGGTCTGGTCTGGTCTGGACTGGAGGATCCTCCCTACAGCCTGTGAGATCATCACACTTTTAATTAGACTGGATCCACCAATTAACGGGAAGTCAGCCGCTCTCTTTCAGCCTTTTAAAAGCGGCCGAGTCAAACATCCAGCAGTGTTCTGACTGAGGCTCAAAGAAGGTGGGTAACCTTTTGTTTCCTCTTTTAACTTTCAAGATTTTCAGAATGAATGAATGCTATTTCTGCTCTGATGTATTTATTCTTTGTGTCTTTGTTTCTTATTTCCAGAAAGATGTCTTCCACCGTACTTAGTGCTGTTATTCTGTTCGTGTGTGCCTTGACATTTACTGCTGCGCAGGGTGAGTATAACTTGTGTGGCCTTTGTACAGCAGAGATAAACATTGAACTGAAATGTATTATTCAGTATTCTGAATGTGTTTTTTAATGACGGATTCTCCTGCAATGTATCCAGGATGTTTTCTGCTCTTGTACTGTTTATTCAGTTAATAATCATTTACCAGAGGGGGAACATATATATGTCACTACTTCAGAAATCAATTTCTGGCTCAGTCTTGTTATTTACACGTTCTAGAGTACATGTTATCGAACAGAAGATGATGCAAATTTTAAAGGCACAGATGTTGTTATATCCCTCTCTGACATTTTATTTTCAGTTTCCATGTGCTCTATTTCATAAACAGCAAGCTGTAAAGGTCGATGTGGTGGTGAGTACTACAGGGGCTCCATGTGTCAGTGTGATTACAACTGCCTGTCTTATGAAGAGTGCTGCAAAGACTTCGAATCCCAATGCACCACAAGTGAGAATCTTCCCTTCTGACATACTACCAATACCAGAAGAGTGACACTGATATGCAAACAGTTTCAGTCAATGATTACAATGTCTTACTCTCATCCAATGTGGTTTTCACCTTGATTTCTAAAGCATTTTTTAAGTTTGTACTATTTCTAACAATCCTCATCCCCGAAGAGAGCAACAATTCATATACTGCCTGAATGTTCCAAATAAATAACAAAATAATCACTCTAAAATATCATTACTATCAGCACCGTGTCGTCATGTTGTGTTTGTGTGCAACAGAAAACTCATGTAAAGGACGGTGTGGAGAAGGCTTCAAAAGAGGCCGGCTGTGTAGCTGCGACTCTGACTGCTCTAAATACAAGCAGTGTTGTTCAGATCACAAACTCCACTGCGATGCAAAGGGTAAGCCCCGTCTAACAAAGTCAGCATGGTTGTGTGTGTCTGTGTGTGCATGTACTTTCTGCATGTTAAACTCAACTTTAGTTCGCAGCAATATCGCCATATTTGCTGACCTGATTAAGTGAAACGTGTTTTCACATCTTTGGTGTCTTCTTTTGATATTTGGTGATCATTTGATATTCATGATCAGCAAATACAGTGAAGGTCGTGTGATAGCACGGCTGCATGTTGAAGTCGGGCCTCACCCTTCTCTGTTGCACTGTCATGCATCAATTTAAGATTATTAAATGTGTATGAATGGTGAAGTGCAAAGAAGCCAGGATTAATCTGACATGGCATGTCCACCAGCATGTGGAGTAGCATGAAATGCATGCAGTAATCTGCACCGGGCTAAATTTGACAATATTTTCTGTCTTGGTTAATTACCACAGAAGAAATCAGTGGAGCAGCCAGTGCAACAGAACCAGTGAAGACTAATTCATGCAATAATGTAAATGATAACAAGCCCAAAGGTATATTTGACTTGGCAAAAAGGTTGATTCTTTTCAACATTTTCAGTAATTTAGGATTTAAGGCAAATTGTTTTTCACAGGCTTAATGCTTTAACCTTTATTTATGAACATTCATACAGAGACGACTCTGAATGAAGCAACGGAGCCTTCTACATTCAGCGAGGGAAACAATGCAGGTGACTATGCCATCTCTTCAAGGAGGAAACATCCACTTTATTTCACATCTCAAATAGTTGCTGCTGTATTCCAAAGACAGAAACCAATGCTCTTTTGTTAACATTACTTCAATAATAAGTGTTTTTAAAGAAGGCATATGTTAGGAAGATGCCAGTTGACAGCCACACTGTGGCTCTGTTGCTGTGGTTTGCTTTCGGGGCCAAGTCTCCCCAGAACAAGCCTAGAGCACAAGCTCCACTAGCCAACAGAAACACAAGGAAGCAATGTTGTCATGAGTGAGTGGGAGGGTTACGGGCACAGGCTCAGGCACAAGAGAGGAAAGCACAACATCCAGCCAGGATGACAGAACATTTTCTTGGAGGATTTCTTTCAGCAGTTAGCTTGGAATAGTTTTGTGGGTGGTGATACTCTTGCATCCGTGTTACTTCTCTCTGGAGGAAGACGTGTTGTGACATTTCCGTCTGGAATGTCAAGACATCCAGTCAGTGATGTGCATGCTCAAGAGAACAAATGCTGGAAAAAAAGATCCAGAGTCCTGATTAAAAACATTTTGAACACTGCCAATTATTCTTATATTTGAATATTTAGATTTAGCCACAGATGGGGAGGAAGGGTTTTTTCCCGATAAAGACCATGACATCCAGGTGTGCATCTTTTCCCACTTGTCAAATTCCTCTAGATATGGACAGCCAGCTTTTTCCCAATGATGAGTTTATCAATAATGAAGTGGAGGACCCGGAGGAAAGTCCAACCCCAGAGAGCACTAGTGGCTACGGATGGTCTACAGCTGACCCGTTGGATCACATTTCTACTGAACCCATCCTGGATCTAGATACTCTGGATTTGGGTACAGAGACATTTACAGTCTCCCCTCAGACACAAACGACTATCTCAGACATCGAACCAACACAGGCTGATGACAACTCCTCCACACTTTACCCCACCACGGAAGAAGCCCCCATGGAGAGCACAAGTACGTGATATCCAGAGCAGGCACAAATTGATATAATAATAAACAACACGAAGAGAGCGCTGTTTAACATGTTGATCCAGAACCCGACATATATGTGTAATTCTGGTGACTAGAAAGGCAAATCCTATATTTACCATATTGGTTTTCTTACTTTTTACAGCAAAATACATTAATTCTTTATCAAAATCTTTGTTAAGAAAACATTTTAAACAACTACAATGCAGACATTTTCACATCTAGTGGATATATATAGTGTATGTCTAATACTTGTCCTTGGTTTGTGCTATTTATATTTATATATGTTTTATTCTCCATGTTTGTGTAGAGGATGATCAATTACATGCTTTACATTCATCTATGTTTCTCCACTTTATATATTCAAGTTTGTCTTTTACTTAGCCACCAATATAGAAATGCTTTCCTTAATTTGCAGATTATTTTTGACATGCTTCTTACTAGCATTGAGTTCATAATCATGTTGGTTCCTCCAGTTGCCATAGATCCGAACAGCTCATCCGACCCGGGAACAACTCTCCCTCAGCCCACAACAGCAGCTGACCACGTCTCCAGCCGGCCTACTTCAACCTCAGTACCACAAACAGAGTATTCTCCCATCGCCATCACCCCAGAGCTTGAGACGGCAGAAAAACCGCTTGAGGATGCCATTCTTTCCGTGGATCCGACTGCAGGCCCCTCTGATGAACCGGAGCTAACAACCGTATCCAAAACAGCCTCCACAGGACCCACACAGGGCTCCTCCATAGGGCCCACACAGGGCTCCTCCACAGGACCCACACAGGGCTCCTCCATAGGGCCCACACAGGGCTCCTCCACAGGGCCCACACAGGGCTCCTCCACAGGACCCACACAGGGCTCCTCCATAGGGCCCACACAGGGCTCCTCCACAGGGCCCACACAGGGCTCCTCCACTGTCCTAGATAACTCTCAGGTCACTACCATGCCTGCCTCAACGCTGGACCCAACACCCCTCCCTGAGGCAACCACTTCAAACGAGCCGGATGATACTGACAACAATGTCAACCGTGTCACAACAGGCCCTCCATCTTCTCTGGCAGACCTTGAAGATCCTCCAACCAGTGTTTCTCCAGACAGGAACGGGGACTTGCCAGAGGGTGATGCCCTGACGACCCAGATTCCCTCATTCACAGATGCAGCGCAGCATGACGCTACAGAGGAAGTCACACCAGGAATAACCACTGCTCAACCAGTAAATATCACACCAGAACCGGCCAAACCCGCACCATCAGAAGTCACCTCAAAACCCCAGGTCCAGCCTGACCCTTATAAGCCACCGCCAGCTAAACCCACTCTGGTTAAACCCAGCTCCAAACCTGAGACGAAGCCTCTGGAACCGGCACAAACTCTCAACACAGACGACCCTGGAAACTACCAAGCAGGTAAGAAAAGTTCTTAGGTCCAGATTCTCAACAGAAAACAAATAAACTCAAAGATGAATGATGTGTCTTTGAAAGGAGAAATGTCGTTCCTTGTGTTGTTGAAGATGTCACATTTCTAGTCGAACATCATTGCAAAAATGGAGGCCTGTATTTTTGGTACATATTTATTACTGTTCTCAGCCTACTTTATGAGCTTGTTGTTTTGTCATTATGCCTCTGGGTCAACAGAGTGTAACTACACTATATTAGGTGGCTGTCTTCCCACTCTGTAAATAAAGCTTAGATACTTTTAAAGAATGGAAAGAAAGGATTACAGCTCCTGGAGCAGAACATTACAATTAACACCCAGTAACCCGTCTGTGACTGCATGTTTTATTTTGTCTTTCTGCTTGTTTATCCAAACAGAGGTTTTTACTCACAAATTGTGTCCTTTTTCTTAGATGACAGCAACGATACCAACCTGTGTAGTGGGCGGCCGGTCGGTGCCGTCACCACGCTGAGGAACGGCACCATGGTGGTTTTTAGAGGTTAGTGCCAGCAGGCAGCTGAGAAATGTAACAGCCAAAACCCCAGTTGATTGAGAATGCTTCTTGTTTTTTTTAATGGTACTTTATACACCCACTTCACTATATTTCAGAGGAAAATCCTTTTAGATTTTTTTTTTATTGAAATATTTTCTGTATGAGTTGTCAGCGGTTCCTTAAAAAAGAAAAATCGGTCCCACAAATCATCTCTCTCCTCGGAGTACCTATAAGGTATAATATTTTAATCCTTGCATGTTTTTCAGGCCACTACTTCTGGTTTCTGAACAAACACATGGTGCCTGGTCCGGCTCGTGGCATCACACAAGTGTGGGGCGTCCCTTCCCCAATCGACACTGCGTTCACCCGCTGCAACTGCCAAGGCAAAACCTACATTTTCAAGGTATAGATATTCATCTGATATAAAACCACTGAGTGCTTTTGACAAATCTGAATTTGGAGGATTTCATGGGTGAGACCCTTAGCACCGTATCAGGAGGCCTTTTTTCTGCAAAATACATCATCTTGGCTGTTCAATAAACTCACATTTCCTCTTGAGCTCTCTGTAATTTGCTGGAAAGGTTTATTTTTGTTGCTTGAGGTTTAATGTTTTGATTGTGCTCTTTGCAGGGATCCCAGTACTGGAGATTTGATAATGATGTGTTGGATGCCAACTATCCAAAGGCCATTGAAACAGGTTTTGGTGGGCTTCGAGGTCAAATCACAGCTGCTCTGTCTGTGCCTCAGTACCAGCAGAGGAGAGAGTCTGTTTACTTCTTTAAGAGAGGTGATGCACTGGAGTCAAGCTGTCTACTCATATTTTTCAGTTTCTTTATTGATTTTGTATTATTGTATTGTTTTTCCTCTGTGAAAAACATTTTTACAAATATGCAAATAGTTTAAACGTGCAAATACATTCTGAAATTGACTCTTGAATTGGTTCTTCCAGGGGGATTGATGCAGAAATATTCATACCAGTTTGGCACCAGTTCAACATGTGGGAGGAAAGTCCAGCACGCCGTCCACACTGTCCGCAACCGAATGGTTCGACAAGCAGGTACTCCAAGAATGAAAGACAACTATTTTTAACATACATTAACTTTAACAATGACAGATTCCTGTATAAATGTAACTGACGAGTACTGCGTGTTTGCCCAGCATTTTAACAGATTTACTTTTGTAAACTCACGTTTAATGTGAGTTCCAACACACAAAAAGTGAGTCATCCTTTTTGTGTCGGTGACGTCACCGAGGTCAATCTAATAAATATTACAGTGGAAATAAGTTGCCCGTGTACAAATAATGCGACTGCAACCGGTTGTGATGTTTAACAAAAAAATGTCAAAAATACATTTTAAATTACATATTGATAGAGTGTATAAATTAACTATTTGGGTTCCAGTGTCTGTTCTAGAGACAGTAGTCAACATCCGGACATCTTGGAGAGGTTTCCCCTCCACCATCACAGCTGCTGTGTCCGTCCCGAGCAACAGTGAACCAGAGAGATACAAATACTACGTCCTATCAAGATGTAAGTTATTGATTCAGTTTTGTTTTAAGATATTTCCATCAGTCTAGTATTAAGGAAATTTGTTGGAGAACAAAATATAGTATCAAGCTCTGTGTTCTGCATATCAAGGTCCACATTTGTATTTCGTCAATTATGAAAGACACTCCTTGCCTTATTTTTGATTAGATCCTAACACACACACAGGTTACTGAAATAAAAGCATAGGTTGTTCATTAGCATTTTCTCTTCCTTCACAAAAATGTAATTGCTCCTCTTCAAAAGAACAAAACGTCATAAACGTGTCTGTCTGCACGCCTTATTCACATCATGTCTGAGATGCCTAACGAGGACCATGTGTGTCAGGGTGGGTCGGGATATTAGACAGATGTAAAGGTCATTTAGGGTGGCGTCCTTTTACCTACAGCTCAAATGGAGGAGCCACAGTAAAATATTCCATTTGAATGATAAACCCACCGTCTGAAGAATACTGCAGTTCCTGTCTGAGAAAAACATTTCACTGTTCAATCACCAGGAGGGAGTTAGTGTCTCGTCAAATTCTAAGATGTTCTTAAACCTCTGAGGTCAGAACTGTTTGAAGATGCATGAGATTCTGTTCATCTCAAATTCATGTTCACTAAAAATGGAAATTGGCCTGAACACGAATAACATAAAAATATTTAAATAAAAAACATTTTGAATATCATCCATAAATCAAAATGCTAATTGAACCATTCCATTTCCTTTGCAGCCAAATCCTACAACGTGCGGATGGGTAGTGGACGCCCCGTCATCTCTGCTCCTACAGCCAACGCGTCACCTCAGAGCAACGACTTCTTGAAATGCCCAGTCAGAGTGTGATGAAGGAAAGTCGTATCACATACAGTGTTTGCCTTACAGCTTTAAAGTTTATTAGATTCTTCATAAAACACACCGCTTCAGCATAGACTGAAGGTACATTAAAAAAAAAAATACCAAAAGCAAAACTAAAAAGAGGCATCAGAACAAGTAAACATTTTCATTGCTGAATATTGAATTTGAACAGACTGATTGGAAAACTTCAGTCATGGTTCCCAAGTTTTCTGGTGCTTTATCTTGCGAATCGTCTCCCATGCACACCCCGAGAAGGAAATCCCTGACCTGTTGGGGAGATCAAATACTGTTGTTTAATCACAGCCTTCTATACTGATGTGTACAGTGTGTACAGTGGCAGTATAAAATGTGTTTGAAATGTAAAACAATGAGTGTTTCTTCTGTTATTCTAATCAACATTAAACTGAATTATAAACACACCAAAATGTTTGAAATGCTATGACTGGTAATTAAAATGAAACAAATGCTTTATATAAACAAATATGTTTGCAAACGCTACCTCCTCTCTTCATGCGACCACCGCGGTGTTCTGGCCAGCGCTGCAGCTGTCTGCTTGATCCAGGTCTAGAGGGTCTATGTGGTGCACTGCTTGTATCTAGAAACACAAACAAAACACAGCAATCAGAACTGAACACTAATTCAAAAACAGGAGATGCATTGTCATGCACAGCCACGTGGCCACACTGTACCTGCAGAGCTGGAGGAGGGCTCCTGGCTGGTGGAGGGGAGGCAGGCCTTGTCAGATTGCTGGCCTGGCTCCTCTGAATCTCCCTGCGAGACTGGATCTACCGATACTTCTGCACTGGGCCTGGAACAAACACACCAACCGAACGAAACGCATTGGAGCTGATAAAATTGATGGGGTTATGTAATCTTAAAATCACCAGTATAAACCATGAACGCAAGAAAATAAAAAGCACAAGATGCAGTTATTATAAACCTGCTAACCTCTTTGATTCAATAGTAATTAATAGAGGCCAGAACAACGGACTTTCAGTAAACAAATTTCACATCAGGCTTAGAGCCTCCATGGGAACAAATAGTGAATGTTGCAGTTGAAAGACAGGAGGACATTTGCAGACTGCTCAACATCTAAATTCCAAGAGCAGAAAAAGAAAAACACATGAAAAGATTGACAGAAAGCAGAGAGGAGTGAGCCTCACCTATCAGTGTCTTGCTCCAGGAAGACGTCGTCTCTGTCCTCCCCTGTGCCGGCTGCTCCCGGTACAACCAGGCCTGGTGTGGATGTGCTCACCATGGGAACCGACTGGGAGGCGTCACTGGTGGTGTCAGACTGAGCCACCTCTGAGAAGATAGTTACTGGAAGAGAAGCACAAGATGCACTCACTGATTTTGTTGTAGCATATGGAAGCACTCCAAAATATGACGATTTCCATCCAGCTTACGGTCTATTTTCTGAAACTGTAAACTGAGTAAGACGATGAAAAGGGCGGGTCTATAGATAAACGGAACAGATCCCTCCAGACGGACTGAAACAAAAGAAACAGCTACCTGGTGCTGCAACTTGTAACGGTGTGGTGGGAACGCTGCGTCCCCCCAACTCCTCTTCATGAGTCGCTAGGAACAAGGGGCTTCCATACATCCCAAGACCTGAAGACGAGAAATAAAAAGACATTAATGTTCTGCGGGAATTAAAAATCATCTTTCTGTTGCAGTTAGCAGGTGGGGTGTTTCATGCTGTTTTACATAAACTGTAACTCGGCACAACATGTGGGGGTGGAGTACCTCCTTGTGAGGCGAGCTGCCCCAGGTCCGTGTGCGAGGAGGAGCTGGTCTGTGGCATGTCGTCTGAGGGACCAAACCTGAAGCGAGGCACACCGGCGACTTGGGGAGAACTGACAGACAGAAAACAGTCATTCAGTGCCTTAAGACGCCAGTTAAAAGGTATTTTAGATGCTTTCACCCCCTCACTTTTTCCTTTTATATAAATTATCTCAAAATTCACTCAAGCCCCTCACTGAATTAAATTAAAATGTCCAAGACCATAACGTACAGGCCTGTATGAACGTTTTAATGGTCACTTATACATATTTCACAGGCATTTTGACTTCCTGGTCTGAGACTTACTGGATCGCCTGGTCAAAACCATCGGAGCGCTGTGGCAACACCAGATTGGGAGTGCTGGGAACAAGCCTGTCATCATCATCAAAGAAGTGGTGCTGCAGAGGAAGAGATGACAGGAAGCATTGAATACAAACACAGGAGAAAACGTTTCAGACTGACATTTGTACATATGACGTAATGAACGGACTTACAGAACTGACTGGCACCCCGGATGTGACCCCGGATGTGAGCTGTGGGACTCTGCCGACTGACTGACGACGGACAGGGACACGCTGCGAGGTTATATTTTATAGAATTGATTAGCAGAGCTTGTGATCTCCACATCAAGATGACATTAAAAAATATACACAAAGAAGTAATGCTGGTATTTGTGCCTATGTAAGAAATACAAATAAAATCTTTCTGAGGGTCAAATTACTTCCTTCATACCTGAACCTGAGCAGGTGGTCCCAGTTCTGAAGAAACGTTCAGGCGAGCGGGCAGTTGAGTCGGTCTTCGTGGAGACTGGGGCATCCGTGTCCCAGAGCTTGTGATAGGTTGTTCTGTAGAGTATGCCTCCATCGTACTGCTGTCAACTGAAACAGGAGATTACTCGAATAAACAGAGGGCCATCTTATTTGAAATAACATAACTACTTAAGAAAACCCAAACAATTGACTTGTTATTCAATCATTTCTGGAATCTAACAATTCATAGACTTGGATGATTAAGAAGAAAAAAAGCAGAAATAACATTTAAGGTAAACAACAAATGATTTCTATTTCTGTCAGGAAAAATGTTAAAAAGCATTGTTCTGTTCAAAAGGTGAATATGAAACAGTTGTAGAGAGAAAATTAAACTAAGTTTTAAATTGTTTCAAATTGGGCTGGTTCCCTAATTTAACCATTATTGTATGTTTTTCCTAATGATGGGATCATCGTTGATCTAATGTACTAAAGTTGAGTTTAAATTGTTCAACCCCAGTGATACAAGGCCACAAAATAACTAGAATTACTGTATTAGTTTTAAAAGAGAAGCAACCCTTGTTTGAAAGGACCTTTATTTTGGCAGACACACGCACCACTCATCCCTTCAAAACATACAACAACATATTACATATTTTTCAGTCACCGTCGAGTGCCTGATAATCTAATTAAGTGGCGGGACAGTTTATGAGCACATATGGAGAGTCTGAGGTGGATCTACGTATGTGAATTTGTTTCCTGGATCTTACAGCTGGGTGTCTGGGAATCTGCTGGCCTCTGGGTGGAGTCAGACGCCCCCAAACTCTCTTCTGCCTCTGTGCCCGGGTCTGTTACATCAGCTCCCTGAGAAAAGAAAGGACAAAGGAAATATTACAGAGAATAGGTGGTAAGAGAGAAGGGAACCTCAAGGAGAATTTAAACAAGTTCAACAGGGGCAAATAAAAAAGTTAAGTTAAAAAAAGAAGAGGGAACGGGAAGATGAGTAGAAAGGAAAAGAGTTTGGTTGAATTGTAGGAAGCATATTATGGGATGGTTCCCACACACTATAGATGCCAGGATATACTAGCAGAGCACCGCACAAGATTATGATTCAATCTTTCCCTATATGGACAAAGGTGCCCTTCAGAAAAGGCCAGAAACTATGAGTAAAAAAACATTACTGTACTTCGATATACATTAGTCTCAAAAGTAGAGGACCCATAGAGAACCCAGTCAGCTGGCCAAAACAACTTCAAATAAGACAGTCTATCACTTTGTTTTACTGTTTGATTCAGGATCTGTGTGACAAAATTGCAATAGTGAGTTGGGAAATTATATACATAAATAAATACTATTTTGAGATTTTACAATGTAAAAACACGAGACAAGCATCTTTAAGCCTTTTAAGGATCAGTGGGAAGCCTGAAATTACTTTTACATGCCATTTTACTATACTCAGGACATGGAGTTTTTCTTAATACAGACCATATGTTTGAAAGATTTAAATTCAACAATAAGAGTCGCCCAATAACTTGAGTATTATTTCAGAATAACTAATAATGATTTGTATTAATGTTGTTTACTTTCCATCCAGATTTACAGGATTCAGCTTACTAAAAACAACAATAAATATATTAGTAATATTACAGCTTGTAAATGTTATAAAAACTGGTTATCTGCTGAGGACGACGCCCTCTGTTGTGTCTAAAATGTCTCATAATGACATCTACAGTTTATGCAGACACCGACTCATCCTTCAGAGTGAAAAGGTAAACATCTAAAGTCAACATACGCAGCTTTCATGCAGACGGAAAGTTACGACACAGGGTCGAAATGCAAATGCGATTGAAGCGAGACTGTGTGGAAAAACTGAGTGTGAGAGCTGGAAAATGCACATAAATCTCTGGCTGAAAGCGTGGGAAGGGTTAACGTGTACAGGAGGCAAAGGTTGTGTGTGTGGGTGGGGATAAGGTCAATGTTGTAACTGAATATGTGTCGGACTCAAACCTCTGTGTCGTCTTCTTCGTAAGCCTCGTTGCCGTCTCCGCTCCCCTCGTTACTGTCTTCTCCTTCCTCCCCCATCTCTCCGTCGTCGTCCTCCTCCTCATCCTCTTCATCTTCATCCTCATCCTCTTCGTCTTCCTCCTCATCGTAGTCCTACATCGAGTAGTGATCAAATGCTTAGTGGAACCCAAGACATCTTTAAACTCCTATGTTCGACTGCTGCTTTAATACAGTCTGATAGTTTTCTTAATATATAGGTTGTATAAATGTTCTTTTTTATCTATTTGCACTATATTTTATTATCTGTATTCACTTTATGTTGTACAGGTGAGAATAGTTTTTTTCTTCTGTATGTGGAAGAATTGACAAATAAAGCCGACTTTGACTTGTTGTGGGCCTAGTGTCTAATTCCACTTTACGCTATGCCTTTTAAAATGCTTGATGTAAAGTCCCTACCTGCTCCTCTTCTTCTTCTTCATCCTCCTCCTCATCACTCTCTGTGTCCGTTACTATGACGATGACTTCCTGCTGAAGCTGGTGAGGAGCATCACTTTGGGTCAGGGTAACCTCTTGGTCTATCATGATGGACTGGGAGGCTGCAGCCTCATCTCCCTCCTCCAGTACTGGGAAGTCCTCCGTCTGCAGGGCAGAACAATGGGCACTGAACAACATGCATTCTACTCGTTTACACTCTTTGAAAGGTAACGACTTCCATGAAAATGTGTAATTTATTAGGCGATGGCTTGCCTGGCTTGCTTCTGCACCGTCTTGACTGTCTGTTAGCACCACCCCCTCAGCCTCAGCGCTGTCTTCCACCAGCACCTCCTCCTGAGGAGAACACATAACACCGACATGTCGGTCATGAAATACCAGTTTTTGGATAATTAAAAATACTCATTAAGATTTCTCCCTCGCCTCACCTCTGGATCCACTCTCTGGATGATACGCAGCTTTTTAGAGATAGGGGCCCTGGCGGTATCCTCCTGGGTGGACTCTGTTTCAGTGACCACGGCGGCACTCTCCTCCTCCTCACGAGACCTCTTTGACATGGAGGTTCCTGGTGTTGCTGAAACTAGAGATACGGCATGATGAAAATAATACTTTTAAAGACACCATGTTTAAGTGGTGGCTCAATCAAAACATAAATAAAAGGGAAGCTCCTATCGTTGTTTAATATGTAGCATCAAGTATCCAAAATGGACATGACTATTTCTAACATGTATGACACAATTCCAAAAATCAACATTTGCATAAAGGTCACCAATTGCAAAACATGAGTTTGGGTGTTAAATCTAGTTAATTACAATACGTACATAAATAAACCTCTGCAGTATCTCTTAGAAATGCACCTCTCATATCCTAATGTCTTCCCAAAATAGAGCATTATTATAAACAGGTATTGCTATTCCATACAAACATCTCAATTTCTCAAAAAGGTTTCTTACCAGTTCCAAAGACAGAGGAAGACGACGAAGTTGAAGGCCATTCCACCTGCGAGCTCGGTGTTGCCTCAATGACCATCGGTAGTGGCTCCTGATTGGCTGGCTCTGAATGGGTCATGCTCTGTTGTTGAGTCGGTTGGACAAACGCCGTGGTCTGTGTCTGGGTCTGCTGCACGGTCAGCATGGGGCTAGCTAAAGTGGTCTGGACGTTAGGGCTAGCAGAGCGCACCGAGCCGCTGGCACTGCCGTACACAGTCACATGCTCCACTGGTGGGCCTTCAGTAGACTGCATGGCTGTAGGGGAAATGAAGTTAGTGGAAAACAGCTGTTCATTAAAACTGTAACTGCATTAATAACACTCAACACACAGGGAAAGGTCCTTTGTGAAGCAATACCTTTACAAGAATAACTTTTTACATTCATCTTGGAGAGACAATACTCCTTTGGCTGGTTCCCACATTGAAAGCTCGAGTCTATCCGTAAACTTACCTTCCTGGGTCTCCACCTGTGTGGTGGGCATGACGGTAGCCGTGGGAGTTGGGGTGGGTACAGTAGCTGGGGTAATCATGGGCCTGATGCTTGCTCTCGGAGTGGGTTTGTTACCCGGATTGACGGGCTGCTTGCTTGATGTAGCCACAGGTGTTGGCTTAATGTTGGCAGTTGGTGGCTCAGATGTGCTGGCACTGATTGAGACAAAGATCAGGACATGAAAAATGACCCTATTTATGAACATTTCATATAATAAAGGCTTGAACATGTTCCAGCAAGTGTACTAAAGAGGATTCCAGAAATGCAGGAAAAAGTACACGTTCACTTATACTATAAATGCAAGTTGCACTGCAGTGGAAACTTAGAAACTAATATGCAGTTTTAGTGGTTGTGTATCATACCTTCCCCTGTCTGCCGCTGGGGTCGTCTTCAGACTGATCTGCCTCTGTTCTGTGCTCCTCTGCTGCTCCTGGGTCTGAAAATCAGGACAGAAAGACAAAAGTTATGATGGAAACCAAACAAGATGCTGAGTCAAGATACTGTAGTTTCATAAAACTTGCAACAATGTCACTTGATATCCTTTTTTAGACATCAGGAAGATGCCATTGTCTGATCCAATCTAATTAACTTTGCATATATCTTTGTCAAGACATTGCCCACGGAGGAGCAGTTGTTCCATACGAGTATGTCGAAGCAAGAAACTCTGCACAAATCTCTGGTAACAGTTTAGATTTCTACAGTGATGAAAAGTTGATGTCAGGTTGCCAGCAAAACAAACATTTACAGATGACTTCATTTGTAAACAATAACATTGTTGGTATAAAGGTTTCAACCGGTGTTTAACAGATTTAGAGAAAAACAGACGTTAAATGTTTTTAAGTTAACAGTTTGTATGTTTGTTTTAGAAAATCTGCAAATGTTGCATTTTGTGAAGCACAACAGTATCTACTTTGCTATTCATTGCCCTCCATGTTACCAATTGCAATATGTTAAACTTTGGCTGACAGTACAAAATATTTACAAATGCCTGGCTTGTGAAAACGTTAAAGCAGACTCACCTTACTGGGACCTGCCTCGGGTGGCTCATCCCTCTGCTCCTGCCTCTCCTGTTGACCTCGCAGGTCTCTCAGTTCTCTCTCCTGTCGACTCAGACGGCCCTCGTATTGAGACTTGAGAGCGCCCACTCGCACCTCCAGCTCCTCGCGCTGTTGCTTTAGCTCTTCATTTTCCTTTTGCAGGTGGTCTTTGGTGCCTGGACAAAAATCATTTCAGTCTGAGATTCAAATAAGCAACATTACAATGAGGGCAAATAGCAGAGGAGCTTTATGATCAGTCCATTGGTTTAAATATGGGGGACATCCTCTCACTGGTGAGCTGGTTGATCTTCTGCTTGGCATAGACGATGGCCTTCCTGGTCTTGTCCTCTTTGTCCGTCATCTGCTGTCTCAGCAAGCCCTCATGAGAAACTTTGTCCTGCAGCTCCTGCTTTAGCCTGGTCAACTCCGTCTGCAGGCTGGACGACTGTTCCTGGGCATTACGCCCTTCAGTCTCACGGTCTGTAACCACCTGTCACCAGGAAGACATGACACTAATGAATATTTATACAATGGAAAGCGGTATGCCTCTTTTCAAGAATATGTATACAACAATTAATGACATCACAACTATGCAAGCTATATGATCGCGTAAACTGAAAACCGCCCTGATGGAAGTCTATGAACACTAGCTTAAGTCTAAAATGAACAGTTTAGTCAAAGGCTTGGCTGAAACTTTTGTTTGACCTTGTTGATGTTCTCCAGCTGTCCTTCCAGCTCTCTGGTCTTGGCTTCTGCCTGGTTCAGAGAATCTCGGAGGCTCTGCAATTCCTGAACTGAGGCTTGACGAGCCTCCTCTTCTTGGGATGGGCCTGCTGCGGCCTCGGCTACCAACTGGAGTAAACGCATTATGAAAAATAATTATGCTATAGCCAACACTGTCAGCAACTGTTAAAAGGGGATTGAATCGAGCAATACAGACATACAATTTGATAAAATTTGGAATTAAGACTAAAGCAGTGAGATAAATCTACTGAGCTCTCACCTTGTCATGTTCCAACTTGAGATCATCATACTGAGTCTTGTAACGGCGTCCAATCTTCTTGACCTGAGTGATAGTTCGCCCTTTCTCCTGGAGTTCATGGTTCTTGGTTTCCACTTCCTTCTTCAGCTTATTCCTCTCCTCGGTTATCTTACTCATATGGTCACGCAAGTTCTGCATCTGGCTTTGCAGAGATGTCGTTAGACTATTGGTCCTACAGAGAGAAATTAAGAGATTGTGAAAATTAATGCTAAAGTGACAGAAGAATAACTGGTAGGGGTTGATGTGGGAGAAAAAAGTTAATATCCTGTTAAATCAAAATTAAATAGTATAATTTATAATGCCTCACCTGGTCACCTCTGCTTTAAGTCTGGTGCTCTCCTCAGTGAGCTGCTGAATGCGCTTGAGATTGCACTCCTTCTCAGTGTGCAGACGCTTGTACTCTTCTGGGTCTGAATCTTTTTGCTGGCTCACCAAATACTAAAATAATGAGAAAAGGTTGTGTGTTAGTGGTGTGAAATGATACAACATTAGGAATAAATAGTCATCTCTGAGTTTTCTGATGCCAGATGTATTTCTCTCCTTACGAGCAGCATCATTCACTGACCTGGGTCCGAGCTTTCCAGCGCTTGATTTCCTCTTCAAGTATCTTCTTCTCCGCCTGCAGCATGCCGCTCTTCTCACTCAACTCAGAGTTGGCCTGCTGCAGCGGCATGAGGTCTGACTCCAGCTTTTGTACCTGAAATAAACAGATGCGGAGCTGAAAACTTCTGGATTTGAAGGTCACTCAGGAATACTTTTTGAAAATGTAACAGCATGTAAGACCAGAATAATGTAGTGTATTTAGAAGTAAAGTGATTAAAAGTGTACAAAAACCCCAAATGTATAATTTCACATTGCACGTTAAATTCAACAAAAATGTTTTTTTTTTTTATAAAACGTAACAGATACCTTAGCTTGGGTTTGGTGCAGTTCTTGCTCCATCTTGTCCTTCTCCTCTCGCAGCATCTTGTTGGTCTCCATCAGGATGCTCATTGTCTCAGTCTTCTTCATTAGTTCATCATGCTGAGCCAAGGTCTTCGCTGTCACCTGAGTAGGATTAGCATTGGGCTTTTAGTCACAAGTGGTTTGATTCCAAGGGGTCAGGTTAGACTCATGTATTTCATGAAGTCAATGAAATGTCCAGGAAAAAAATCTCAATCTTCCAACTCAATTAAATGATAATACAAATTCACATATAAGATTTGTCAGTGGACAGGATAATTGTTTTTGTGCGTGTACAAAACCGCACCTGCATCCTCTCCTTTGCAGCACTCAAGCTGTCCTGCAGCTCCTTCAACTCCCGTTCCAGATGCTCCACCCTCAGTCGGTAACGCAAACTCTCCCCTTGGGCAACCTCAAAACGAGACTCTGAAATCTCCTTCTCTCGACGCACAAACCTTTGATGAAAAACAAAAAAGGGTGTCAAAGATAGTGGAAACTGTGGAAGGACAGGACAGAGGCAACCATAGAGCAGCATAATTGCAAGGCTTCTTGTCTACACAAAAGGATTGTGTGATTTGGCATAAACAAGCATTACCTGAGAATCTCAAGGACCTGGTCTTGAGATTTGCCCTCCTCAGTCATGGAGATGTTCAAAGGACTCTCATTGGCAGCACGCTGCAACTTGTCAGCCAGCTTGCTGCTCATTGTCTGGATCTGCTCATGCAGAAGGGTGTTTTGCTTCTGCAACTCCTCATAGCGGCTCTCCATCTTTGACATCTCCTCCTATAATGTGAGCAAAGAAATTTCGATTGAAATAATTGCTAAATTCATTTTAAATATGAGTTGTTGGGACAAAACCATAAAAAATAGAAATTAAAATAGCCCTAAAATAAATATTTTTTGTTGGGCTCTTGTCTCCAACGGCAATGTATAACATCTAATCCGGTCTTGCCATCCCCTGTACTTCTATTAAATCACCTTAAGGATCTTTTCCTGCTCCTCCCAGGAGACCCTGGCCTCCAGTAGCTCTGCGCTGACTCTCTGGGCTCTCTCATCCAGCTGGTGTCTGACCTCCACGGCCTGCACGGCCTGAGCCTTCGCCGCTTGCAGGGCCTCCACATCTGCTGCATGCAGAATCATCTCCTGCTCATACTTGTCTTGCGCTTCAGCTGCCAACTTAGCCTAAGAAATGGGAAAGAAGATTTAACAGACATCATTGCATGTTTAAGTAATATCATCGAAGTGCAGTGGCAGTTTTGTTGCAATACAATACTAATTACTGGAGCTGCACAACTTATTTGGAACAAGCTTGTTAAAAAAATAAAAAAGAATTGTGGGTGATCCCAGAACATGCTAGTTGGAGTATACACAATACATTTCAGTGCTTTCACCGTCCGATCCATCATGACTTCTGGTTGAAAGTTATTCTAGATGTCTAAAAGAAATGGCAGGTTTTCACATGATGTTTCAACTTGCTTTGTGATCATTCAGAGACCTATATTTATTTGACATGATACAACGAGACGTAAAGTAATGAACCTCTGCTCTCAATAAAACAGCGTATTATTTTTTTTTTTAAATACATAAGTTGTACAGAGCAAATCAGGACTGACTGAATCAGGAACACTAACACAATTAAAAGTTAACTGATAATACACATTTTGACGAATTAATGCCATTAGTTAAACCAGTAAAATATTAAATTGTAAAAAACTGAGCAAAACAAAAAAAGTGATTTGTCAGGAGAATAGCTGGTCCACCCTAAAGGTCAGACAATCTTTAGTGACCCTTAAACTGAGTTGTTTCTAACATCAGGGTGAAAACTTAAATAAGCAGGTGACCAGCAAAACATGTGAACTCTGCTTTGATCGGGAAGAGTTGTAGCATTAATTCACCGACAAATAATCTCTACACAGCACTGCAACGTTGAGCTTTACCGTTATTGCAGACTTCATACTCATCGTCACACACAAGCTCTTTCTTGACCAGACACTCGCTAACATTACGCTGGGGCAAACTGACAGAGTGAGGACTTAAGGGTCTAGTGGCTACATGTGTCCACAACAATGCACACAACACCATGGCTGCTAATTCTACTGGATGGGTGAATGAGGGAGAGTTGCCCGTTTTGCACTTTGTACCACAGCTGGCGTTTGAGCATCCCTTATTGTTGGAGCTGGGTGGCTTGTGGTGCTTTTAAACGACAGCACCCAAGGCACTAATCTAGTCAGTTAATGATAAGTTAACATGGGTCAGCTCTCAGTAAGAGACACAAATGTACAGCCCTAATTCCTCTACATTAAATTCAGAGAGCTTCTTACCTGCTCATGGCTGTCTTGTAGAGCTTGCTGCTGTTGGGCTTCAGCGACTGCCACTCGCTGTAGCACTGCCTGGTGGTCGGCCTGAGCGCTGCTGAGACTTCTTCTCAGACTGCTCATCTAACAGACACCAAACAAAGAGAAAGATTTCTTTACTTATATGAAACTGACCAGCAATATAGTGCTCAGAAGATCAAATGTGGAGAGGGGGGGGGGGGACTACTACAGTGAACTGCTAATTCTTGAAGAAAATATAATATACCTGTTCCTCTAGTGAGGTCAGGGCTCTCTTCTTCTGCTCCTCTGAATTGTGTTTATCCTTCTCTGCTTCCAGAAGCTTTTCCTCCAGCCGGCAGTGCTGCTTCTCAGCCTCCATCATGCGAGCTTCAATGGATGAGCGCGCCTGCTCTGTTACCTGGTCATTAGAAATGTAATAATGTTATTTGTTTTATTGGTAAGAGGCATGGTAACAACTTTTGTCAAACTCAGCGTGGTTTAATGGTAAAGGTAGAAAATGCAACTATGTCAATTACCTTTTGCACGTTACCTAAATGTAAAAATTGGGTTTGTTTTGCACCTGTTTCTCTTTGTCCAGGGACTCCTCCAGGCTCTGGGCCATGGCTCTGTACTGCTCCATGCTGGAGGTGGCTCCCCTGAGGCTCTCTGCCAGCTCCTCGGCGCGGGATTCAGCCACCCGCAGACGGCCCTGTAAGTCCTCTCTGTCGTGATCTGACCCCGGCAGGCCTGAGCGCAGGAAGAATCAGTGGCAGAGAGATGACATTTAAAAACAGTACAAATAGAATGCGCTTCAGGACTAATTACATTGTTAGAAGCCTGAGCCGGTCTTTTAAATGTTTTCTGGTTTTAAGCACAGACATTTCATAATGTCTAAAAATCTGACTCTTTTATTGCCTCCCGTCTCATAAACTGTTACAACATGAGCTGGTGAGACTACAGGATCCGAGCATATTTTTGAAAAACTGGTTCAGTGGACTACCAAAAGCGACCAAATGTGTCACTTTTGTGAAATAATTTTTTTCTTATCTTCCCAAAAAAATGCAAACTGTGATTGTAGTGCACAATAATTACACAGACCGAGACTTTATGAGAAGCCATAAACAATTTGACTTGCAATGATGTCAACATAGGAATTGTTTGCTTACATTTTTGTGGTCATGGGATTTGATGACAAGCGGTGGAAATTATATATATATATATATATATATATATATATATATAAAAATGTCTACATGTATGGATTCCTCTGTCTGTAAGTGTGTTCATGCCAACCTCTGATAATGGGTGTGGTGGGGGAGCTCAGGCTGTGACGTGATTCGCTGCTGCCCAACTGCAGCCTGAGGGTGTTGAGCTCCAGCTCGGCAGCATTCAGCAGCTCTTTGGTCCTCTGGTGTATTGGTACCTGTAGCTCCAGCTGCCTCTTTGCCTCCATCAACTGGATCTGTGACATTGAGAAGTAAGCAAACGGTTCAATCCTGTTATTTCTGTGTCTGGGTTCAAATGCATTTGCTACATTTGGGGTGTGTTCAAGATTACACTTGGTGTTAAGTTTAAACAGTACTGCTTTATTAGTACAACACAACACCTTTGAACATAACCAAGTCAGACAAGATTGAGGTGGAAACATCTTGTACACTAGAAAACAGATGGGCAACCATTCAATGTTATGCTTACTTCCTGGTTTCTGCTGAGCAGGTGGCGCTGTTCCACCTCGTGCTCCAGCCTCTTCTGCAGCTGGGAGATCTCTCGTTCCTGCTTCTCCAATTGGCCATTTAGACGTTGATGCGTCTCAGACTCTGAACGCTCAAGAGTGGCCTAGAAGAACACAGCAGTTAAAATGTGAACCGTTTGAGTGAGATCTAATGAGGGACAAATGTCATACTTTTATATTACCTGAATAGCCTGGAGGTTGGTCATCAATAGGCTCTGGCTCTGTTGATGGCTCAGAATCGACTCTCTCTCCTGATTCAGCTGAGACTCCACCAGCTTCAGCATGTCTCTCTCCTTACGTAGGATCTCAGCATGGCCCTAAGCGGAAATAAGACAAAATGTCTCCTCAGTCACAAATCCAAATCATGCCCCACTGCACTTCCATCACGACGATGATGAAATGCAAAGCAGCAAACGTGGCCACAAACATCACTAGGACAAAATAAATCATAAATGACAAACCTCAGCCATGGTGAGTTTCTCTTTGGCAGCTTTCAGATCCTCATTCAAAGTGTGGATGGTCTGCTCATGCTTCTGTGTGGCTGTGGCCATCTTCTGCCCTTTCTCTCTGAGGGAAGCAATCTCCTTCCTGTAGCGCTCAACATTGTCCTGAAGCATCTCGTACCTGATATTGTTGGGACATTCATTTTAGTGGCCTTTTTACTCCTATATTTATTTTATAGCACATTAAGTGTTCAGTAAAGCAGAAGGTTTCTCAAACTAACTTACCTTTTCGAGGCAAACTCTAGCTGGGTCGATATCTTAGCGTTCTGGGAGTGGAGGTCAGAGAGCTGCTCCTGGAGCTTCTCGTTCTGCTCCGTCATGGCCTTGTTACACTCCATACGCTCCTTCTTATAGGCAGAAAACACCTCTTGCAACTGCAATCAGACATTCATTAGGTGTCCGAGTTTAGATATTGTTGTTTGTGAAATACCCTTTTTATGGAAGGACAACAAACACAGGTTTACACCAGCTTTGACCGATTCATACAAGACTATAAACACATCAATACTGAACCACCGAATTATATATTCTGATGACCTTTCAACAAAAGAACCAAATAAACTTGATTTGTCGTCAGTTTAGTTTCTTTCTTGTTTGCCCACTTGTCACTGTTGAGCTTCGTCTTCATTTCACATCAACTCAACGCTGACCTGTCAATACAGCCACATTGCCATCTAGTGGCAGACATGGGGAACAAGTGAGCCAAGCTCATCAGTGAAGTGGTTGTAGTGGATAACCATATGCATAAATACAGATCCACATATAGCCTTGCTATGCTCAGTCATAAACAGAAGTCTGGACAGCAGATACCATTAGTGCTTTACAGTAAAGTAACCTTTACTGTAACTTACTGCACTGCTTGACATAAACCACAGGGTGTACAGACTGTTGCATGGTCTTATTTCAATGTTTTCTCACCTGTTGCAAAGCTGCCTTGGCCTCCAAGGCTTCGGAAGACTCCGTTGACATGGAGACGAGTGCAGTGGGCGTTCCCGCGGTGGGAATGGCTGCAGGTGAGCGCCGGGGGGTGGAGGTTAGGGAGAAATCCTCGGGTTGTGTACCTTGAGGAAAAACACTCAAATGTTTAGCATAATAAAAAAGAAAATCCCCACAACACTGTATCGAGTCGTTACCATCCGACTTTAAATAGCTTGAAGCCGTTAAATGTGCATGTACATGTTATAACTTGGTTTATCTCTTGTCCGTTACCCTGCTGGGGGAAGCTGACTCCGGTTGCCTGAGCCAGCATCACACGGTACATGTCCCTCTGCCTCGAGATTGACTCCGTCGTCTTGACCAGCTGGCTACGTTGCTCCTTCAAGGACTCCAGCTCAAGCTGGGCTTTGTCAAAACCCTGCTCCAGTTCACCACGCCTGTAACAGATCATCTTTCTTAGCCGTAGCTCAGTTTAACATCTCTGGTTACTTGTGATAATAGATTTATGAATCCAGTCATTAGCATTCCTTTTCCCCAATCACTGATTTTGGATAGTCTTCACAAACAGTTAACCGACCTACAGTTTGTTTACCGTAAGAAACAAAAATCAAATCAACACATCTTTACGTACTTATTGCCAGTGGCCTCAAACTCCTCTTTCTCCTGGGCATCACTGAGCTCCCTGAGGGCCACCAGAAGACGCTGGTTCTGCTTCTGTAGCTCCTCGACACTGCGAAAGGTCACCAAGTGTTGGCTGATCACCTCCGAGGTGCTGCTGATGTCGGCTGAGCTCACCTCCTCCTCATGAATCACATAGTTCCCACGAGCCTCTTCCAGCTCGATCAACAGCACACGCACCTGTCAGAAAAAGATCACGGATGGCATTGAAAATAAGAATTTTGAGAAATTGGGCTGATATAAATTATAGAAATAACCAGGATTATCCTTTAAACTGGGTGTAGAGTGAGCACCCACCTGTTGAGCCATGTCTCCCAGCTGCAGTTCACACCTCTGGTTGTCCCTTTCCAGGACAGAGGAGCGCTTGTTGGTTTCATCAGCTTCCTTCTGCAGACGATGCACCTCCTGTATTAAAAGAACAAGAAAAACATCGACATTTGTCAACTGGAAGTGCAGGAGGTATTAGGAAATGCAGTCTTTACTAACCAGTTACCAAATAAGCAATTTAATCAGTCTAATTTCATTTAATTTTTCATCACTGAGAAGTGCATTTATACATTTGTTCATTGTGCAAACCATAAAACACATGTAACACAACAAACAAATTAAATGTAATCTAATGGAAAATCCCAACGTGTCTGTATTACCCACCTTAACAGCCTGCTCCAGCTTGGCAGAAAGACTGGCCACTGACTTCTGCATGCGCTCATGTTCATCCCTCTGCCGTTTGAGGATTGGGGCTTTTGCCTCCACTTCCTGCACAATGTCATCCAGGTACTTGCTGACTCGCTTATTTTCCAATCTCTCCAACTGCAGCTGCTCCTGGCTCTCCACATATGCAGTGTACAACTGAGAACGCAAATTACATCTCATATCAAAATAAGATGGTAAAAGAGGGGCAGTAAGTGGAGAAGACATATGTGTTCACTGTCGATTCAAAACTGTTTACCGCACAAGTAACACAAGCAAGTCAACAACCAGTAAGAAAATACGAAAAACTGTCCCGTAAGGGTGCACGCAAAATGCAGTTGTCAACTCTGAGGTGTATCCAAATTAACACAAAGCATAAGCTTACCCGTAATATGGTCTTTATACTGCATAACATCAAGTAACATTGGAAATCTACCGTGGCAATCTATTGTACCCATCAAACTACTTTCATCAACTAAAACTAATTTCCACAAGGCATTCCCTCAGGCCAATTTCAAAATACTCATACGGTTCATTTTGGTGTTCAAATTCAGTTGCACATACCGCTGTCAGCTTCATGCCAGGCTTTATCTTGGATACAGCTGCTGCCGTTGGAGACATTGTCGTCATTTGCTCTTCTGTGATCGTAGATGTTGTACCAATAGGGCCTGGATATTTAAAAAGTAGCAGAGAGATCACAGTTAATTTTATAAGAAATCCCCACCAGGCTTGATATTGTACAAGAATCAACCGAACAGACCTCTAAGTTTAGAACTTGATAGCAGCTCATTGGCATTGTCCAACTCTTTCTCAAGACTCTGGATCCTCTCCTTTAGCTCAGCCACACTCTTGTCTGTGGCACCATTCATCTCCTGCAACATCTCTTCAAGGGCCTTGTTGGCTGTGGCGTAAAGATTAAACAGAGCAAACGTCAGGGGACTAAAATATAAACCAAGCTAAACTAACAAGCATATTCAGAGTCTTTCTCAGAAGAAGATAATGTAAGTGAAATAATGAAAGTGGTAGTTGCGATCGCACCTTCTCCAGCATCTTTCAGCAGCTTATGCAGATCCTCCACTGCCCGACTCAGCTCTTCACTTTTTGCCTCAGAATCTGCTGATGCTCCCTGCCATCACCACAGCAGCAACAACAAAAACAACAGGGTTAGAATTGGAGAAATAATGGCAACTATGACATACACTGAATAATTTTAGTCATTGTAAATATAAAGTGCACTAATAAAAACTGATGAAAAAAACATGTGGCATTTTATTTAGTCTTCAAGACTAATTAAATGTCACAACTCAAATTTCAACAAAATAAATAAGCCAAAAACATTTGAGTTGCGCTGGCATATCCATGGACGTAAACTGGGAATAAACGCTTTGGTGGTACGCAGTAGAACACCCTGTCGGCTTGGCGCCTGTCACACATACCTTGTATAGATTGGAAAGCTTAATGTTGGCATTCAGCTCGTTTCTGAACTTTTCCTCCATGGTGGCGTGTTGTTCCCGGGCCTAGAATGAGCAAAGATGAGGTCACACACTTCAATGATTAAACATCACACTGAGTGCTACAATACTGATCATTTTTCCTGGATAATATAAATATAGTACAATAAGAATACAAAAAGACTTGGGACAGGCTGTAAGAAATAAAATACCACAAACATACTTCTTTCAATTTGCTGATCATGTCCTCATTCCGTTTCTGAAGGTTTTCATTTGAAGTCTTCAAACTGGCCACTTGGTCTTGGAGTCTGTTCAACTTAAAGTCACAAAAAAAAGTAATTACTAATGAAGATGATGAAAATAATGAATAACTGTAGGAAGCGCTTCAATTAACTTAAAACAAAGAGAAAGTGCTTTCAATCAGAGCATCAGCAATAAGTGACCATTTACAAAGTATCCACAATATACCATATGTTTACCATAGGTACACAACTATTGGTCTATGGTTGGAGCTCTACATTTAATGTGATGTAATTTGACAAATGAAAATATTGGCATGCTATCCATATCATTGTATTTGTTTCTACTGCCATCATAGCGTTTTCCTCCATGTCATTTAGATTTATAAAACATAATTTTATGTAAATAAAAGAGGCATACCTCATCGTCCTTGTTCTCCATGTTGCATTTCAGTTCTAGTATCTCGTTTCCCTTCTGTCGGGAAAGGGACAGCAGTTCCTCACTCTTAGCTTTCAATTCCTCGTTCAGCCAAGATGTTTGGTCATTCAGCAACTCCTTCTCTTGTTTCATACGCTTCTCCTTGTACTGTAACAGCAAACCACCAAAACGTTATTCAGGTACTTGTTTAAGGGTAAAACAGTAGATACATGTTTGTAAAATGTCACTCCCACTATGGACAAATCTGATAAAGAGATTATTCAATCAATGCTATAATATAGCTCACTTTAATGTTGACTTCAGCCGATTCAAGTTCATCCAACTTCATCTGCAGGGCCATCTTAGAGGTGTTAACCTCCACCAACTTGTCATTGAGTTGCCTGAAGTCATCTGGGGAAGCAACAGAAATGTCCAAAGGATGGTAATGTACTAACAGAAATAAAGGTTTTGACAAATGTCTCAAACCTAATTCATCTGTCCATACCATTTAAATGCTCCACTTCCAAGGATCTCTTCTCCAGTGTTCGCACAAGTTCTCGCTTTTCTACCTCCAGTTCCTCTTTGGCCTTTGCCAGCAAACTCTTTAAAAAAAGAAGCATTATTTAACCATTGTGATTGCTGGTATTGCTTACAAACTAAACACAACTTGCAGATTATATCTGGACTTTTGGTGACATCAATATAACCCTTAGTTAAACTATCTCCATCTATTTTCATCCGCTTATCTGGGGTAGGGTCGCGGTGGCAGCAGGTCGAGCAGGCTGACCCAGGCCCCCTTTTCACCCACAACATCTACCAGCTCATTCTGGGGGATCCCGAGGCGTTCCCAGGCCAGCTGGGAGATATAATCCCTCCAGCGTGTCCTGAGTCTTCCCCGGGGCCTCCTACCAGTTGGACGTGCCTGGAAAACCTCTAAAGGTTTGTCATAGGCCATTCAAACAGACACAGCAACTGTGGCTCAGTTGGAGAGGGGGGTTGTCCTTCAATCAGAAGATCGGCGGTTATGTCCATGTGTCCTTGGGCAAGACACATAACCCCAAATTGCTTCCATAGGCTATGCTTGCGGTGTGTGCATGTTAGATAGTCCTGATGGGCAGATGGCACCTTTCATGGTATTTCCTGCTATCAGCGTATGAATGGGTGAATGACATGTAGTGTAAAAAGCGCTCTAAGTGGTCGGGAGACTAGAAAAGTGACTTACAAATACAAGTCCATGGTTTCCCAATCAACACGTTAGAGCTTAACATTGTGTTGAAAATAACTTTTTCAAATCAATGTGTTCACAGAGGGTTGTTAAAATACAAATGTAGGGTTAACCCTATTAAGTGTATCAATAAATGTATTGAGTCAAGACCCAACCTTACTGACACGCATCTGACAGTTTTTGTTAACTGTTACGAAGTCCATAAAACGTAGACACAGAATATAACATTTATGACTGATATGACTGATTGTGTTTCGTACCTGCTCAGATGACAGCCTCGCTTGTGCGGATTCATATTCTCCGTTCTTCTCACGCACACGTATAAGATCCTCCTCTAAAAAGGGAGATTTAAAGTAAAGCAAATCGTGACGTAATGCAATCTAGAGAAGTCAAGTTAAAACCGTATATAATACAGCATTAAGTTTACTCTTACCTTGCTTTTTAAACTCCTCTTTGAGCTTATGATGTTCTTGAGTCTGGGACAAAAAATCATCTTGACACTGAGCAAGTTGTTTCACCTTTTCAAAGAATTGTTGTTCTGTAAGAAGAGGGTTGACAAATACACAACACGAGACGTTAACATGATGGATTGACTGGTGTTCATAAGCTATACCGTTATGTGTGTATTGTTGAATCATCTTGTTGACGCTGCCGTTAGCTTGGGAGGTAGCTAGCTAAGCTAACGCTAGCGTCAAGTTGTGTCCACAAATAACCAGCAATGTTAGCTAACAGCTAGCGCCAGCTTCCGCCAAAACTCCCACAGCCGTTGGTAGACATGTACAATAATGAACAATGTGACGTTAATCTCCCAGTAAGCTGTAAGCAAAATTATTAACTTTGAGCTACTTTGACCTGTTCACCAGCGTGCGTGCATGATGTCGAGCAAAGCAAAACATTTAGCACTTAGCACCGATGGCTGACACAATACTAGGCAATATCTTACCGCTGTCAACGCGAAATTGCTCCTGCTGGGCTTTTAAATAATCGATCTCATACTGCTGATCCGAAAAAACCTTTTCGAGTTTGTTTTGAATGGTTTTTGGTAGCTTTGATAGCTCGAAACCTTCCAACTCCTGCAGCAGCAGTGCCGCCATTTTTCCGACAACGGTACGAGAATGCGCAGTTTGAAATTTGAGTCCGCCATTGCTTCTGCAGCCTTATGGGAGTTGTATTTCTTAGAAATCAGAATCAGAATCAGCTTTATTGGCCATGTGTGTTTACACTCACATGGAATTTGACTCCGGTTACACATAGCTCTCATTGTACATATATACACATTTACAATAAGCAAGATACATATTTTTTTAAAAGACATTAAAAAGAAAAAGTAGTCCAATTAGTGCAGGTAGTGCAGATGGGGGAGTCTGATTAATTGTTCATCAGGGTGACGGCCAGTGGAAAGAAGCTGTTCCTGTGTCTGGTAGTTTTGGCGTACAGTGCTCTGTAGCGCCTACCAGAGGGGAGGAGGTGAAACAGCTTGTGTCCAGGGTGTGAGGGGTCTGCAGTGATCTTTCCAGCCCGCTTCCTGACTCTGGAGGTGTACAAGTCCAGGATGGAGTGCAGGCTGGAACCAATAGTTCTCTCTGCAGACCTGACTATCCGCTGTAGTCTGCCTCTGTCCTGTTTAGTGGCCGATCCAAACCACACAGTGATGGAAGAACAGAGGACAGACTGGATGATGGCAGAGTAAAACAGGATCAGCAGCTCCTGAGGCAGCTTATACTTCCTGAGCTGGCGCAGGAAGTACAACCTCTGCTGGGCCTTTTTCCGGATGGTGTTGATGTCGGAGGCCCACTTCAGGTCCTGTGAGATTGTGGTAATCGGCAAATATGTGAAAATATTATTCCTACAGGCCTCCTTCATCACTGAAACATGTTCCCGAGGGACTTTCTTGCACGTCTCCAATGCATGTTATAAATAAATTAAAATATTTATTTATTTACAATATTTAAATTTAAGCTAATTTTAAGACGACAACTTATGGTTGACTAGCTTTTTTCATGACTTTAAACCTGAATTTAAACCTCTCAAATTGTTGTCAACCCCTACCCTAAGTATGAAAGGATGGGTCCACTTAAGCTTTTATTAATTGAAAGAAAGCTCAATTTAAGTAAATTTAATATTTGTTGTTATAGTACTGTTTCCAATGCGAGGAATACACTTCCAATCAATGCATTTATTCTACAGATCAGAATGAATCATTTGTAATGATTTAACAACTTAAACGTTAAAAAGCAATGGGGAATTTTCCTCTATGTTGACCTCTAGTGTTGACTGGTGTAATACAGTCAACGATTGTCAGCAGATGGAGCCAACACATACTAAAAGACAACTGAGTGTGTGCCGGCAATAATGAACAATAATAATGAATAGTGTGTCACTTAGAAGCAGGATGTAATACTGCAAAGCATATTGGGATCTTGGCAAGCCCAGAGATGACCAAGATTGACAGCAGCACACTGCTCCTTAATTAAGGATGGGTTTAATGCAGAGACCCATTTCCCCAAGGGGATTAATAAAGGATAATTTCTTCTTCTTTCTAATCTTCTTTTTTAATTGTGAAAACATGCAATTCATTCTGACAGCCCCAGTGCTAATTTTGTCATTAAAGTAACTGATCTTGTATTCATCTCTATTAAAACTTCATACACAAAGTTAATACAGTAAATTACAGGACATGCCACATAATTAAAAAAAACTGCCCTTTTTGTAAAATGTAAGACGATTAAAAACAGACCACATACAAATTTTTGGGGAAATTCCTCAGAGGTTCTTGTGGAGTGAATTCATCAAACTTTAAACTTTAAAACTTTTAGTTAGATTGATATACTTTAAGTACATGTTAGCTATAATTGCTCTCACAGTTTCAGTTTCAGTCATTTATTAACTGTATCCCTCGTGACATATACCCGTTTTTTTTTAGGTATTTAGAACCTGCCTGGACCTGTTTTAACAAATACCTAAGTGGTTTATTGGTTCATAACCAAGGTGATACTTCTACAAGAAGAAAGACTGATGGCACGAACACACAAAGTGTTAAAGCAGACGTTTGCTCCAGGCAGCATAAATATTTTAATACATTCAACTGTCACGCCTGGTTACCAAGATGTACAGTAACCTCGCTGGGAAAAACCTCTTGATCTGACTCAGCCATGTTGGTTGTTGTCCGCACTTGTAAGAGTGGAACCCAGAAGCATGGATGCACACAGACACCCTGCAATCTACGGTGTTTAAAGGAGTTTAGGTGCAATTCAGGCTGACAAGTTTCTTACAACATTGGCAGACAAATGCATCAGAGACCTGTCAGCTACAGCACAGTGTGAAAATACCATGTGTAATGATTTAGTCAGTTTAAACCATCCACCATCCTATCCTCCATCCCTACATTTTCCACGTATCTATCTGTCCATTAATTGAAACTATTAGTAAAGTCAATCTAGCGTGAGAAACACCAGTAAGACCAACCCACAGATGGACTGTGATGCGGGGGTGGTGTTTGCACAGTAATTTATTTTCGGCAGCGGTTTTTCCTCGTACCCATGATTCTTATCTCTTACATCCGCCCTCATGTCATCTTTAACTGTTGGCTCACTCCACCTTTGTTTTAGTAATAGCATCTCGCCATTTAAGAAAAGTAGCTGTTTGTTTTTTCACAATACGTACAAGTTCAATCACATCAACAGAGTCAACGGATAACATTTGCATCACTGTTTCATCCTTCATTGAAGATAATGAGTCAAGAGGAACTTACATATATCTAAACAAAGCAACTTAAAATAGGTTTACATTTCTGATGAGAGCTAGTAAGCACAGTTCGTGGTTATGTCATATCACCCACATCCGCTGTCCATGTTTGGTCACGGAGGCCTTGAGCGCCTCTAACCAGGTCTCCTCTTCCGTGACATCACCTCAGTGAAATTGTTTTTATGTGGGTGAAGTAGAGCGTGGCAGCTGGGCTTTCCAAGAGTCCAAACACAAAAAATCACAAAAGTTATCCAATTAGCGAAGCAGTATAAACAAAGGGGGAATCAAAATGTCAGATGAGGGGGTGGGATCAGGTGGTCATTGCTGGGGTAAACATTGAGATAAACATTTGTTTGAGGGGACGGATGAGTCAAATCGTGCACTATGGCCTGTTTCCAAGAAGCAAGTCCACTGAGGTTACTGGGTAAAACCGGAAACACCCTCAAATCTGCATCATTGTTCGTAATTTCCCTTTAATTGTCTATATTTACATTAATGTTCTGCAGAATACTGAGGCAAATTACGCCATCTCACTTCTCAATGATTTATTATTTAGTCTGAGTTCATCCATAAGTCATCTTGTTTTGAAGTGGTGCTCCTCTCCTGTTGGTTGGACTCTCAATGGCTTCTGCTGCACTCCCTGAACCCAAGAATACAACACATACATTTCTCCCAGCTCAGAGACATAATCCTCAGTAGAAGTCGGTGCTGTGCCAGTGGTGGCACACATGCACTGTCTGAATAGAAATGGGGGGTTTTGGCCAGTTGGCTGCCACTCTTGCTGTGCTGTAGTCTCGGTCAGCTGTTTTCTGGCTGACATGTTTGGGCATCTCAGGGAAACCTCGCACTCCTCAGAAAGCTCCTGTGGGAGGTATCCAAAAGGTTTTGATAAATCTTAGACACGCTATTCTGAAGAAATGAGGTGTTACCAGCCAGAGGCTATGCATGCCAGATGTGGTACTGTGGAAACACAGAGACATGTACAGTTAGTGTGTTAGCGTGCGTTGGAGTCGCTAAGTGTTGCGTTTTGAGTAATTAGAAATCGAGTGCTCCTTTGCAGGCAATATATCCAAGTTTAATGGAAGTACACTTACATGAAACCACATGAGAGCAGACACCTTTGAAAAGGGCTGTGAGGGGCTTTGGAAAGGGATAAAGCTTGCCACTGTGTATGGTCTCACATCAATCAACTCAACAATGGGACGACTGAACCCCTTTTGTGTCTTTAATCCTGTAAAAGGATTGGTCTGATGCCTGGCAAGGCAAGAGATTATCATTGCCATCAAGGTTTAAAAGACAAAAATGATGTAAACATACTTTTTAAGAATTTATCATGATTTTTCTGAATATAATTGTGTCATAAATGTCTACCTGTATAACAAACCTCCCTGTCCCACGTCAGCAGTGGATGTGTTTGTGTGATCATGTGTTACAGATTCAGATATGAGGCAACTTCATTTATTTCACGACATATCAGAGTGTGGGTTAGTATTGCAAGTTTTTACTTAAAAATTTCAATTGACTTTTATGTTGTGGTTTTGGCATGCCAGCAGCTCATTGGGGTCACAGAGAAGTCAAGTCTATGCTACAAGACATGTGGCAGCCTGCTTCAACAGAAGAGATAGAGGCCTTTCCTGCATACACACATTTTACAGGTTTCCTCCCTTGGCGCCTCTGCTTTGAATACACTGTGGTAAGATAATATTATTTTGAAAATGTTTGCAAATTGTCTTAAATAAATAGAAATGCAATTGAAGTTGTTGTTTCAGTTGTATGTTATATTGTGGAATATTCTTTAAGAACGCGTAAGGCAGCCCTTGAAGACAGAGGGGTTATGTATAAGGACCCCCTTCTGGACTATAGATAGGGCTTACTGTGGGTCAGTGGTTAGCGAGTCTGTCTTTCAATCAGAGGGTCGGTGGTTCAATCCCCATCTCTTATGATCATTTAATTCTCATTTTTATTCTTGACATGTATAGTAGGCTTTGTTTCAACATATTACAGTACATAGTTTAAAATAGTAACCAAGCCCATAGCAAAATCAAATATGACAATGGTCATATTGACCGTTGAGTCATATCTAAAAAAACAACAACTCATGGTTTCCTTTTTTTTATACTCTGATGACTTTTTCCCACTTTTACAACATAACATACACAGACATGGGCAAACTGCTCACTGATGATGTTTCACTGATGATAATAAAATACCAGAGACTCATGAATGTGTTTTCCAGACACAACATGCACATCCCACCACATTGGCAGCAGGTAGGTCATATTGTACGGGATAAATGGAACACATGCACACAAATGTTTCCACATCCAGAGGGCTTTGGCCTCTGTCCTATTCATCCTTTAATAACGGGTTTTTTCTTTTATAAATCTTTCCAAAACCACCACAGAGAACTGAAGTACACATGTGTTTAAATATTGTATTATTTTTGAGGATGTCACTTTGTAAAACCCTGGATTTATAAATAACTTGTTTACAGATCAACCCGAACAAATGCTACAAAAAAGTCTTTGATTAAATACATTTTTACAAGTACATCCATCGTGTAATATTGTCTATCATTACAAAATAAGACACCTTACTGTAACCCACACTCATATTTGAGAGCAGTCATACCCGGGACAACAAGGTTCCTTCACCGACTGGATGTAACATTTCTCCTTTCGAGAACAATTCTCAAACACTAGAGAGCTAGTGGAGATGTTATGGTTTTTCTATTTGTCTTATGTCCAATTGTCTTTCATCGCTCTCTATCCAGCCCTCCAAAACAGCTTCCTTTCTTCCTCAGCAGCCAAACTCTTTTTTTTATTCTACATTATTTTCCTCTTCATCTTCGATAGCTGCCAACTCTTTTTCTGGCAGCAGGCCATAGCTGTTGAGGAAGGCCTCCACATCAGTGGCAAAGAACTCCTCATTTAGGTGCTGTGTGCAGGCCAGGAAGTTCCCCAGTAGTTCTCCAGACTTATACACCAGCAGCGTAGGCAAAACCTCATCCGAGAACCGCTCGGAAGCACCGGATGCGACAGCATCAATCCTGCAGAACTTTACAGTGGGGTACTCAGTGGCCAGGCAGTCCAGGCAGTTGTTGAGCTCCTCACAACCTTTGACCCCAATCTTGTAGATGTGGACAACCACCATGGTGCTGTAATGCTCCTTCTCGATGACTTCGAGGAAGGCCTCACCACTGTCCAGGTCATGCACACCTTCAAACCTGGGCCCAAAGCTGAGTTTATCATGCATATCCTGCATGCATTGTTTTCTGTATTTCTTTAAACATCCCTCATCCTCCTCCTTAAGCAGCTCATATTCTTGGACACTCATCTGAAAGAATTACATTAAAACAAAAGTTAGAATTGATACTGCCCATGGAAGTACATTATTTGTCATTTGCCTGCTGTCCCACTCATTTTCTTTAACCAGTGTAATATTGTCATGATACCGCTTGGTTTTATAGCAGTGAAGCCGGCGTGAATACCTGCCAAGCCTCTATGGGCTCTATGAGCTCTGTGATATGGAAGATCACTGGTTGATTTGTATATTTTAACACTCAGGGGTCAAACTTTTTTTTCATCGTGAGCCACATCAATGGTAGGAGCACCACAAAATGACATCATCACGGCTTGCGCTTTGTGTGGCTGCATGGCTGTTGTGCACGAAGGCTCAGCAAGTTGTCATGACATTTGGTTGGGCATCTCATTTCAACACTCATGGCAATTTGTGAAACAGTCACAAAATGCAATCTTTTGGTTTTGTGTACAGGGGGACACATTTGTTTGTGTCGTTCAGAGAGATTTGTTTTCTGGAAGACGTGTGTTACAAAATGAATGTTAGGTTTAGGCGAGTCAGGATCAAAATAACTACAACAGTTAGGTTTAGGCAACAACATTTTAATGACTATTCCTCCTTGGCATTGAGGAGGTTGGTTTATCACATTTTGCTGGTTACACTCATTGTCTCGTTGACTCTTCTTCACATCGCAGTTTGTTTGTTCGCCCTCAACAAGCAAAGCAAAGTAAAAGTGTGTGTTCTGTTTGGTTGTACCTTGCGGTTAATGTTTGATCTGGTATCATCTTTCGGTTTGCTTGGGGATGACATTTGTCTCAGCAGTTCCTTTTTTGCTGCTGGCAAGTTTTCCTGGTCCATACTTTCCAACTTAAACCTCCTCCAGTCATTGATGACTCCCTTTGGACCTACAGAGAAGGTAAACAGCGTTTTTATTAAAACCCCTTGTAAAGACTGATAGAGACAAGAAAAAAGGAAACATGTTTTGGTTACAGACACAATTCAATCTTAGTCCAGTGAGAACAACTTTGTTTTATAAAGCAGCATTCTTAAACTTTACTCTCAAATTCCAAATAATCCATAATATTCTGCATTTCAAGCTAAATAACTTGTTGTGTGTAAAATGACGATGTAAGTCGATGAGTCATTGGTGGGTATTCCTGTTTTAATTTGGGTCAGAAAGCTTCGTCTTAACCTTCTTGCAAGTGCACTAATTGCTCGACTGTTACATAACAAGAAGAAGATTAGAGTGCCAGTTAAACTGCCAAAGCTCTCCAAATCTGTACTCTGCTTTGCTTTGGACTTCCTCTTATGCATTTAGACCCAATTGTTCTGTTATCAATGCTTTTGCTTTTCTGTTTGTAATTTCTATGGGGACTTCTTAATAACTTACAAGCAAAGTTTATGTTTGCAAAGATTGACTGCCGAAAACAAAAGAACAAAGAAAGGTCCCCCAATTGTCAACATCTTGGGTTACTGTGTTGTGTTTAACAACCCTGCTTCTACTCACCTGTCTGGGTCGCGGTCTCCTCCAAATCAATCATGTTGTCAGACATCTTTTCTGATTGGCTACCTGTAAGATAACAACTTGATGGTCAGATGTAAATAGTTAAAGGAGGTAATTCATATGATGTGCTCATGAAATGTACGAGGTTTGAATGAACAATTATTCCACTTTTTCAAAGTGTAAATTGACCGTAACACTTGTTCGTTGGCATTGTTATCAACAAGATAACTGTATCAATTAAATTCAAATTTTCAATTGAATTTGATTTGTGTAGCCCAATATTACAAATCCAAAAATTACACAACAATACAACAACCGTCATCCTTGGACCCATCACATCAAATATCACAAAAGATTTATGTCTTTGAGCTTTGACAGAAATACTGAAACCAAGTGAGTCCCACACTATCTAATTAAATTAATGCAGTCTAAGAGGATTACTGATCGTCAACTGATCTCTCCCTCTTGCTTGAACAGATGGAACTGGCACACTTTGGGTCTCACACTGTTTGGAAATGTCAGTGGTGACAGTATCTGGAACAGTTTGTGACGTAGGCAGAGCCACTAGTTCATTGGATTAAATGGCCTTCCCCAGTGAGTCAGTACAGTCGTTCTTTCTGAGTGCAGTCACAGTGCTGATTTGGGCTCATGATCTTTGTGGCCTTTCTAACCCTCATATCCCAAGTAATCAATTGGAGATTTGCTGTGAATATTTCCAGCATGAGCAAACTAAATCACATATAAGTGTTTCAACTCTGTGTGTGTGTGAGCAAGAGATAGACAATACACTCTTGTAAACAGCTGACCTTCAATTAGACACAGACCCATGACTAAATTCAGAACCAAAAGAAATAATCTTTTGTCCTCATTTAACGCAGAAGTCTTTACTTTCCAAGAAATACATTTAAAAAGAACTCTATATGAGCCCAAATGTTGTAAGAAAGTATAAATGGCCAATTATATAAACGGGAAGAGGCCCCACAATATCTGTCTCAAATGTATGTAAAAACATACAAACAGAATACTTGATCTCCCATTTCTCAAGTTCAAAACTAAACTCCCTATTGCTACATATTTCAAATACGAGTCTGCTCCGTTATCTTCCGAAAGTAAAAGAAATCAATAGAGTTTTTTTCTTACCAGTCACAGTGAAGTCCTCCCTTTGTGTCAGTAGTTAACCTTGCACTGGTCTACACTCGAGCGCTTCACTGAGCTATCTGTTGCTGGATGCTGTGTGATTTGGTGTGCATGCGTGCGCCTTTTCCAGCCAATGAGCTTGGTCTAATGAAGATTTTAAAAAGACCCTATAGACCAGAAATAGAGCATAGATCCTAAGAGGATTTCACTTCACGAATTAGAAGCCTCTACTAGATAAAGGCTTATCACAAAGCAAGAGCAGCACACAAAATATATTGTATTGCATTTCACCATTCTCAACAGCACATTAAGAGTTAATTAAAAGAGCGTGCATATCCCTGAGATAAACTCTCAAATAAAGCTATCTTGTCTGGAATTCAAAGTTCCACCAGAAATCGAGTTTCACATGAAAATGAACACATGATCAAAACCATTGAAAGGACAAACACTGCTAGCTATGGTGGGAGATATCTTGTGATGCTTCATCATGTGCCTCTTGATAATATTCAAAACAGAAATAACTCTGTAGCCTCTTCTCCTTTTTTACACTATGAGCTTTTCTTTTATACTTTATCAAATTAAGTGTTTTAATACACAAATAGGTTTTTGTGATGATAAATAATGCATTTCCTTAAAGACTGATAAGAAGTAAAACATAGAAGCATTAGTACAATTTGGTAAACATAAAATATTAAGAGCAAACAGCATAGTAAATGCTTTATGTTTAGTAGTTACAGTACATACAAAAATTAATGGTAAATATTATTTGATTGATTTGATTTAGATGTTTTTATTTAGTAATGTACCAATAAGACAATGTAAAAATACTCTAATACATGTAAAAGTTATGCATTATGTCCAAGTACAGTAGTTGTATCTGCACACAGTATCAAATGTAAAAGCACTAATAACACAAAATGTGAGTGTTACATTAATACATTCATGAATATATTGCAGTATTATTGCTTAAATGTAAGCAACATTTTAATGTTAGTTAATATCAAGTTGATCTAAATTAAATCCTATTTTGTCAATGTATCTGTTATGTGTTAAATCTTGATCTGCAAAGAAGAGTAAAATACAATATTTGCCTCTGATATAGTGAAGTAGAAATATCATAGAATATAGCTCAAGTTAAGTACATCCAAGTTGTGAATAGTACTTACAGTAAGTGAAGGTGCTTAGTGATATTCAAACTGCTTTTAGAGTGGAAAGAAAGCACCACAGCATCCACAACGGTTTGAATTGGGTCTCTGTGACATCTCCCTGCAAGTTAGTGTTTTATTGTGGTCAGTGATGACTGGCTGTAAGGTAACCAGCATCGTTTTGTATGTTCCTGTGTGAAGCTATAAATAGTGCATAATCTCAGGTATCACCTTAGAACAACATACATTCATTCAATACATTTCAGGCTGTACAATATGTTTCCACAAGCTACAGCGTGAAAATAAATACCTCGGTCACTCCTAATTCTTTGTCTCGTCACCTCCATGACCCATTGTTGGCTTTCCTTTACCTAAGTTCTGAATCACTGCAGTGCAAATAGGAACAGCACATGCTTCCCACACCCTCAAGGTGTTTTCTGGGACAGCTCATTCAACCGTGTTTGACTTCTGTCCGTCATCTCTGTGGATGTGTCCTGTAATTATTGGCTTAAAGGATTACTAGACTTTTTTATTCTGGCACACAGGGTATCTCTGTTAGGTGGGGTTTCATTATTACCAGTTCAGTACCTTCAGTTCTAAAAATGTCTCTCAGCAACTGCTTAGAGTCCACTATTAGACTTGCTACGTATCTAACCGAACTCACATGATAAGTTGGTCAACCAGAAAATAACTGATGTATTTGTTCGCCACAAGTCACATACCACAGTAAGTGCATGCCCACAACAACAACAACAACAACAACAGAGTAGTGCCCAGAATAACACCTCTAAGAAGAAACATTTTTGAAAGGAAGTCTTGCATTTCAGTGTCTCCATGGAGGATTGCGTGTCGATGCTAAATGCAGAGTCGCTCTGTTACATGATCATGGATCATCGGATCACTGCTCTCGGCTGGAAACAGGGTGAAACTAGATCAGCGCTCTAACACCCTTTCTTTTAAAAGCTAGAGGTCAGTCTTGTGCCTTTATGATTAACCTACAATAATTCTGTTCTAGCTTCATAAAACCTTTTAAGATCATGATCTTTCACACAAGGTCCAGGGTTGACATTAAAAAAGAAAACTGGACACTGACTGACTGAGATACTGGCACATCTACTTCAGACTGCCTTTGTACTGTAGATACAACTTTGCATCAACACCTTATATATCCAGTTAAATATATTTACTCCAATAGATTTAATCTGACAAAATACACATCATATTCAGTACATTTTACCATTTGAATAGTACAAAGGTTTGCAAAGCAAAGCATTCATTCTTTTGCTGCGTCTCCACATCAGTTCATCAATACATGAATATAAAACTTTTTTTTCTGGAATCGATACAATAAAACATATTGCAATTGTTTTTTGTCATCTTAAAAAAAAGTGTACACAAAAATATTTTACTTTGTTTACCAGTTGAATGCTTAAAACTATAATATGATGGCCTCAGCTGAACACCATGTTGCAGACTATTTAAACTGAGTCTGTATACTGAGTATGTAAAATTAAAGAAATGTTGAACTCAGAGACCTCGGATTTCTCTGACTCACCAGTCTTTGTTTATAAAAAGGCATACGTCTACCAGTTAGTGCACATTACTTTATACGGTTCTCTTATATGTATTTAGAGGGGCAGATTTTCTTATATAAACCATGCTCCATCTGTAAACAGTGGACACAATACAGTTACTCCGGAGCCAGTACGGTTGGATTGTTTCTGGTGAGGAACAATGTGTTCTCAACAAGCCATTCAATTACTCCTTGTCTCTGTCATGGTCTATAATTATTGGCAAAATATTTGGTGGCAATAACAAAATTGAATGCTTATTCTGCATGAACTATGATAAATAAATAGACAATACAAATATTCAGTTGGGCTAAATTAGTAATTTTTTTACTTTCTTTGGTATTTTTGTCATATACAGATATGCAATGCTGATTGCTGGGTAATATATATGTTGATATTGTCTAATGTCAAGGTTCTATTGATCATGATGAGATGATACGATGGTGTGTGTGTGTGTGTGTGTGTGTGTGTGTGTGTGTGTATGTCTGTGTGTGTTTGAGTCTGTGTATGATTCATCAGTAACTACGTGCATTACGGCCCATCATAATGCACTGGGGCCCAACATAACTACTTTAAGCCATCGGCTCCATGAGGTCTTTGTATGTGGATCTAAAGGATATAGAGTTACTTCTTTTCACAAGGTCTGTAATTACAAGCTGTGACGGCTTTGGGAATGTTATGGTTTTCTTTAGTGGGCTTTGAGTCATACACTGTAAATCTCCAGAACTGCTGTTGTGCTGCATACATGAGCCAGAATGTGTTTTAATAGATTTCTCTCTCATGTGTATGCTGCGTGGAGAATAGGTGAGTCCTTTTTGTCTCACATTCTTCAGGTGACTCAGTCATGTATGCATACCATAGAATAGCTGGTGGTGTTGGGAGCAGCTGAATTAGGCAATGGCTTCCTCAGAGGCTATTAATCATGAACTTGGTTGGATCAATCATCGCTCGACTGTTCATACTCACTATTAGAGGTGTATGTCTAACAGGTTCTCTCTTCTTACACCTGTCATGGATTGATTGCAACTCTAAGAGGAAATAGTGTTTAAACCAAAAGAGGAAACCACCTTCATTATATAATTAACAAACCTTTGGAGTAGCCTTATTATTTTGGCATTTACTTCTGACAAATAAGATCTAATCTAATAGTTGCCCTTGTGTTGACCCATTTCACACACACACACACACACACACACACACACACACACACACACACACACACACACACACACACACACACACACACACACACACACACACACACACACACACACACTCCACCTTTCCACAATCAGTGACAGACATGCCTGATGAGTCTGTTAAAAGGAGGAAAACTATTACAGTTCTATAATTTTCCTCTAGCCAGACCCAGAAGTGGTTTCCCCTTTGACGTTTCATCCACAGGAATTGAGAGGCTTCCAATGTTATGACAGCTGTTGGCTATTACAGGCGGTCAAAAAAGTCCAGCCTTGCTTTATTTGAGGGTCACAGCCAACACAACTCTGCTGCTCTGACGAAGGAGTTTTCACTTCCTGTTCAATAAAGCAGACATTGCTGCAGTGAGGGAGACTCACGCGGTCTCTCATTGCGCCCCTGTGGTTTGAAATAACCGTCAGGTGATTCGTTGTTTGTTAGTATGTAAGTGAATGTATTAAGAAAAGTAACTTTTTTAGTTTTGTTAAACATTTTTCAATTTCACAGATAGAAATAAAGGATCAAACTGAGAACATTCCAAACTAATATCATATTTCAAACATAATACATAAAACTAATATCATATTTCAAACATAATAATACAAATCAAAATAAATATAAACACAATTTCATTCACACTTACTCTCTTCTCCCTTCTCTTACAGAAGAAGTACAGTGAATACCAAAAGCATTGAGTGCATGTTAACTCTGAAGCAAACAGATGGAAATCATGATGAAGTGTGTATGGATTGAGGACAGGTTTAAAATGGATAAACAATGGAGACGACGATGAATCAAAGGCACGACAGACCCATATGGTTTCACACAGAAAATAACGTTTTCGGTATGAATGGTATGTATGCGTGTGTGTGTCTGCCTCAGTGTCTGATGTGAGCACTGGAAATGCACGGACATCGTCGTCTGATCTTACGGAGAAAATTAGAAAATAAGCTTTGTTTCTGCAGTGAGTCATTGTGGGTACAAGTTCTTCTTTCCTAAAAACTCTCCCTGCGTGTGAAATGGCACGAAAGTCCTGTTAACAAAGTCGAGGCAAAATTGACCAAAACAACAGACTCATAAGAAATCAATCCATACTGCGTTTCTTCTGTAAAGCCTTTTCTGTGCCTTCAATCGTGCTGTAATCTGCAACTATTTATATGGAAATGAAAAACAACAAGTCAATGTATCACTCAAATTGGATTAAAGTTATTCTCAAACAATAAGAGAGTACAATATGCACAGCTTTATTTTCAATCCATTCTTACTGTGGTGATACTTGGAGTCTTCCATGTCAAGTAGGTTTTCATAACACGGTTTGATGCAGTTTTTCTGACTTGATAGACTATAAACAATATACCTATGTTTTTAAAATGTCTATCCCCACTCAACAACTGCTTGCGTATGAGGTAAAGACACAATGTATCTACAGCCTTAGAACATGGTCTAAATAAACATTCCTGAAATATTGAATTATTTAAGTTTTAGTATTAGAAGTAGCTTTTATTTTAATTAAGTTTATGTTTATTTTTGGTGGATGTTGATAGAAAATGAATCAGAAAAATATTATTAATCATACAGTTGCTTTGGGAAATTTTTCAAACAAAAATTACCAAAACTTCACCGGTTCCAGATTTTTATATATAGACCTGCTGATTTCTTATATGATGACAAAACTGAATTTCTGTGAGCTTTGGGCAGAAAAAACATCAATTTAGGTGGCATCTCTAATGGAAGAGTTTTACTGCACTTGTTTAATATATTATATACACTCAAACTGACAACAGACTAATGTTTGTATCATACTTTTCATGCACAACTGAAATTTATTAATTCAAAGGTCTCTGAAACCACACTACTCTATAACTCCAGAGAGTCTATTAGCTTGTACTGTCTTAAGCTCTCTATTGGTCTGGCACTTTCTGGCCTGTAATAATATTTTAATTTGGTTCAAAAAATCTACACACTTATGTATATTTATTAAATATATGGACTATATGGGCTCCAGAACTCCAGTTACATATTTTCTATGGAAACACACATGGTCAGTAAGTTTCCCTCAACATCATCATCATCATCATCATCATCATCACTATCATCATTATTCATCAGAAATAAGAGAAAGTCATCGTGCACAGGAAGAAATGTGTTTAATTATTTAAATGAACATGTGGTTTTGTGAATAAATATCTCCACAAAGACCCCTGATTCACGTGTTTGTTTGTGTGTGTGTGATTGCGTGTGTGTGTGTTGCCTATTGTGCAACTCTAAATCTGGTTCAGTGAGTAGTGCGTAAGAGGGGGAGGGAGGGAGTGACGAGGCAGCGGTCACCCACCTTCTCTGTCCAGCCACTTACTACTATTGCAATCCATTGACACATATTATTCATTTCACAGTGATGTTGGTGTTTCTGTTTTTAACCCTGGAGGCCCCTCTTGACTTTTTTCAAGATCACAGGGAAAAAGTGACGCATACGTTAAAAACACTGTACTTTGATATAGTTATCGAAGATGCCACTGGGAGGAGCTGCAGGAACACAGAGCAAACCACAAGAAAAATCAATCAATGAGCAGAATGCAGCAGGTCTGTAAGAGAGAGAAGGGATGCTGGGAGGGCTATAGTCCTTCATTAAATTCCATTTCTATTTTCCTCACGAATCAAATCATTGGGCAACAAATTATTGGACACTTCACATGGTAGTGATGCTAATCAGGAAGTAAAAGAACACCAATATTTAAGTCTAGTCAACTTACAAATCAAAGTTACACAAATCAGTTATCGATGATTATCAGTTCACACGGAGCTCAAGGTAAAACAATGGAACAAATAAAATGTCCCAAATAAAATAAGATAAAAAGCGATAAGTGGTAAAACAAAAGTGAAAAAATGCCCCGTGATATTACAGAGCTTTCGAGAGATTGTTTAAAATGTGTAAATTAATCAGTTATTAAAGTGAAAATGCATCAACATTTCGGTGTCAAATCCACTTTGGGGTGTAACATATTCTGTATACATTTTAGTACACACGCTATTTGACATTCATTCTGCTTTTGCCATCCGATAATGCTTTATCAGAATACGTGTGTGTTGTTGAAACGGAGCATGTGGTGCTAAAATACAGTTTTCTGAAGCTATTCTGAGGTGTAGGACAAGAAACCAGCACACATGAATTGCCACAGACCTTGATCTAGTAATGCATAAAAACAAAATATTCATACATCCACCAAATAGAAAATATGAAAGGGAACTGAATCCAAAACAATCAGTTACAAAGTAAAACAGTACTTTAAACGTACTTTAACCGGCAGGTTCTCGTTTAGCTGTGATGATGGGCCATACGTCACCGCCGAAGATTTTGAAATGTCTGGGAGCCCCGATACCAAATGAAGCATCAATACTGGTCATGCTTTCAGTGCTGATTGAACTGCTTCATTCTGGAAAGAAGCCAGTTTTCCTTCCTCAGGTGTTCTTCCCTAAACGCACTGCCCACCACTCCCCTTCTGCTTGTCTCACTTCCACCTTCATTCAAATGTGTGTGACTAAATGTGTTTACATGCCGTCTCCAGCCTACCATGACTCACTGTACACATTATCTCATCGAGCTAATAATAAAGAACTCCTTTCAAAATCTTTGTAATTGTTGTCTAAATATTGAATTGACTTGAATACATTTTCTGTCTGTTAAATATGATGCTATGTTAGTTATTTGTGTTCATTCACAGCATGAAAATCAAGATTAAACTTTGGCTGTCAGAAATTCCTATTGTCAATATATCGCATGAAAAGACTAAAACCAAAAATCTTACTAATCCAACGAACAAGTATTGTCTGTGTTTTTATAGCTCAATACAGCACTTTGTTTTCCAAAAAACTTACCAATGAGAAGCACTGTTGTACTGGGTGACATGCTCCTTCACTATGATCATGTTATATGTAAAATGTACAAACCATGTACTGGTTTGTACATTTTACAGTATGAAAAGTGTTATTATAATCCAATAAAAATGATTCGGTAGATATAAAAGCAAAATGCTTAATTTTAGATTTACATGTATGGGTTATTTAACAAAATTAAAACTGTATCTTCCCCAAATATCATCGTCTTTGGTTTGTGGTTGTTTCTAACACTGTGCTCCGTTACGGCTGCGTCATTGTTGTGCTATTCAGGGACATATTCTATTTTATTCTGAAGACATGATAGACCTTTGGAAAACAATGGGCTTCTATTAGTTAACCCCTGTGTGAGTTACATCCAAACGCTTGTATGGCCACATAGACACATCCGTCTTCTAATCTTCAAGGTAACACGAGGAAGTGTGCTTCTGCATTGATGGCATGCTTTGAGTTCCATGTCGCCTTCACCCGATGTGTTGTGACAACGCAGAACAAAGATTACATGTGGCATGGAAACTTTAGCAGAGCTTCTGTTGTTTCCTGGGACGGCCAATGTCCAGATTTCCGTAGAAATCTAATTAGTTGCTATCTGTAGAGAGAGAATATTTCATTGTTACAGTTCCAACTTCCTTGTTCTCGTTGTTTTCAAGGGAAACACATCTACTATTTGACATTATTCCGTTAAAAGACAGTTAAACGGGAATGTTGTTATGACAGATGCTGTGCAGGGGAATTCTGTGTCAGGAGCTTCTACTTTCTTTCTTACACTTTAACTAGAGTAAACATAAAACATGACATCTTTTGTCATTGTACAATAATGACAAAAATACAAATAGAAGACCCCTGTTTCACGTTAAAGGCAAAATTATTAAAATTTGAATATCAAAGCAAGAAACACAAAATATAGGACTGATCTATGTATCAGACAAATCTTTTGGCGGAAAATCCATTCCAGTGGTGGAAAGTAACCAATAAGCCTTTACTTAACGTATCTTTAAAGATCCGAGGAACTTCTATTGTGTGTTGATTTTGGCGGTCCCTTTGGACAAAAGCGGTAGTGTTCCCTGGTAAAAACCTCTCTCTCTTTTTTTAAGTGTAGAATTTCTACTTTTAGTCAAGGATCTGACAACTTCTTCCACCACTGCACATTACCCTATTATCTTACATAATTTACACTTAACCTCTGTTCTTCTTCTGTTCTGTACTTCCACTTAAGAACTTGTCAAAAGATCTAGAAGAGCAAGTCCAATTGTAAAGAAAAGAGCTGCAATCTCTAACAAAGACATACACGCACATTTATCGTCAAGTTGCGTGCTGATTCTGGACAACCAATTAAGCGTGGCTTTGCTGAATGTGCTTCCAGTCACTCTCTTGGTGGCCAGAGGCTGTCCTGCCAAGTCCTGGATCCCTGTGTAGACTCACCGAGCTTTCCAACAGACACAAACGCATCATTTAATTTTGACGGCCTAGGAAAGATGAAACATGTTTTATTCTATGAAAAGGAAAAGTACTGAAAGAGTTTCAAGCCAGGAATACAACTACTGAACTGCTAGTTTAATTTCTTGTGTTTTGATATAATTTACAATAGTTTGTTATGATTCATAGCCGCTACACTTGCACCTGCCAAAGTAAATAAAGCACCTCACCCATTCATAAAATACTTCTTTGTTTGTCATAAATCAAATGTTTACAAAGTATATGGAACGCGGAGAAGAATTGATGACTTTGCAACTAGATGTGACAAATATGCAAGGCGTGTCAAGGTATGAGAGTTTGTGACACCCTATTACTAACATGGGAACGCGTTCAAGACATCAGTTCAAATAACTGATATTTTACAAGTCAATTGTAAAATGCTGTTAGTCATTAGAGTGATGTGTGGGAAAGGGACTCAGCCACACCGATACCAAAGTCTGTGTGTGACAAGAGGTAATTATGTTTTCAGACCAAATGTATTGTTTCGTCAATCTCTGATGCAAATAGAACGGATTCCTTTTAAACGTGTTGCAATAACATAATGTCTATTTTTCTGTATATGTTTGAGTTTTGAAGCACATGTCCCATTAAGTGTTCACTGCAGCAATTAATTAGCAAGCAAGATAATCTTCCCGAATAAACACAACTTTTATGATTTTTGACGTGAATTAATGCAGAAAACAAACTAACAACTATAAACAAACTATACCACCATTGCATGTTCGCCAGTATAACAAAGCTGTAAAGACGGACTAGTCAACGTGATGGTGTTTGTAGGAGACAAAATGTATATTGTGGAACATAACATTAAAATATCTCTGTTACTATCCCTCTGCCATATGATTGCCCTGATTACAGCAACCAATAACCTTTTTAATGTACATATTAACGAGCGAGTATTGTATCAAAATAGCCTTGAAAAAACGTCATCTTGCTTGGGGCCGGAGATACAATACTTACAACTCCAGCGTGTTAGGTTTCAGATATTCATGTTGTTATCAGGTTAAATAAAGGTCTGAGAGTGGAGTTAGATAAACAAAGATTATATGTAACATCTTTGGTATGTGACGTCATCCGCTGAGTCGGCCTCTTCAGGCCCTCAAATGGTCTTGTATGATGTATAACAGTCCCGTACGTCTAAAAGGTGATTAAGTGTGTGCTATGTGTAAGTGTCTGTCGATGACATCACAGCATGTTCGTATGATCCCTAACAGATGTCATTATTTTTTTGTTATCATTTAGTCATCCTGTGACACAGTGTTGCAGATGAATAAGGCATTTTAAGACCTTAAAAGGCCTTCTTATTGCGATGCTGTAGGTAGTTTCTGTCTAAGGGACACTCCCGTGATCCTTACTGTGATGTCCACATCAGACGTAACACGCGGGCGGATCGGAAGTGGAAACAGCTCCAGGCATTCCGCTTCGCTGAAAGTCACAGAGACATCCAGAGCATGAGGGTCAGACCTCAGCAAGAATGAAGACAATAAAGCCAGATTTATTCTAATTTATTCTCTTCCTTTATTTCCATCTGTGTGTCCTACCTTCTTTCTTCAGTCTAAAATACATTTAATCTGTCTTTCTTTTTTGTTGTTTTTGTTTCCTAATATTTTTTGTCTGTTGTTCTTTCGTTTTAAATGTTTCCTTAATTTCTTCTGTTTTTGTTTTCTTAGCACCTTATCTTGTAATTTGTGGATTAATCACTTATTGTTGATAAATGAGCAGTTTATGGCTTCACAGTAATATTCAAGAATGAGTGGTACATTTCCATAATTTACCGTTGGTAGATCAGAATTCAGTATTGTGCAATTTCAACCTGTTAGGAATGTCATTATGAGCAAGCCAAAATCAACCAGAAACAAATGGGTGTAAACACTCAGGTAGATACAGATGAGTCATCAGGTCTTCTCTTCCTCTTACTTGCACAATGTTTCATTGTGTGTGAGGATTTTTTTTTTAAATCTCTTGCCCTTCCCTTCCTTTCCTGCAGTGGCTCCTTTTAAATCCTATAGATTCACCTCAATTGCACATTTACTGTTTACTCCCAGCTTTCTGACTTATCTTCCTGCCCATAACAGGAATTTTCTAATGACCAGGTTAACCGTTAAAGTGGTGATTGGCTATAGAATATATCCAGACATACTGTCTCCTACACCTGGGCTTTTTCTTTATAACACTCGCTATTGCGTGCTCATGAAAGTATGACAAAAATGTTATTATATGTGTCAAGAGTCAAATGAAACTGTCATCATTTTGAAAGTGACATCATTGCCAATGACAAGTGGAGAGAGTTGCGGTGCCGGTTGAGTTGCCCTAACAACAGCAAAACACCTGACATCATCATGGGAGCGACTCAATAATTGCATGTCAAGCTATCAGCTTAAAAAAAATAATCCAGCCAAACATTATCTGGTTTGAGTTTCTCCAATGTAAGGATTGGCTGCATTTCTATATGTTGTATCATTGTAGAGCGGAGCGCATTTGGTCAGACAAAACAAACAGTACGATTCTGCCTGGGGCTTCTGGAAGTTGTATTTCTCACAATGTTCTGATATTTCATAAAGAAAATTATTTGAATAATTAAAAAATTGCCCAGGTCCACAGATGGAAATGAGTTATTAGGAATAATGAATGCTCAAGTGGCTCCTCAACAACAATAGTAGAATATACGCACAATTAGACAAATGATTTAACAAAAACAAAAAATGTATGGAACAATACATAATTTGACAAATAAGTAAGCAAACAAACAATGTCAGGAGATCCTACTTCAAGCAGAGCATAACAATTGATCATTCATGGATAAATTATATAAAAGTATTAATGTCAGTAATAATATTAAGTAATAAAGATATAATACAGAATGTTGTTACTATGGACAATTGATCATCTAATAAGACGCCTGGGGCATTTTTGACCAAGTGAAAAGTTGTATATATGGAAATATTTACAGGTGCAAAAAACAAGGTTTACTGGCGGCAAAACCTCAGAAACATTTGAGATGAACTGCACAGGGGAACGAGGCACAGGTGGAAACAATCAGGGCGGGGCTTGCAATCACACAGGAGGGCGGCACACAAGGAGGGAGGTGTCTGAAACGAGAGACAAGGTGGGTGACTACACAGAGGGTCTGGGCATAACAGGTAGATTATTCTAATCAGAGGGAATATTTAACATACACGTTCTCTAAAAGCGTTTCACTTCAACTTCTTCATAATACGATGGATGACATTTAAAGAAAAGCCTTTGTCTTGACTTACAACTTTAGTGTTCAACTCTTTCCAGTGGCGTGATCAAGACAGGCAATAACACATCAATGAGCTTTAGATTTGTATTTAATGCTTTGGTGAGTATGAGATAAAAGTAAGTCATGGTGTGAGATTTAGTTTTATCAGGAAGTAACTTATTATCTGTGAGCCAGTGTTGTCGGGTACTAAAATCAGAATGCGAGGGCGATTTAATCTGTATTAGATTAGTTTTAGATTTTGTTATAGGAATGTGGTGCCATGTAGTCGGAGAACTCTTTTAACTCGATGCATCTTTGGGTCAACCGAAGATATAATTCTGTGTGAAAAGCAACTTTAGAAGTACTCTCTGCTCCATTTGTTATTGTGTCTTTTAAATCAATGTGAGTGACAATTGGCTACTGGTGGGTCAGTGCCAGTGCTTCACATTTGTAGTTGGCCGCCACCAGCTCCCAGTTGACCCCTGGTCTTGCCACATGCAAGGCGTCACGTAACTCCGGTCTCGAATCACGGCCTCCACACCGGGTCCGGTGGCAGAGAGGTCCAGAAGCGGTCAGGGGGAAAACACACAATGAAGTCTTCTGATCTACTCCCACACCAGGGCCCACGGCCTGCTCACGCTTATTACATCCACACAAAGCAAGATGTGCGCCCTGCTCAATCTCATAGACTGGGACCTGAGCACGTCATTGATGCGCAATGGAATAATACAACTCACCCTCTGGCAGCTGACAGTGGGGAAAACAAATAATTTGCACACACAATTAGGTCATTTTCATGCCGTGACGGGCCAAGTCCTCCTGATGCGGAATCCTACGCATGGTCCTTTGAGGTACAGGACAAAGATTATGAGAAGGAGGACGAACTCTCCATCAGCTTCAGTTGAGATGACAACTGATGCACATGACTTAATTAATGTCCTTCTACTCGCTTCTGTGTGTGTGGTTTTGTGTTCAAAGCTCAATTTGTCCAGTGTGAGGGGAGAGAGTGAATGTGCTCTTGTAGCGGTTATAAGAAATGTGTGAATGGATGGGAAAATGTAGCTTGTCATTGTCTGTGTATAGATGGGATGATGCCTGGCAGCCTGACTCACCACGTTGTGCTGCCAGTCACGTCAACATTCCTTCCACCATGTTTGATTTGGAATGGGTACCCTCGAACAATAACTTTATTCCTCAGTTGTGCTGCCAGCCTATAATGCTGAGGCAAGGTTTCCCATATGCTTTTGGACTGGGTGCTAATCTTCACACCTCATATACAGTAAAAAGGTATGTTTATCCCTTTTGCATATTTTCCCGGCAACACGTACATCAAGTATGGAAAGTTTTAGGGGTAAGAATAACACCACAGCCTATGCCTCATCACGGCCTCTTTGATACAGAAATTGTGCATGCTATTTTAGTAATCTACGTCAACGCAAACCGGAGCAGCACACAGAAACTTGATCATGTAATTTTGCCTCACAACATGCAGACTCCCTCAAGCATGACAAATGTTTTAACTGATGAGCCGATAAGTAAAAGCTCACGGAATCTAGGTTAAGATTTAAACAACGACTGAATGAAAATATATTTTTGTATACAGTAAGTTAAAATGTTGAAGCTCTTTCTGTCCATTCATCCAAAAGTTATTATTTCTATCTATCTATCACAAATATTGTCTTCATTCCATTCTCCATTTACAAAAAAAGGAAAGAAAAAGAACAAAAAAGGAAACTCAGAACACATTAAGAAAGTATAAATTACATTATTTATAAGAAAACTCACTTCCTGATACACAGACTTTGACATGAAAATGTTTACCAAAGCAATGGATCTGGTAAATACTTGGCAAATAAAATTAAACGAAATAAAGTAAAAACAACAATCTCCATCATTAAGAAAGCCACAAATTCACCTGATGAGATAAAATGCCAATTTATGCCAATTTATATTCATATTTCAGAAAAGGAACCAAGTCAAGAGGAAATCCACTCATTACTCAACATCTTTGAGCAACCACAGCGTAGCAAAGGACAAACCAACACACTGGATTCACCAATAACAGTAGAGGAACTTTCTATGCCCTCAATCTTATGCCCAATAACAAAGCACCCATTGGCTTCCCAGCTGAGTTCTATAAACACTTGTGGTTCATTCTAGCTCCACTCTTCAACAACATGAAAACTGAAATAAAACTAAATTAACAATTTCCAGCAAACTAGAACACAGTCCTGATTTCACTAATTGTCATACCAGCCAAAGACCCAACTTTACCATCAAGTTATCATCACATTTTTCTAAAAATCATCACCAAAGCTCACAGATTATAAAGTCACTCCAACCACAATTCATCCAGATCACAGCTTTACCAAAAGTAGACACTCATCCACTAACACACGTAGACTATTTAATGTATTTAATTACACATCAATACAAGAAGCCGGAACCATCACAGCCATCTTAGATGCATAAATAACCTTTGACAGAGTAAACTAGACATGTATTAACTGGGTTAAGATTGTGTACACTGCACCTTCAGCCACCAATGGACAAACTTCACAAAGCTTGACACTGGAGCTTGTTGCAGGAGAAACATAACCGTGTTGAATACAAAGGCTACAAAGCCAGAGACAACAAAGATACAGTAAGTAAATGCTGAGTCATCATGTTGATTAGGAAGCAACTGGATCCACTGACCTGATGAAAATGACCATGTCCTGAACCTGCAGTTTAGCTGGAAATACTTGGTGAAGCCGGTTGACGTCAATGGCCTGACTCAGAAGATGACGGTGGTGAATGTCGACGAGTGCGTGCTTGAGCTGGTTGGCAATCGGCACATACTACCCCAAACTGCTCAGCAGCAACCACAAGGATTTGTAATATCCGTCCATCCAAGCTGTCAGACGTCATGTAATGTCGATGTATATTTTCAACAAATTGTGTAACACTTTGATTTAATTCCGTTATTGTACAAACCTATAAAACAAATCTGGATCAGGTTCTCTTTGCACTAAATGTCAGGCTTAAACTGTCTCTAATGGGTTTTCCTGATCTGTATTGAAATCATGGAAGGAGTGAAAAAACAGAAACCCACCCACTAACTAACCAACCTGATAAAGCATCACATATCTGAAACACATCTTCAGTAATAATTCCCTGGTTTCATTCACCCACTTGGTTCCAGAAGCACGGCATCTGGTGCAAACCTTTTTTGGAATATCCTCAACTTAATTCATCTGATCAATCAAATTTAGGATTAAGACCATTGACTTAGAACACCTCAAAATGAATTAGCATCCCCTACGTCACATGTGTCAAACTCAAGGCCCGCCAAGTCATTTTATGTGGCCCGCGACGGCTTGGAAGGCATGATCACCACCGTGGACCCGTATTCAGTCTGTCGCGGATCCGTTTCCGGTTCGTCGCGGACCCGTTTTCGGTTCGTCGCGGACCCGTTTTCAGTCGGTCGCGGACCCGTTTTCAGTCGGTCGCGGACCCGTTTTCGGTTCGTCGCGGACTCGTTTTCAGTGGGTTGCGGACCTTTGCATGGGCAATATAAAAATCCTGTGATTTTATTTTGAAGGGAATTTTGAATGCGGTAGAGTGCGTCTATTCACACTCCTCAGTGCTGCGTTCACAACACACTTTGCTTGCATGAGTTTACACACGCACTATTTGTGATAGTTCACTTCATTCCCGACCTTTTTATTATGTTTGTGCATGAAAGCACTGCTGAGTCTGTTAAAAAAGGCTGACGTTATAAAATGATTATGTGTGTTGTATTACTTTGTGTCCTTAAGATGCACTTTTGGGTTTTTAATTGAGTGTAAAAGGGAATATTTCAAACTAGTTTTTTTTGTGTTGGCATGTGAGATTCTGTACCATTTCAGGCTCAAACTGCTCCATCTTTTCATTAAATCCATTTGAGAAGTTGAGCATGTTGCTTGCTTTGGGTCACGGCCGGTCATTCAGGGGTGATGGTGCAGCCAGACCAGTTGAGAACCACTGCCCCAGACCACATGCATGTTCTTATTGGCTAGTTATGTCCTTCTCAACTGTGACAAAAAAAGCTTTGAACAAAGTTAATATAACAACGATTGTTTGATCTTTGTCTTTGTTATTTTCTTCTGTTTTAAGTTTGATCTTTGATAGAGTAATGTGGGTTTATATATATATTTATATATATATGTATATAAATGCATGTACAATATTGTTACACTTGAATAAACAATACAAAGACAGTTATTTAACAATATGTTTGGTAGTAGTTAAATTTATACAGTGTTACAGTTACAACCGGCCCTTTGAGGGCGACCATGATGCTGAAGTGGCCCGCGGTGAAAATGAGTTTGACACCCCTGCCCTACGTTGACAAATATCACTGTCTGTCAAAATATTATCCACAACATCGAAAGAAAATGGGAATTAGACTTGTTCATCACTCCTGATGCAGACTTCTGTAACTACATTTGAAATAAGATCTACTTCATGACAGAAAATGTCAAACTACAACTCATAAAGTATAAGATACCCCAGGGAATTCACTACACTGGGCAAAAAATAAAAAAATCGGATTCACGTCATTCACGTCATCTGTACACATTGCACACATGTTCACGCCACTTGGCACTGCAGAAAAGCTAGAAAAGAAATCCCGGAGTCACTATACGTCATCCTGGGCTGCCTGATCCCTTTATGTGCTTACGAGAAGACATATTGAGAAAACTATCTTCATAAACTGGAAATCAAGGAATACCACACATATCAGACACTGGAAGGAAGAACTTTCAATCTAACCATCTATCTAACCTCTTCCATCATAAACACTACAACAGAGCGTCATTCCATCTGGTCGTCCTTCATTATGTTTTTACAAACGTGACACCACCCATCCTTCTAATATTTAAATCATATATATAGTCACAAAACAAAAATACACATATTTCTTATCAATAACTACAAAATTAAACAATAACCCAGTTGACCCTGCCTGACTAACCGTTCTGGAGCTCCCTGGTCGTGCTTCTTCTCTGCCAGTGTACGGGCATCCCCCTGACTTTAATATTTCTGTTATTGTTAAATGTGCATGTTTATTTATAATACAAATTCAGAATTCGGATTTAGGTATCCTATTCACAACTTAACATTAGAATATGTGTAATATTTAGTAAAACGGCTGTACTCAGTCAATTGAAATACATTTGATTCATTTTTAAGATAAGATTGCATTAAGTCTGACTTATGTGCATAACACTTGTCCTTCGATTACATTGTTTTCTTAGAAAGTAGAAATGTGTTCGCTCTTGGAACATAAATCAGAGAGATCGTATATAAAAGCCCAACCAGAGTCACAAACTGAAATTTTACAACGTTGGCTGATTTCTGAGCTCCTTTTCCTTGGAGTATTTATTAGTATCAACTTTGCAAGTCAAAAGGCATTAAAAACAGAACTTACAAACTGGTTATATACAGTACATGGGTATTTAAGGTCCATCCAACTGAATGAACTGATCTATACTATGACAATGCAATTCTGAACAGTACAGTTATAAATGCCATGTTAAAGTACCCAAAACCAGTAGAAAAACAATCAGTAAAACAATACTGAAGTAGGAACATTGGATCAACCGAGTCAAGATTAGTCATTCATTTCACTGTTAACATTACTATGGTACCTTTGTAAAACACTGGAACAATATTACAATTCAATGAACATAAATGGATAAGTAGCAGTTGATTAGGAATGTAAAGTACGCTACTATGTAGTTATGAACTATAAACTAACCTTCAAGTATCAAGTTTCTGAGGTCATTGCTGTAACAATAATTTATAATACAATTAATCTTTCAATAAATAAACACAACCATAGACTTTTGTACTTAAAAAAATCAGACATATTAAAAATTACATATAAAAAGATTTAGTGTCATAAATAGAATACAATAAATACAATAAATAGATAAATAAAAAAATACTCTTACAAAATAAAAATAAATTAGAGCTCGGTAGTCCTTTCTTTCAAAATCACTGTGGGGTTGATATCGCCATTGCGCGAGTGCGATGCACTTGAGTTGATGATCATCGACCCCGTGTCTTTAACGTTGGGTACTGAAAAGGATGCCACAGGACAGGGGCCCTGGACGTTATTGCACACCAGCCTCTGCAGAGAGGCGGTGTTGACGATGTTGAAGCCCACGCTGCCTCCGAATGTGCTCGGCTTCCAGTACTCCGGGGAGCAGATGGGGTTTCCCATTAAGCCCTTGAGGGAGAAAGGGGCCCCCATCTCCACCATGGTCTCCCCAAAGATTGCGTTAGACCTGGGCTTCTCCACCAACAGACCCGGGTAGAGCTCCACAGCGTCGACGTGTCCGTAGAACTCCTCGAGTATTGCGGCCATTTCTTTCTCTCCTGCGTAACACATAGGAGGACATAGTTTTAGTAATCTGGCTCCTGTCACTCGCTCGGCAGCTGCAAAGCTTGCTGCTAGTCTAAATATGAGTTCAGTGTTTTGACAGATTCAAATCCAGCCCAAACAGTAGATGAGTGTGTGTGATAGTCTTTCTTACAAGCACACACACATCCTGATTATTTTCTCTCCTCATACATTATGCTAAGTTTTTAATTAGCGTTAAATCCCCTTTCCTTATAAACTTCTCCTCTGGAGCAGGAGACCTCTCTCGTCTGTTTATATGTTGCTCTCTGTGATGACAATCTGCTTATGTTATCTCAAGACAAAATGGACATCTGGTTCTCAGAGCCACAGGAATAAATTCCAAACCTCCACAGCTGCTGGACACTAAAACCAAGTTCATATAATCTCCTTAATATATAGGTGATCTCTGACTTTGATCTTAAGATCTGTGTCGTAAGGAACTCCTGCAATCAGCTCATGACAATGCTATCAATAATGCAGCAATATTTGGCCTGAGGCAACTTTTCCTTTCAATTCGAAATTAAAAAAACCTCTTCACTAATCCTCTAACATCATTGTTTCCACCTGCAAGTACACATTAGGTTTAGTGACTTTGTCTCACCTGTCATGTCTTCAAAAGAGCTGTACGGCTTCATGGAGAAGCGTTTCCTGTAGGCGTTCAGAGACTGGTAGCGCATTTGTCTGCTGTTTTCAATGGACTTAATGGCCACGTACATGATAGGTCCTGGCACATTTCGGCCGCCGGCAACCTAAAAGAATGAATGGAGAGTTAGTAAATCAGGCTTAAAGCAGCAGTGGTGTTACAAGCTGAATCTAGATGTTGCTCAGACAGTTCTTACCCGTCCAGCAATCTGATTGGTAAATGATTCCACAAGGTTGCCGATGCCGTGCTCGGTGACTACGGAGGTGTTGAAGACAAACTCTTTATAGCTGTAATCTTTCTCCTCAATGTGGAAGCTGTCAGGCATCAGAGGGTGCCAGTGGTACAAGGTGTTGAACTCGGATGCAATGCGATTCTGGTACTGGAAGCGTTGGTTGAAGAGCAGCTCGGGATCAAACTTGAGCTTGAAGTTATAGCCGCTCAGGTGCTGCACGTAGTCCTCGATCACAATCTTGATGGTCTCTCCTACAAGACAACAGATGAAAATGTTCATGTTTAGCCGATATTATAGAGGTTGGGAGTCAATTGTTCCACTGTGTACAACAGATTTGCTGGTTGATGATTAACACAACCAAAAGAACTTCCTCATTTCATAACTACCACTGTAACTACATTAATACTATCAAAAGTGAGTTGGAAGCCTTTCTTGCCATCGTTCTGAAGTTTAAAAAACTTAAAGCACAAACTCACCAATCAGAATTAACCGTGTGGTCTGGAAGAGCCTTTCGTCGTCCCAGTCCGGGTGGACCTCCTTCAACACATCACACACTCGGTTGTGCTCTCGTAGCCAGATGGTGGCGTACATCATCAGACCGGGGACAAGGCCAAACGCCTCGTGGCCCACAGCGAAGCGGTGAGATTCAGGAACGTGAGGAGGGTAGTGCATGTCAGCGCCCACTTCTTTTACTGTTGGCGGGTACACCTCTCCATCCATGACCTGCAGAGTCAAACAAGAGATGAAGCAACTGTTAGACACTTGTGGTCTGAAGCATTTGGCTGTTTAAACGATTGGCCATTTGTCAGTCTTCACATACCTGATATTTAAGCTTGCCATCCTGTCTGAGTCTGAGCTTGTGTTGCCTCTCCATGCTATGTCCATAAACGTGACTGAGGTCCACCTGAAATCAAACACATCACCATAAATACAAATGATTCATTCACACATCTGCTGTCTCTTCTTCCTGACTAAAATCGGACAAGGCTTGAAACCTGCTGTGCTTACCCCGTGGCCTGTAGCTAGAGTAAAAGCAGGTCCATTCTTCATATCAGATTTGAAGAACTGGTGGGTGAAATGCTGTGCGAAGAAGGCAAACATCAGGCTGGTGCCCTGTGGATCCGAAATGAACTGTCTTCTCATCAAAAGCTTCTCAGCCAATAGCTTAGCATCAGGCAGCTCCTTTTTACCTGGGGACACAACGTTACAGTAAGCATTCAGCACTATAACACATAACCAACCCGGTTTAACTTTGATAAAACATTAACATGGTTAAAAGGTGATAATTTACTTTTACTTGTATGAAAAGTTACAACAGAGGTTAACTGTCATTTTAAATTCCTGAGTCATGTCCAATGTGGTTTCATGTTCTTTCGTCTTGGCTTATTGGTGCAGGTTTTTCTGCGTTCCCTCAGCCCATTCATTCAATCCAACATAAGGGATAATTTAAATTAGAGCACTGCTTGTGATGTAATGAAGCTACTCTTGCTCAGCATTCAAGAATCTGAGAAAACTGGTTCTCCGTAGGCACAGAGTGTAACTCACCTACTACTCCCATAGGGGTTGGGCAATCCTCTGGCACAGGGGGGAGGGTGCGCGTATAGTAGGAGAGGTTGGAATATGCTTCCCAGCTTTTGTAGCCATAATCTGCATTGAAGGTCGGAGGACTATCAATCAAGTGGGATCGAGCTAGAGTGAGAGAAAAAAAGCATTTACTTATTAGTTACAACTACATCTCTACAAGCTGCAATACAAATTATTCAATGTGAAAAACCATCTTCTCATTTTGCATTCGGCTAGAGACACTTACATGTCAGCACATATCTCATGATGGCATCCCTGAAGAAGGAGATGTTGTTAATGATGTTCCAGAAGCCCTTGAAGTGGGTGAGGATGTAGTGGACAGTGTTGGGCGTAGGCTTCAGGGATATTTTGACCCAGGTGAGGAATTCAGCTGCAAACCAAGAAGGAAAAGTTAATAATTGACCAAATTACCACAACAAATAAATCCACATTTTACATTCCCCTCACTGTGCCATTCATACTTACGCGTTGTGCAGTTGTGTCCATGATATCCTGTGCGTGTGCAATCACACTCGTAATCATCAGTTCCAAGCGCCGTGCACACGCCCCTGTTCTGACATGGCTCCGAACAACAAATGTTTCCTGTGACAGACAATGTTGGACGCTTACTGACAGTTCACCAACTGTTAGAAAAACATCAAATAACTCTACAATATTCTACAATATTCGCTATAATATAATAAACATCGTAGCTATATACTTGTATGGCGTTACTGGATATAATACCCATTTAAAAGCCAAATCAACACATTGCGTGGTTTCTTCGGCTATAAAGATGTGCAAAATTACAAAAAGTTAAAAAACTAATGCAAAACTTTAGACACCTAAACCCGAACTTTTCTGTTTCATGTACTTACCCCCTTCGCAGACAAGAACACCCAGTGCCAAGAGGAAAAGCGCAAATGTAAATCTGTACATAGTCCAAAGACTTTGTGGTTTTTCTTTCCTTCTCTCTCCTTTCCGCCGCACTGACCCTTCAGTGATGTCGCTGGCTAACAGTTTGAATGCCAACCTGCTCATTGGAGCACCTTTATACGAATGGAGAAGGATGAGGTGACGTCATGTCCGCACATCCTTCCACAGTTTTAACAAATGATACACCCACCACTAATACCTGCGGGAATATTTTTTCTTTCACAATCTTAATTTCTCTACATTCCTAGTAATGGTGTTTTGTGTGTTTTTGGCACACAGCTGACTGATAACTAAACTATACAACAACTAAAGATACATTTCCTTTGCACATCTTAATTAGACCACATTTCCACCAGAGGACGACTGTAATCCAAGATAATTAATAATAATAATAATACTTAAATTGTATTTAGCACTTTTATATGTACTCAAAGACGCTTAATTATATGATTTAATGTAACAAAGGAAATATCTGACCCGTGGAAATAAAGCTAGGGCGTAGGTTTGCATAGGGTCCACAGGGACTAGTCACGACCAAAGTTTGGGAAAAGACACAATTGTCGCCACCAATACGATCCAAAGTTTGCACAAACTCATCTGTAATAGTATAAAAACTTGGAAGTGGATTTTTCACTCTTCTAGTATAATACTATGTTCATCGCCCAGAAGAGTAAAAAGAAATGTCCATGTTTTCCAATGCGCCCTCGAGCCTGCGAGTCAGAGAGTGGGGAGTCAGAAACACCGAAGTTACGTGAACGTAAAATGCAGAATGAGAGCTGGCAGTCGGACTCATCTGACACAGTAAACTACTAAAATACGCCGGGAAATAATAAAGCCTCATAGTAGTATTTCGTTTGGTCTCAGCATTGATGTTGTTGACCCTTTTGTGCTTTGTAGATAGGAAAATGCCACCCAAAAAGAAAAGGGATATACGGAGTTTTTTCACCCAGAGGGTAAGTAGCTATCAAAAAGCCCAGGTCGTTGTTAGTTAGCTAGTAGTAACTACCCCACACAGTGCAAACCTGCATTATTTAGTTGGCAGTGTCCCTACCAATGCTGAGACCAAACCTACGCCCTTGTGTGTACTGATGTATTCATTAGAGATTATACCTGTATTTCCTCTCAGAGGTGAGGTAATGTAATTAAAATGATGTACTCTATGAAAGAGCCACGGGTCCCTGCATCAATACCAGAGCCTTTTCTCTTATTCATTGTCTAAATGAATTATTTCTTAAAATAACCATTCTTCTTGAGAACATGTGATGCCAACACTGCAGGAAGAAATGGACACTTTATTGTTATATAAGTATAATTGTGTTTAACCCAATCAATGTTTGGCTTAAATCAAAATGTAAAAAATGACTAGCACGCTGATACAAATGGGAATATGTTACTAATATGTTTAATTTAAGCGTCACCCCTCTGTCATAGTCTAAGCAATCACAAAAAAAGTGTATTTTCTCAACGCAGTCAGACTTTACGCGCCCTCACGTGGACACCATTGCGCACTGGTGCGTATGTGCAGAGGTGAAGAAATGTGGGTTGACTCAAAATCGGACACTTAAAGTTTTCCGTAACTGTTTCCTGTTTGTCATGTTTTATTCAAACAAACATTTCAAAGTGAGCGTCAGTTTTAGTCTGCTTCGTAATTAGATTTTGCGCGTACGGCAATTTACCTGCCGTACGCGGTTCGTACACAAATAGGCACCTCCTCCTTCTCTGTCCTTCAGTGGAACAATATTCTGAAGCATGATACAACTTCCAGGATTTGTTCTCCGGTTAAGGTACGTGTCCAGTTTGTTTATTCATTTACAGTGTATGTTTCTGTGCAGAGTGTCAGAAAGTTTGGAGAAGACGGTCCATGTCGGTAACAGTTGTGTTTGAACCAGCGTCTTTGTGAGCGTTTCACTTTACGCAACCCAGACGATAAGGAAACGCGCTATTGCCAACACTTACGGAGCAATAATGCTTTATTAATCCAACTGGCAACAGCTTTTAGCGTTTAGGATGGCAGAGCAAAGTGAATAGATGCAATTAGTTACCTCTAAAAAAAAAGCGAAGTCTTCGTACACATTTCTTTTATTTCCCTAGTTTTGTGTTCATACATTGCAGATTGATAGTTTACACTATCATCCCTATTGCTTTACTTGCGTTTTGCAAGTTGTAAATTCATACCATGCAGCATCTTCAGATCTGACCTTATTCTGCCTGTATCAGGAAAAAACTGTCAATGTGGCCTCATTATTTATATTTCTTTTGAAAAAGGCAATGAGTTTTAGAGTAGTGATGTTTTTTTTCTTCTTTACTCCAACTTTTACCTTTTACACCTCATGACTACTTGTACAGTTGGATATTTGCTGTATGTCTTTAATCTTAATCCGACCAGAGTTATACTTTTTGTGTCACATGAGCAATATTCTATCTTTCCATTTGTTCACGACCATGTCAATCAATCTGTTCCTAATGACTTCATACCATGTTTTTTTGTTTCTCTTTTAATTTGTGTGTGTTTTTTCTTTTAATACCAATGTATTGGGGTCCTGGGAGCCCCTAGTCAAAACTACCCTATTCTGCCAATGCAATTTGCCATTGTGTACTAATTTAAAGTCACACACTATCAGGGCAGCAGGGACACTGTCAGTCGTTTTGAGGGAGGCAGACAAAGATGCAGAACACACAGATATCCTCATGTCTGCTGTCACTGTACACGAGTATCTGTGTTTTTTCTTCAGATGACTTTAATTATATAACGTATAATGTTGTGAAACAAGCTCAGATTTTGCTATGACGGTCGTTTCTTACATTAGTTTATTCTTGAGCTGCTGAGTTGAAAGTCCTTTAACATTAAGTTAAATATGTTGCTAGGATCAGTTACTGGAGCTGTTTTGCATTATGGCTGATCCCTTTCACTTTTCACATATATGAAAATCTAATGCAATGCTGTGAAAGCCTCTGGGTTAGGTTGGCACATACAGCCCTCAGCAGACTCATTGTACGCTGCAGAACGAGGGCAGAGGGAACTGGCACTTGCAAAAGTTGGACCACTGATGCAAAGTACGTGACCACTGTGAACACAGACTCCCTACGTGCTCTCAGTCCCCTCAGTAATGATACGCTTTGGTGAACAGCTGAGAAAAGGCTAGCTGACCTTGATATGCTATCACCAGCCCTGACTCTCATACATACACACCCTGTATGCAAATTCATGTTTCTAAAAATAATAATCTCACCACCTCATCTGTAGATGCAGTTATACCTGTACACTGTACTGTATTTTACACACACACCATCTTTGTTCAGTCATGTCAGTCGCCATTGATGCATTTCTATTCACTTCCGTCTCATTCTTTCTCCCTCTCTACATACATGTGGTTTACTTACACTCACACATACGTAAATGGTCGCTATTGGCCTAGTCCTCCTATCTTCGGTTTGCGGCCCAGCCCACTTCCTCTTGCCCCTGTCAAGATATTTCTGAAGCAGCCTTGGCTGTTTTGAGAGGGTTGCCTGAAAGTCATAATGTTAATCATGTCTGTCTGCTAAAGCTATTCTCCTGCATTTACACTGATGTTAAACATTTATGTTTCATCTTCCAGGTTCCAAATGCACCCGTTCTTGACTAAGATGTTTCTGAGTTAAAGTGCACATCTTGACAAAGATTTTCCTGGGATTTATTCACCTGACAAAGCACAATGGCTTCCAGTATAAGTGTGAGTATTGACATGTACAGCAAAACCGATCCAAGACACTCCAGTGGTTTCAATCACAGTCCAAATCCCTCCATAGCAGGTCTTACCATATTGTTTTTTATAATAGTACATTAGAATGAAGTTCACTCTTATTTAAGAAAAAACTCAACAGCAAAGTCTTTTCATGATCACAGCAGCAGGCGGCCGTGGTTTACGTGAGTTATTTTAATAAGCAGCAAAGAATAGCGGAAGATGATCTGTGAGAGCTGCATTCTCAGCACTGAATGAGAATTTCGCATCTGTTAAAGGTCCCACAACCCTTTCTGCTTTGAAGACTTGTAAACGGAGGGTTAAAACTAAAGGATCTCTCCTGCAAAAGGCTATGCAACAGTCAATCACACACAAACATCCACTTGTGTCTCTCGTGAATAGACACTCCTTCACTTTATAGTGAACACCAGATGTTAAGATATCTTGAGAAAGCCGGTGAGTTGACTCGCCGGCTTAATGCCTATGAGAAAAAAATAGCACAAAAATACAAAACAACTTCTTAATCCAACATGTGGGTTCACTGATGGATATCTGTGAAGGAAGGACAACAGAACATTGTTTAGAGATTAATGACTTTCCAAAAGATGTCTATACTTACGTATCTCCTATTTATCAACATTTAAAATGTCAAGGTGACCCGTATACTTTGTTTAGGAACTTTTTAATACAGCCCACAATTTACAGTGTAATTTCATTTTAGGAATCATTTAACAACAACATACTTATTGAGGTACCCTCTGGTACTTAAATGAAGGTACATTGGAGGAAAACAAGACTATGGAAGGTACTAGTTTCCTTCTGGTTACAGTGATCGGGTACAAATCTGCAGTTTGGTAAATAGTATTGTATATTCAAAATTATAAATTTATGTCACAATCCCTTGGTTAATGAAACATGTATAAACTAAACTTATTATGTTCACAAAACCAATGCTGGGGTACAGAAATGTAGTTTTGGATTTGGAATGGCATGCTATTTATTTGTGAAGTACAGCAATATACTTGATGTGCAGTTTATGTTCTTTAATTGACTACAATGCAGGTACTGTTTCTCACAGTAATAGATGAAGTATAAAAACATACCTTTGCCATTTCTTCATGGCCAGTTAAAGTTTTTTTTTTTTTCAGGAAAAAATTCCCCAAAATGTCCCTTCAGCATACTGTCATTAAAGTGAGAAAAGATACTTCTGCAGCTCCACTCTGTTTTTATGCGTTACAAAATCTAGCTCTGGCCATTCACATTTCATCTCAGAGAGATGTAGGTCAGAGAGGTGAAATGTGATTGGCCAAATTCCTATTGGCTATTCTACAAATGTGTGTGCACGTCCCTACAGATGGTGAAAACCTGATTAATTGGCAGAAAGTCTTTCTGAAAAATTGCCTACACTGCAAAGCAACCCACAAAAAGGAAGATTGTGATTTTATCGGCCTTCAGTTGGATCCCAATCTTGTTGTTGCCTATGCATATGCTGTGCTCGGAAGGGCTTGGGTTGGAAAAGAGAGGAGAGCTGAAGAAAGAGAGCTGTATTTGATTTTCTCTCTTCCTTTTCCTGAAAACTGCCAACCCCAGGTTAAAGTTTCACCAACAGGAAATGTTGCTTTAACCTGACAAAAAATGCCAGTTAATGCCTTCCCATTCCCGTTAATGTTCTTCTTCCGCCACCTACATTATAAGTACCAGAAGTGTTTAATTGTTACCTGAACAAATTAACTCTATAAATCCCAGGCTTAACCCTGAAAAGCAGATGTGATATAGTCAACCTGCCAAAACCCAAGCTGTTCTCAGTGATTGACACAGGAATCTGTGGGGAACATGCCTGCATCACATTTCATACCATATCGTACACAGACTTGTGTGGAGGGATTCTCCCACATGAGACAACTAACTGAACTAAATGAATGTTGCATTGCAGGTGGATCCGCAGTTTTCTCACAAATTCACAGTGACGGTGGCTCGAGCCGAGAACGTCACGAAGGGAGCGCTGGGCGACATGTGTGAGTTTTGATACATTGCTGCCCCTATCCCTTCCCCCTTTGCTTGAAAATGACTCAGAACATGTAGCATGCATGTCGTAGCTATTTTCACTGGAATTGTTTATATGTGGACTTCAGAAAAAACAATACAAATGTACATATGTTTGGGATTCAGCTATTCAGTAACAATATTCATTTGTGTGTGTGTGTGTGTGTGCAGTGGACACCCCAGATCCATATGTGGAGCTGTTCATCCCAACAGCCCCAGAGAGCAGAAAGAGGACCAAGCACATAGACAACAACATCAACCCAAAATGGAACGAAACCTTTACCTTCATATTAGACCCCAACCAGCAGAACGTCCTGAAGGTTAAGACCTGCATTTATTGTCTGCGTTGCACACATGTTTTAATCTTACAAACTAGTATCAGAATGCCTCTTCTTGGTAGTCATTAAGGCAATCTATAAGAAATAAAAATTGTAAGACTTTTCTGAAAGTCTACATTGATCTTTGTTTAACTTTTTGACAAAACTGAACCAGACTTAAACACATACCAGAAAAGAACTAACCATTTAACTGATGATGTTTATTCCAATCAGTTAACGTTAATGGACGCCAACTATGTGATGGATGAGACGCTTGGGACTGCAACCTATGACATCACCAAGCTCACCGTAGGCCAGACAAAGATACAGCCTTTCCTCATTGGCAAAGTAAGAAATATACTTCATGTGTACAAAGACTAGAATGTGCCAGAAGAATAAATCTTGACTTTTTTGGTGTTGATTGATTTGAATAGATTAATGATAAAGCGATTCATGACATTTATATTTAAGTAATTCAATGACCGATGAAACAAATATTTACAAAAGGTTAACCATTCCTGTATCTTTCCTTTTTATCTTCTTTTTCACATCATAGATTTTGTTTGCAGAATTACCAATTCAGCTGCTTCTTTACTGGACGATAACCACTCATTAAATTGTTTTGACAGGTAACCAAAGTTTACTTAAAGATGTTACTGGAGATCTGGTATGTATTCCCTTCAAAATCTATGATTGTTTTGCACAGTTCACATATGATTACAGGCTTGTGTCTTGTGTACAAATCTGGCACAGGTGCAAGAATAAACAGGCATTTAAGAATATTCAGAAATAAAAACTTGCAGAGGAATTAACACGGAACAGTGTAGAAACTACATTTAGATCTTAAAGCAGCATGACTCTGGAACAACAGGATACTTGTGCAAGCTGATACCGGGTTAAAATGCATCATAATTCCTGTGGCATCCCTGCACATGCTTGAGTAGGAGGATTTGGAAATACCAAACGTGTTTGAAGGGTTTCTAATTGTGAGATAGAATTATGACAAGCAGTAAAGGGTGTTGTTTATCGGTAGATGTGTGTTTCACACCAGACCATCCCAGAGGCAGATCTTATCTGACCTAAAGATGAGTTTCAACAGAGAGATCATATCTTCTCTTTGCCTCTCAGCAGGAAATGTTAAACACAAGTTATTGTTTAAATTCCCCCGATCATATTTTATTAAACCTTTCTTTTATTTGTTGGCGCAGTACCAAGCTGGACCTGCGGTTCAGCCTGGACCTGTGTGACAAAGAGAAGCAGTTCAGACAGACCCGCAGAGACAGAGTGATGCTGGGCATCAAGAAGCTGCTTGACATGGAGAAGCCTTGTTTCCTCCCCAGCTCTCCAGAGGAGGTGGGAACCGAGCAAACTCAAGTTTTAACACAGCATTAACATTGCAACTCTTTGTATTTGAAACTTAAATTCAATTTGTGTAAATCTGTGAGGTGACAGCTTAATTTATTCAAACACTCAATTGCACCATCAGTTTGAACTTCACTACACATAATGCTTGATTATAAAAATTCATGTTTTACATGTGTCGTGAAAGATAAGAGGCCACTATGTGCCGCCGGTGTCCTACTGTGTTTCTTATAATGACATTATTTAGAAATTTCAACAAGCATGCTCATTTAATTCAGCAAATCTTATTTGCTTCTTTGCATTATTTATGCTAGCTATGCTAATGATTTCCTGTTTATAGCTTCAAATTTAGCTTCTAAAGTTTTAAAATACATTTTAAACTGTTCCTTTAACAAAGTCGTGATAATGAAGTGAGGCCTGTGTGCTCCAGTCCACAGCTACACTCACATTGTGTACCAAGTTGTATCTAAAATACCTTTTTCATTATGTTGTCTCACCTGACGCTATGCTGCGAGTTGCTGCTACTGCTGCTATTTTAAGAGCATTGTAAAAGCCACACCTCCTCCACCTGTGGGCTCTGAATCTACTTTCCCCAAAGGGAATGTTCACATCATCCCTCCCCGCTGAGCGCTGTCTTGTGAGTCAGAGGCTATAGATCCTAAATACCTACGCTGTCCATATTTTACACTCACGTCATTATTCATTCCACATGAGTTAGTGAGCTAAAACTGCTTTAGTCTCTTAACATTATACATTTTTATATAAACAAATGGTGGGTGATATGCTTTAATTGAACAGCGTCACTAGTATGATGTGTAGCATTTACTAGTTAAGATAACAAAATGAAAATACAATAGGGTCCTTGCTGGACTGACTCTGTCAGTCGCTCTGACCCTAAAAAAGAATAATCAGACAAATCTTTAAGATGTGTTGTTCTTAAGTAATGTAATCAGACTTGCTAAAGTCAAAACTGTGATGCACTGTTTTCTCAGCTTATACTAACACTACGACATTCCTCCCATTGCGAAGCAAACCATACAGTAAGCCTCATAAAACTGCAAGTTCTGCTCTCCTGCTCAGAGCCAAGTTCAGTTTCTTTTTTTTTTTTTGTTGGTGTAGTTTTGGCTAGACGCCCTTGGGCCTGGCAGTAATCTGCAGCCAGGCCTGCTCATGTCCTCAACATGTGCCGGAAGCTCCATCAGAATGAGATAACCAGCTACTGATCTACCATGCTACAACATTTCTCAACTCCCTATCCAGGATGACTCTAGTGTAAATATGAAGATTCAGAAGTGACCACAAGACAAATGCAGACTGCAGAAAGGAAGCAATGTTGCACAATAAAGAATTCTGAAATAGTTGAAAATCTGAAGGCTAAAAAATGTTGCAAAGGTGTGATGCAACGGGTTCCCTCACTGTGTAGAGGCACAGCATGGAAGTTACTCAATGTGAAAGAATGAGAATGAATGTGAGACTCATGCTCTAAACGGTGTAATGTGTAATTATGCGATTAAGCGTGCTTTTGTCTTCTTCATCCTCACATTATGACTGTCTCCTCGTGCGTGTGTGTGTGTGTGTGTGTGTTGCAGGTGCCGGTGATAGCCATAGCGGGCTCAGGAGGCGGTTTCCGTGCCATGGTTGGCTTCTCAGGTGTGATGAAAGCCCTGTATGAGTCTGGGGTCCTAGATTGTGCAACATATGTCGCTGGACTCTCTGGATCCACATGGTCAGTTTTTATTTCTCATCGTTTTTTTAAACATTCTCTTTCCTTGACCCCTTTTCATTCTAAAATACTTTTTATCTTTCTATTTGGCATTACAGTTTCTTTTGTCCTGTCTTTCTGTCTGACTCTACTCTGGGTTCCCTCCTCCTTCTACTGGCAAACTTGTCTTCCTCTGGTGGTACGAAGCTGTCGCACCTCTGACTTGTTTCTGTCTCCACCTGTATGTTTGTGGAGTGAATTATATTTAATTCACTCCAATTTAAATTATTATTTAATTTCCTTACAAGGACAGCACCATCGTTTTACACTTTGTAAAAGGCTGTGATATTATTTAAGCATCTGTTTATTGATTTTCTTTTAATAAGTTTCTTTTTTAATTAATCTTTTTTTTTGTATCCCTTAGGTACATGTCCGCTCTCTACTCCCATCCTGAGTTTCCAAAAAAGGGCCCAAAGGAGATCAATGCCGAGCTGATGAAGAGAGTTAGCAGTAATCCCCTGAAGCTGTTGCTGCCTCAACACATCACCAACTACATCCAGGCACTCTGGACCAAAAAGTCCTCAGGGCAGCCTGTTACCTTTACTGATATCTTCGGTATGCTCATAGGAGAGACCCTTGTACCTGCGGTAAGAACAGCCTTACAGCTGTTGTTATTAGAACAATCTCCTTTTAGCTCAGCAGTACATCAATCCTCCCCTTTCCATAACTTCATGTTTAATTTCCTTTCTTTTCTTTGACGTGACATCCCAAGCATGCCTTGCTTAAGCTTTTTATTACTTTATTTCTTTAACTCTACCATGACAAACACAACTCCAACTACCTGAGAGAGTGCACATGTTTATCATTCAAAGACTGTGTTCTCTCCCACCAGAGGATGGACAACAAACTGAGCGGCATCCAGGATAAAATAAACCAGGGCCAGAGTCCTCTTCCTCTCTTCACGTGTCTGCATGTCAAGCCAGATGTTTCAGAGCTCATGTTTGCAGGTGAATGTCTGTCCTTTTTGTAAATCTGCATGTGCTTTCATGTTTTATGATGTGTTGCATGCACACGATGTCCCTCAGATAATTATTTTGCATCAGCAATGACTACCTTTTAGATGATCAGATGTGTTTGACCACATGCCAGACCCCAAGCGTTCCTTAGTTCTTTATAATGCGGCTCTGCCACCACACAAGTCACAATGTGTCATGACGAGGTACAGCTCTGTAGTGCTATATAGAAACTGTGCTATGTCAAGGAACTGAGTAGGCTATGATAGACTCTGGGTTAGTCCCTTGTTGTACTTCCTCATTGCAGGTTGCACAGCAACTGTACACTACGCTCCACATGAACAAACATTTGAATAGAAAATACAATAAAGGAGCAGCAAAAAGTGTCTCCAGTGATCTGAGACATCATTAATATAGCAGCAAACAACTATTTGCTGTATAAATATATAGTAATGTCTACCTGAGCAGAGAATGAAGTCAGTCTCCCTCTGTGTTGTAATCTGAGCTTCTCTGTGCTATGTTTACGTTGTCCGTCCAGGACATTGTTGTTAAAATTCTACTGTTACAGTATCACGGTTTTTTAGTTTCATGTTCAAAGAAGGACAAAGAAATATGTTTAAAACGTGGTCCGTTTCAAACACAAAGAAGCAAAATAAACTGTGAGAACAACACTGAGATTATTAGTGTGTAGGAGACGTATGAAACATGTCTGCCACTGTTGATGAAGCTGATGAATCTGCGAAGACTGGGCGGAGATGGGGAGGTGGAGGGGTGCGTCACAGCAGCATGAACAAACTGAAGGTAGCGAGACAATCCTATTTAAAGAGACAGCAGCAAGACGATATGCTAACGATGCAATTGTGTCGTTATGCTATTGGATAGAAGAGACCAGCTGATCAGAACAGCTGATATCTTGATTGACAGCCACAAACAATGACGCAAGGAAAGTATGAGTGAGCTTGCGTGAGAGAAGTGAATAGCAGATGAATGAGAAATTAACTACAGGTCTAGGTATGCAAAAGTATAGTCTTTCTGACGGAACTGACACTGGAGCCTCATTTGAGCTTTTATTGACTAAATAACCCCACTTTGACCTTATTGACTGTGACTCATTCTATTCTCTATGTTTGTATTTTGCATGAATCCTGTTGTGCTCTAATACCCGTCCTGTACAGTGCACACTGCAGACAACACAGAGCTTAGCTCATATTGACTTTGACTTCCACTTGACACACTGACTAGAATTGAACTATAATTCCAAATTAGTTTTCACTAATTCAAATTCAAATGATGTTTCTCTAATTGTAATTCAGTTGTCTTTATTCAGATGTATTTAACCTACCAGAAATGCATTGTGGGGCATTAGAGTTTAAATTGAAAGTGTCTGTCTCCTCCAAAGCTGCCAAAATAGTTTTTTAGATTAAGTGATTCAGTGTGAGCCTAAATTGTTTTTATTCATATTTCTATGGACTGTATATCCATTGTAATTCTATGTGTACAAATGCACAGGGAGCGATGTATTAGTGAGTGACAGGTTCGTTTCTCTTACATTAACGCTGAGGCTTCAACCTGCAGACTGGGTGGAGTTCAGCCCATATGAAATTGGGATGGCAAAGTACGGCACCTTCATGACCCCCGACTTGTTTGGAAGCAAGTTCTTCTTGGGAACTGTTGTCAAGAAATACGAGGAGAACCCTCTTCATTTTCTGATGGGTGAGAAAAAAGTTTGCATCTAAAAGAGTCAGAGCACTTATCAATAGTAAACCTCCTAACAGTATGTTTTCACTGTGTCAGGTGTGTGGGGCAGCGCCTTCTCCATTCTGTTCAACAGAGTGCTGGGAGTCAAAGACACCGTTGGGGGCAGCACCATGGAGGAGGAGTTAGGTAATGTTTGTTTATCTTTCCACGTATGCTTTATTCTGAGCTGCCCCGTGCAGGTTAAGTGCAAATCACTTAATCTATTCTTTGATTGAACAATTTCCCCACAAGGCCAATTCAGTAGTTGTTCAGGGGCTTTCGTATCACATGATCTTTATCCGCAGATGGAGCTCGCGCATCAAGCTGCAGATGTACATCTATGTTGACAGAGCATGTGAAGCAAACAATAGTTCCAGAACAACCTCTAAATGAGCCGATTAATGAGATCAAGCGAGAAAATGAACTTTTTGTTTTTCTGGTTTTATCAATAAATAAAAACATTAACCCCAAATTTAAGATAACACAAATATTAAAAAGTATTGTATCTATTTATATACTGTAATTATGTTAATTAAAAATATATTTGCAGGCAAATGTACTTGCCATTAAATTAATTATTGCATTGAAGAAAATGTATTTTCAGTGTCCTAAATATAATTAAAATGAGGATCCTTGTGGTTCTCTACATCACAATATATTTTGAAATTGTGGATCTTGAAACATGCCTTGAACATATTCTGAAATATGTGTTTAGTCATGGGTACTTGGTACATGTGTAGGCGAGTGAGGTGTTTTTTTCCCAGATGATTATAAAAATAACTTCTATGGTGCAACCGTAGACTGAAACTGACATTCAGTCGTGCCTGAGCTCCTATTGTTGTCTGTATCTTCTTTCTTTACATGGAGGAACTGTTTTCACATTCCATTTCTTTTCATGCAATTGTTTTCCCACACCTGTATGTATCCTCACACCTTTAAAAATAGCCCTCCTAAAAGGATCTCACCAGATAAAGAAATGTGTAGCATGTGTGTGTGTTATTGGGATGTTACCACAACAGTGGAAAGGATGTTTTCCTGTGACACGTCAGACAGCCACTCGGATGTCTGTTGTGCTTGGTTGCATTTGTTTGTGGTGACCTTTAAACATTAAGAAATGAACAGTTGTACACCCACCCAGTTTAAGAATGCTTTGTCGGGTGTATTGCATTATTCTGAGGAGTTATTCGACAAAGATAAACAATAGACAGTGAATTTGAAAATGTCACATAACGAATCAACAGCATTCTGTCAGGTACAGTGTTGATATGGTATAAATACATAACACCTGGTGAGTGAAGCTGTGTTGTGTCTTACAGAGCAGCTCAAACCACAGCACATTGTCGGAGAAGACAGCCTGGACAATGAAGACGAGCCGCATAAAGGTGATGTGCATGGTTCATACGAGGAGCTCGCAAACAGACATTGTGCAGTGTGATTACATTTGTTACGACGCAATTGATATGTCTGACTTTGAAAAGGGTTGAATACTATTTCGACTTAACACGTTTTCCTAAATTTCTTTGGTAATATTACCAATTAATGAATGAATGTTGTCTGAAGGGGTGTTTTTGTGTTTTGATCATCATGATCCTATTAATAACAATGTAAAAGCTGAATTTAAGGAAGTTAATTCTTTTTCTTTGCACGTGTGAGCTTTAGTTGTGTGTAAAATTATCGAAAGAGGAAGAAATAAAGTACGAGAAGGGGCGGGTTAAGATAAGTGACTGACTTTTGGCTCAAATTTATTTTCTTTGGCAAGATAATTCTTTTTTTATTTGAAGAGGGCATGAATACAATATTTGAATACTTCCTTAAAACCTTGTTTCCAAATTTAAAATACTCACTCAATATGCAACACTTGACAAACTGTCACCTTCTCATTCGAAATGTTGAAATTTTACTATTTACACATCCAGCATTTACAGAGCAACTATATCATTTAAAGTTGTGCTTCTGGCTGTGTGCTGAATGCAAGTCCATTATTCATTCTCTTTTAGTTCTGTTTTTGGTCTCCAACTGCTAATGGGAATATCTGGCTCTTCATCAGCTAAATGCTAGTCGGTAGCTGTCGGTAGCGATTCGAGTGAATTAAATTACATTTTTGTTATGTGACTCTTGTTAACTATATCTTATTTACGTGTATTGCAAGTAATTCGGAGCCACAACATTTGATTTGACAGTATTTTATCTGTAATAATTTTTGCTGCTCAGGTGGGACAGAGAACCGGAAGGCAGAAGAGGAGTACTTTCGCTCTGCTCAGGCTAGCTGGGTTCAGCGAATGTTCACATCACTCTTCAGTGACTCATCCTTATTCAACACAAGAGAGGGTCGGGCCGGGAAGGTAACTCAATATGTTCATTCATGAAACCTTGAAGTTATGTCACACTTCTTACAAAATACTGCACGTGCTCTAGCTGTATTCTCGTTTCAGTTTTTCCTCCATTAAAATTCCTAATAATCTTTTGCTCTCTAATCTCACTTTGTTGCCAGGTGCATAATTTCATGCTGGGCCTGAACCTGAACACCAGCTTCCCGTTCTCTCCGGGCAGTGAGATCCAGTGCAACGCCACCACACCTGAAGACGAGGTGGACGCCGTCACAGGTAGGAAAGATGGTCACGATTATTAAGTATTTAAATCATTACACAGTTAATTCGATTTGGTCAGTCATGTGGAATGACTGACCAAATCATTTCCAAATCATTTCTCTGCATCATTTATTTGATTAAGTGTGATTCTCTCAGACCCAGATGAGTTCAATCGTATCTACGAGCCTCTAGATGTGAAGAGCAAGAAGATCCATGTGGTGGACAGCGGCCTGACCTACAACCTTCCCTACCCTCTCCTTCTGCGGCTGCAGCGCGGTGTCAACCTCATCATCTCCTTTGACTTTTCTGCACGACCCAGCGACTCCAGCCCCCCATTTAAGGTTTGAATCTTACAGAAAATAATTAAAAAAAAAATGCAGACAGTAAAACATGAACATGTTTTTCTGACTTGTAAATGTACCCCACAGGAGCTCCTATTAGCAGAAAAGTGGGCTCGAATGAACAAGCTTCCATTCCCCAAAATCAACCCCAAAGTCTTTGACCGCGAGGGCCTGAAGGAATGCTACGTCTTTAAACCAGAAAAGGGCAAAAAGAACTGCCCAACTATCATCCACTTTGTCCTGGTCAACATCAACTTCAGGACGTTCAAGGCGCCTGGTAAGTGCATAGGTGGCGGTTTCCACAGCATGTGTGAGGAGGAAAATATGCCTTTGTATTGTTATATTGCCGCCGTTTCAGCGTCATGGCACATGAGGCATCGCTTCCTCGAAATTGCACACTGTAATTTAACTATATTCAGTCTGCAGCCAACAGTTTTCTTTTTTTAATGTTTTATGTTCCGCAAAAGGTGGCCCCCTCATTTGAACGACCCCAGTAAAGACTAGTCTCTACTCAGGGTCTGTGTGGAAATGGTGCGTCTGCCTTTAAGCATACCAACAGTTTACTGTGTGGGTGGGTGTGTGTGTGTGTGTGGGCGTGCACCGATGTCGACTAAAGTGTGTTCAGTGTTTTATTGGCTGCTCCTGTGATTGATGGTTCCTGGAGGAGCCAGGTGCTGGTAGGGAATCTCTCGCTCTAGTGGGAGAGCTCTGTGTGTAAACGCACTATATCATGAGCCATTCAAAGACACACTATCTCTGCTGCTTTATCTTTACATTCAGTAAGTCATCAGCCCACATACTTCCGCTGTCTGTTTATGGACGCAACATAAGCTTTTTGCACTCAAACCCAAAAGTCATCAGAAGGAAATATGCCATAAATGGAGTTTCCGTTTGAGGAGGTTTTACAGGCCATCATGAAGTCGGTTCACTACTGTATGCATGGATTTTCCAAACCATTACTTTTTCTTGCATGTGTTCTTCTTTACTCCAGTAACAATACAATAAAAGCAAAATCCATCGAAACAATGAATAGAACAAGCTGTTTTGAATATCAAGCAGAAAAGAAAGTTAATAGGTGTACAAGATACTACTGAGAGAGCATTCAGTAGTACATTTATCAAACTATTCTATATGGGTAGTGTGATGAACAAAGAACCTTTTTTTTTTTTTTTTTAAAAGCACTATAAAATTGTGGTGTTGGCTACAAAGAGTATATACGAATTAATGTAGATATTGTACTCACCATAATATTGTAAAATTTGAATCACTTGACTTGAATCAATTGAAAGGAATATTATGTTATTATTGTTATATAGTTGAAAAATCTAACTCATCTCGTAGTATTTTTTTCAGCTTTCAATTACAATTATATCAGATTCATCAGCAGGTGGGATTTGCACAGATTTCCATTTTTCTTACCACTTAAAGCACTTTTTAATTCTTAGTGGCTCGAACATTTCTATGTTTATTCTTCGCCTCATCAATCAAGGAGAGGTACACAAAAAATTGTACATCTCCAACAAACAGGCAAACTTCATCTGCTGATGAATGTCATGAAATTGGCTTCAGAAAGGCTTATTAATAGACCTTGAAGCGTCCAAAAGCTACATTTTTATTTATTTTGTGGATTGATTTCCGTACTTTCTTTCTCGTACTTACAGGTGTTCCCAGAGTGACAGAGTTGGAGAAGGACTTTGCTGATTTTGACATCTTCGACGATCCCGAGTCACCGTTCTCCACTTTTAACTTCCAGTACTCCAACGAGGCCTTCACCCGACTTCATGACCTCATGGAGTTCAACACTCTCAACAACCTGGAGGTTGGTTTTGTCCTCATAGTTTACAAAGGTGTTTCCACATGAAACACGCATTTAACGGGGTTAAAAGGAGATTTAAGGGTTTGTTGCATTGAATGGCATGCCATTCAGAGTAGTCATGAGGGAAGATTTATCTTTTTTTTTTTGTCACTATACAAATATCTGTTTGTTGTGCAACATCAAAACAATGATGTTCAAAATCCCAAAGGATACGACAAGTTTGGTCTCGTTCTCATTAGGTGTGTTCCTGTGACTGGTCAGACTGACTTTCACTCATATCTGAGTCACTTCCACGTGATGCAATGTATTTTTTAATTTCACTGCAAGGTCAGCTCATTGAGACTAATACTTAGTGTCAATAGCGATGCCTCGACTACGGATTGTAGCACAGTTAGACAACAGCTCTCATTGCAGCTTGATATTACGTCGATCAAACTCTACTGACGTGTGGGAATACCCAGCAACACCAAGGTTTTGTTATTCTCGCAGCGTTGATTAGATGGCTACGGCACTTGAAACAAATGTGTGTATACTGACCTTTGTACATTAAAAGCTATGTTAACGCCATGCTGGTGGACGGCTCTACAGATGGTAATATCAGTCGGTCTGCTACCTTAGTCCAGATTGGAATATCGTATGATGACCTAAAGACGTCTTCTTACAATACGATATTTGATGGAACCGTCTGACTTTGGATGTAAGGTTGGGTTGAATCTTGAGAAACTAGCAAGATTAGATTTTAAATATTATCCACCTGAAAAACCCAGCCCGTGTTGCCAACTGTTTTCCATTGAAAGTAGCGAGCAGCACTCTTTCCAAAAGTCGCTAAATTTAGCAAGAAAGTCGTCCAAACGAAAGCCCGTCCCTTCAGTCCTCATTTGAAAGTCCCAAGAAATCAGAATGAACTTCAACAACAAACATGATATGTTCGTACTCACGAAGTTCGTACGCAGCTCGTTGAAGACTTCGTTGACAAGCAATAAGTTCCCATGCAGAGTTTTCCCTTTCACGTCAAAGCATTTGATTAACTGATTGCTGACAGGACAGGATGAGAATTTCAACAAAAACGTTTTTGAAGACGATTAGCAATCCTAATTCAATGGATTCAAGATGACACGTATTTTTCATTGATGATACAATATTAATGTATACAGTATGGCATTGTGGATTTAATCCCTGTATTTGTCCCCCGCAGGTGATTAAGGACGCCATCAAGGATTGCATCATGTCCCAAAAGGAGAATCCCTCATACCTCTCCCATCCCTTCTCCCTCAGTGCCATCCCGAACAAGAGGTTTCACAACAAAAAAGATTCTCTGGCAAAACCCTGAAACCTTTTGGGGAATGACAACTAGTAGACCTGATCTAAGACTTTGGATATAGCGAACTTTTAGTCTTAAGGAAATGCTATCATGGTGATCTCTTTTCTGTACACTTTGAATCAAACTTTTCATTTTGTAAAGAAGCATATTGTTTACTGATTAAAGCCTTATGATTGCATTCGTATACAACAACACAGTGAGCATTTTCATCTGGCTTTATTTGCACAAATGTGACATCTGGGGAAACTGTTGGTGTTTGTTGTCCACAGCTGGATGTTCCTGCTGGCAGTGAGAAAGACAGATGTTGAGAACGAACACTTGCTTAACACTGCAGAGTGACTGAATTGTTTCAGCTAACGCCTGGCTCCATCACCAACAGGAGAGTGGGTACTTAGTTCTTCTTAGTGAAAGAAATGTCCACTTCAGATCTATGTGTTCAGTCACTTCACTGAAATGTGTCATGTGAATTTTCTACTCCAGTTGCAACATTCCCAGTTCATATGGACGCCTCTTGGTTTTCATGCTGCCGAGAGTGAAGCTGCATTTGCATCTGTACTCTGACTCAGCCATGTCTAAATTTAGCTTGGAGCTGTAGGAAGCATCATCTGAACCTGTAACTGTTTGTCAGTTGAACTATTTGCATATTGACTACAGAAAATGCAAATCCCCACGTTATATTTTTCTTTTTTTGTTCACTGGATGGCTCGTCTGAACATGAAATACTTTTTGAAAACATGGATCAGGAGTTCTTAAACCATTGGTTTTGTTTGATGACAACTCCTAAGCACGCCATGTTCACCCCCTCTGGATACCTCAAACATCTCAATGATGCGTACCCACCTACTTGGAAGGAGCACTCCTCGCTTCCCTCTAGGGAGTGTCTCATATTAAAGCCCCCATTTTTTTTAAAACAAAACTTGATGCCATAGAAACGGCCCGCTTATTCTTCCCCCACCCCCTCCCCTCCCTCTTTTTTTTCCATCTCTAGGTGTGTTTTATTATCATGTTGTTTCAGGCTACGTTTTAGAAACAGGCACAGTTTTGTTTTTTCGGGCCATTGCCTCCACCAGCCCCGCACGGTGAAGTGGTGCTCAGGTCCGGCTGGGTGGAGGGGGTGAGTGCGATCACGCTACACGCTCGCAGCTAAAAATGGTGGCTCTCGCCGGCACCCAGTGGAATCCGACACACTACACCTACACCTATACCTGCAGGGCTCCAAAGGCTGCACACAGAGCAATGGAATTTTACACTTAAGCACCTCCAACCCCTATATGCTCATGTTTCAGCGCCGCTGGGTTGGAAGATGTCTTGCTGTAGGAGTTCATGACCCAAAAAACATGTGCAAAGAGTCTTTTTGCTGATCTTTTTTTTATTAGTTTTCTACAGCATTGTCTTTTGTTTTCTTTAAATAAATAGTTTGGGGAATACAGTTATTCACTTTCCTTTATTTGACACCATTTGTTGGTTACATACAAGCCAAAGTCATGATGCCACATCTGATCTGGCCTCTGTTCTGTTAAGCTTCTGAACCCTACTGCGAGTGGTGAGGCCGATGTATGTTTGAGAGATCCATATATATATATATATATATATATATATATATATTACATTACACCGGCTGGGTGGAGGGGGATGCTAAACGGTCAGTCCTGTGATCATTTACTGGCAAAGCCCGACATGTAATATTTATGTGCATCGTAAAAAGGGGGAAAATAAAAGAGAGTTTAGCTTGTGTGTAATGTTGTCTTTTAAAATATATCCTTCCTTCATCCGCGAGATCCCTCCTGAAATAACACCGTAGATGACAAAGAAGTGCAGAGTTGCGGTTCCAGCATGTTTTCTTTCCTTTTGTTTGGATTATATTTTTAAAAACATGGCAGGACTCCTTAACTTCCCTCACTCTCTCAGCTCCAGCCATGTATCTCTGGAAAAAACTTCTTTATGTTCACAGTCCATAAGCTAGTTAGCTAGCTCATTAGCTCACTAAGGTGACAGGGTTGAATGCAACACGACACACAAAAACCCACATGACAGTGTTGGTGGACATACATATGGCAAAGTATAGCAAGTCCCACTGATGCGGTCTTCAAGGTTACCTTGGTTTGGGCTCGAAGACTACAATTAATTCTATATTGTCAATGATTGTCTTCAAAATCTGTTCTTGCTGCTTCAAAGTCAGCCGGGAGCCTTATGATGATCTGTAATAATGTTAGACAACCGAGTGTATAGCTACACAAAAACAACTTCTACAGATGCTGAATCAAAACGCAAACTACTGAAGGCAAACGTCTGCCACAAAAGAAGAACTGCACACTGACAGCCTCAGGTATTTTAGTTAATAGAGTGTAATAGATTTTCTCTAGGCGTGGTCAAATCACCTTTACAAAGCAAAGCAGGTTGTAATCTGTTTGATCGAGAGTCAACTCACGACCAATCAGGGCGGAGCAGGACAACTGTCTGATACTCACACACGCAGATGTGGCAGATATTAAATATATTTCTCTTTGGGTTCTCCGGCTTCCTCCCACAGTCCAAAGACATGCAGTTCAGGTTAATTGGACTCTGAATTGCTCATAGGTGTGAATGTGAGCGTGAATGGTTGTCTGTCTCTATATGTGCCCTGCGATACACTGGTGACTTGTCCAGAGTGAACCCGGCTGGGATCGGCTCCAGTGCCCCGCGACCCTAAAACAGGATAAGCGGTTTGGATAATGGAATAATGTTTAAAAAAAAATGTAATGTGTTGCATGAATCACATAAATCATCCACAAGAAACAATTATCACAAAAGTTAGGCTATTATATAGAAAAAATAAGAGGCTGCCAAAATAATTCAGCAACAAAAGCAATGTGGCAGTTGGCCAGGAGTTGTATGGATGTAAGTACAACAAAAAAACCTCTTGAATGGGACGATGAAAACATATTTATTAAGATGTCTAGAGTAAATTATATGTTTGCAAAGAAAATATCATGTATGTATCTAAATGTGTGAACTGTACATTTAACTGTGTACATTTAAAGGTTGTTACATTTAATTATGGTTTGTGTCCCCATGAAAATAGTTTTGGTTTTATATAGGTTTTAAGTATCAATTATAACATATTTTCCCTGTACTGTACCTAATCTCAAAGCATAAGCATTATGAGACTCAAAACATATTTTAAATAGCTCAATGTGATGTTACAGCACACCAGGACGTCTTTCGCCTCCAGAAAGCAGGACGCCACCCACAGTCTCTCCGGGCTGAAGACCTGCTCCAACGCAGCACCGCTAATTCATTACATTCCCCAATTAAATCATCACCCAGGAGTAATATTACCCTCATATGAAAGTACTTATTAAGTGCTTAGGATGCTTTGCAATGCTCTTAGTCCTTTTCTCTGGCACGGAAGCACCTGGCCCGGTGCCCTTCAGATTTTACATTGAATTCTGGGGAACACAGACAGTTTCTCTTAGGCTTTTTTTTAAAGAGCATGCCCTCTGCAGGAAACGGGCTCAATATTGAAATTGTCCAGGGCTTGTTAATTTGCACATTCACGTGAAGGTCATGTATGTGCCTGTATCCTCGCCTTTGATGTGCTGAGTCATTCACATAGCACAGACGGGTTGGGGCACCCCACAAAGCCCGCAATGAAGACACTCATGACCAATGCACGCAAGGCTGTGTGTGTGTGTGTGTGTGTGTGTGTGTGTGTGTGTGTGTGTGTGTGTGTGTGTGTGTGTGTGTGCTAGGGAGAGGGAGTGGAAGGAAGAAGGAGAGAGAGAAGGAAAAGAAATGAGCATGTGTAAATGCATGGGTGTCTATTGTCTACATGAGAGCAGAGCTTAAATGAAATTCCTCTGTTTCCCAATCATAATATCCTGCTTTTCTGGTTGTGATATTGAGCTTTACATCCATCCAGTGCAGTGAGCAACAATGTCTTACTCTCTTGCAACGGATCAGTTCCTGAGTCAGATAAGTCAGATAAGTCAGATAAGTGTGTGTGTGTGTGTGTGTGTGTGTGTGTCAAAAATGGGGGAGAAAGCTTTGAACAAAAATTAATTTGTTTTTACTTGTTTTATTTTTTTAACTCTAAAAGTATCCTTTTTATTCTTATTTTTCAACTTTTTTCCTTTTTTCCCTTTTTTATTTGAATGATGGGGATGTATTTGCTATATTGCTCCATTGCTCAGGCGCCTGTGTTATCTTTTGACCTTCTGAGGCAACGCACTTGCAGTCTAGACAGTCAGATAAGGAAATAAAAAATTCCACTTTCAACAAAAAAAGAGGCCTCAATGAAATGTAGGCGTTTCCCACTTTCCATACTTCCCAGAAAAGTCTTGTGTGTCATGAACTAGTTTCTCTTGGTCAGGATCCAAACACATATTGTGTGCCTGTTACCCCTGGCAACATCACAGGACTGCAAGCCAGAATTGAACATGAGCTGTTTCAGTTTGAGGATGAAAAGATTGGAAGGCTGCAAAACTATCACCCATTTTTCTGGCAGATTAACAAGCGGATGTTTCTTTCTGTTTTTTCCCAATTGTCTCTCTGATTTAAATAAAGATGAGTGTGTGCATTAGCAACATGGAAAGTGTGTCTTACTTCCTGCAATAAAAAAAAAAAAACTTTTATGTGACGCAGGAAACCCCTGACATCACGGAGCTGATGCGGTGGTCTACCCATTAGTGGATTAGTTAAATAAATACTTGTACCACAGACATGGTCAGTGGACGCAGTGACTCAGCACACACACACAAACACACACACACACGTGCAGAAGATCATCTGTTTGGATTCCATCACATGAAGCAGACTAAATCCTCATCATCAGGGAGCAATCACAATGTTACAGTACCCCTGTGTGTGTGTGTGTGTGTGTGCGCACTATTTCCTGCTTCATATTCACATGCTTTTCTTGATAGAGACGTATTTGTTGTCTGTAACATTTGCTGCTGATATCATGTTAATAGGGAAATAGTTTCGCAGACAGGCTCAAACACACTGTTAAAAATTGCTTTGAAACTTGAAAGAGACTTTCATGAAGACTCATGTTCAAACCTTTTAGTATACTTTTGCTGAGGGCAAAACTGTTTGGTGCTCAAAGTTTTATGTGAGTTTTTTCTTTTTTCTTAATCCACATCCTAATGATCCTGCATCTTAAAATGTTTTTATTCAAAACTTTTACAGCTATTAAAAAAATATATTGACTATGGTTCATTGTATGCAACTTAAATGTCAATATTACAATTTGAATATTATAAATTATATATTATTCTTCAATTATTTAATTTTTTTGTATTTGTTTATCTATACTGTATGTTTGACGAGGGGTTGTAAAAAAATGTGAAATAAAGTAATTGTATGTTTTACAGGCTAAAGAAGAAACCAAGTAGCAGCAGTATAAGTACTAGATTTATAAATGTGTTTTTGCAAGCAGTTACATCATATTGATAACAACGTAAGTTAAAAAGATATTCAGAATATAGTCAGTCAATTGTCAGATGCACAAACACTCCATTTATAAAACTTCCTACATTTTCAGTCCGTGTCAGTAAGGGATGTGGTGCTTTTTTAATAAGATAAAATAAGATAATCCTTTATTAGTCCCGCAGTGGGGAAATTACAGGATTACAGCAGCATTGCTCAGTACGTAAAGATAAAAAAACAAGTAATATAAATAAACAGTAATAAACATAATAAAATAAAACAGTAAAGAATAAATTGAATGTACAGTAGAATATTGAATATACAAATTACAAAAATTACAAAAGTATTACAAAATATTGCACCATGACATGAGAAAAACTCTGTGCCTTCTACAATTACACACATACATTGTTTTAACTGATAGTTTTGACTGAACACATTCAAATGAGACTATTGTTTATTTCAATTTTTTTCTTAGATACATTTAACTATAAAGGGATGTAATATTATTGTTCATACCTGGCAACATTTAAATCATAATGTATGAAGATGCAATTCACACACCAAAAAGTTAAAAAGTTAAATAAATAGATACATGGAAATATTGTGATGTAGAAACATTTTCAGAATGTTTTGGTGCTTTGGTATTGCAGTAAATAGATATGTTGCCAGTGAGCTGCTTTCAACGACAGTGGTCACATTTCCTGTGTCTTGTCGCCCTCTGTCGACCAAACATAAGAACTACAGCTAAATGACTTGCAGTTTAACATGTTGACCACTAGGGGCGATGTCATGTACGCGGAAGCAAAAAACACCCAGTGCAAAAAGGGAGGAAGTCAGGAAGTTGCCCGCTTGTGACAGCCGTATCACAGAAAAGCACAGTAAAAAAAAAAGGCCGGGGCTGGAGCTTGAACCCTTGTCCATTTCGCTGAGAGCCAGACTTTGAGAAAACGCTCCCGACATGTCGAAGAACACGGTGGCCGCCCGCTTCAGGCGAGTAGACGTGGACGAGTACGACGAGAACAAATTTGTGGACGAGGAGGACGGAGGAGAAAACCAGCTGGGTCCCGACGAGGCAGAGGTGGACTCCCTCATCAGACAATATCCTTTAGTTACATGATTAGCTAGCCTGCAGTCTGTGCGCATGCACGGCCTGCTCTGGGAAACCGACACAGACAACACGGTCTGTTTCGATTAATCTCCCTGTTTCGTCTTTGTTTGTCGCTTTTTTGAATGGGCGTTTTGTAAGTAGGCCAGTCGTCACTGTCCAGACTTGCCTGGCTGTCACATTCCAGGGATTTCTGCCCCAAGACGAAACAGGCTTTTTATGCATATTGTACCAATTGAAAGCTGGTGTGCATTTGTACAACTAACGCCACTAGTTCACTAATTCATCCTATACAGCTTTATTTGACCGCCGTGTCTTTAAACGTGCAACGTCGATGTGTTTTTGCATGCTAGCTTAGTAGGATAAGTGGTAGAAGAAACAGAAGTTGGCTCATGTGCTAAAAATGTATTTTCTCTTTGGTACAACAAACGTTATTTGGGTATGCTCGTCTATGGAAAGGCTTGGAGGTGTTTCTGTAAAGTCAGTTTCAGTCCTGTAGGCCTTATAAGGCATGAAAGTGCAGCACTTCCTCATTGAATGAGACCTCCCATAATATGTTACAGTACAGCAGAATTGCAGACCCACAATAACAAACCTCTAAATATAAACATGAAAACCAAGCTGACATGCCTTTATTTACTTTTAAGTTGATCTCTTACCAGCCGGTATAGAGAGGAGGAATTATACAGTGAGTTATCTTAGTTGATGCAATAACTCAACTTTTAATACATATGAACATGTATTGTTTCAAGACAGACTTGGAAAAATGTAAACCTATTTAAGACCTATTTGTATAAAAGCAAAGCAATGTTATTTATAATTAAAGTAAACTCAGTGGGTTTTACATTAAAATACAAAGACCCCAAGGAACCCACAGCTATCATGAAGACAGAAATCACACAGACAAACACAGTCACTGATCATACAACTGCATGTTTCTGTTGCGACAGGTCATCGGACAGGATCAGGGTATTATTCTAAGTACAGTTAGAAAAACACTAGTAATGGCTTAACACTTGGTTTAGGTGTCATATTTGGTTTTGTAGCCAACATTGTGATTAGGAGGTCGGACTCTGCTGTGCTGTGTTGCATCCTTAACCCTCCCCGCACAGGAAATCTCATGCAGGCTTTACAAGCGGTCTTAAAGAACCCGCCAATCAACACAAAGAACCAGAACGTCAAGGTGGGTTTGGTCAACAATGGTTAGCTAAGCATTTGCCACATTCCTGTTAAACAACAAGCCAAACAAGTGGGCCGTGATTCAGAGGTCTGGATCCAGGCTCATAATCACCTCCATGGCAACTCTCATCTTCACACGCCTCTCCTTTTTTGCAGGATCGTGCTGAGGGTTTGGTGCTGAAGGTGCTCAGTGCCTTTAAGGGCAGTGACATTGAGAAAGGGGTGCAGTCCCTCGACAAGAACGGCGTGGACCTGCTGATGAAATACATCTACAAAGGCTTCGAGAGGCCGTCAGAAAACAGCAGCGCCGTCCTGCTGCAGTGGCATGAAAAGGTAAATATTTGCATTCCGAAAAGACAAACTTTTAATTTATCGATTAAACTGGCTTCACTAGAGGGAGAAGATGACGCTGATAAGCAAGATTGAAATTGAAATTGAAATGCCTCCGGTACCCTGAGGTTGTTTTCTCTTAGATGTAGAGTTGGCAGTAATTTGACTCTAATATGTCAAAGAAACTTTAACGATTTAGAAATGATGACAGAAGAACGATGCTCATCACTGATGTAGCGTGTGATGCTTCTTTTACAGCATCATGTGTGGGTTCTGTAGCTTGAGGCCATGATGGGACTGTAAAGGCCAGTTTGAGATTAAATGTGACCACAAGATGTGACAACTCTGCGTTTAACAGAAACTAGGTTTAAATACCAATAAATATAACCATATTTTTTGTCTTGTGCCTTCAGGCTCTGGCAGCTGGAGGAGTAGGCAGCATCGTCAGGGTACTAACAGCGAGGAAGACGGTCTAGAAGAGGAGCGGAGGATCACTGACGGATACAGGAGACCGTTCATGTAATCATAACAGATGGCATAGGGACAAAAAGGAAAAACTGATATTGAACCCAATGTAATGCTGCTGCGTTCAAAATCATATCAGGGTCACATTAGGTTTAAAAATTAAATAGTTTTTCTTCTTTCTTCCCATTCATGATCACACCGACTAAATCATGTTACTCACAGGGTGCTACAGAGGGCGTCATATGTCTGTGCTGCTTCCTTGATCTAATTACAGTATCCCCTTTTCTCTCCATGTCAGTCATACACAGTGTGTACTCACTCAGTCTACACACATCTTAGAAAACACAATTGAAAACAGAAACCACATATTCCTGCTACACCAAATGTGTTTTTGGTCACTGGATCATTTTACCACTCTTACTGGTCACAAGCCAACACATTGGGAGCCACCGCTGTTCAAAGCACTGCACCTACACACTCGTGTTAACACACATTTATGCTCACGAGGGCTGGGTGATGATTCAATTTGATAATTGATCGTCTGTCAATGGAATTGTGATGAAATCAGAATATTGTGATACACAAATAGTTGTTGGAAATTAATTATGATCACATACTAACTAAATCTTTTTAGAAAATATGATCATTTTATGAGAAAATACTTTTTATCTGGTCAAGTATTTAATTCACTTAGGAGTAATGAGACAACCCATATCATGATAGAGGATTCTGCTCGTGTTTCCTCCATTGACTTCCAACAACAATTCAATTCAGTTTATTTTTTGTCGCCCCTAATTGTAAATTTGCCTCAGAAGGCTTGACAACTTGTACACATCGCTCACATCGGCACAGGAAAAACTTCCTGATGAAATAAAAACCTGATTCAGTCAGTAAATCCTCTCAGTGCCTCTTGTTCAACACGTGAGCAGTGGGAGGCTCTTGAAAAGCACAGTCACAGTTGGAGGGTGGTGGATTTGCTCACGGGGGTCGCCATTCACCCTGTAGAGCGGGATGAGGGTGGGGGTTGGTGTCATCCATCCTCTAACGCTGCCCCAGTTAAGGATTATTACCCACGATGCATCTCCACCACAACTCTTATTAATCCCTCTTTACTATTCCACACATCCCTTCTATGTGGGAGTCTCTCATGCACCCACTGCCACGGTGCACGGCATTATGTGGCTTTGCTTCTGTGCTTTCAGGAATGACTCTTCACCCTGAGGATCCTTTTCCAGATTAATTTTGGTATTTAACAGAAAAATAATCTGGATTAAATATTTTGCCTTTAGTTTTTCTATTGTTTTATAGGCCAACTCCCTACCTGATGAACATTACAACCATTGCTTGAAAGGTTTGACAATATCAGTGTGCTTGATTTGCAGGAGAGACGTAACATAAAATAATTAATATTTTGTCTCTCTTATGCGATTAAAAAAAAAATAGTGTTTGCATGATCCCATTTAAGAGTTTTGAGTATTTTGTCAAGCATTTCATACTTATCTTTTGTACATGTGGCTCTTCTGGAATCATTAAGTGATTTTTGTATTGAATCTGGGTTTATATTAATGCTTGTTCACCCAAACAGATCCTCCACACATGGCGTTGTCTAGCTGTAGGAAGTCCTATTCTATTTCCATACATTTTATAATATGAGGAAAACTGGAAATGTAAAGTTTCATTTGCCTTATCGGGTAGATTACGTCTGTTGCCAAATGATTTATTCTGCGTCCATGCTTACGTTGATGATTATGTTGCCCCTGCGTAGTAGAGAACAATGTTTAAGGCAAAGTGGTGGAGTTATAGCTATAAACAGTATAAATTAACATACACGCAAAGTGTGTTAAAGTAAAAAAAAAAAAAAAAAAAAAGATTGTGGAAACAGTGACCAGAGGAATATTCAGTTCCAGCATAATGTTTTGTTCCTGCTCATTTCCAATCAAACAGGAATGTCTCAATGGATGATGCTTTTTCTAAAACGCAGCACAGCTGTTTCTCACAAGTTGATATTTAGACATGGGTTTTCATGTTTGAATACTGTCCTCAGTGATGATTCTTCCAGACATTAAATTCCTTTTCTAATGCAGTAAAGTCTCGTTTTACATGAAATCAAAAGGAGAACGGCCTGATCTCTTCTTCTGCTTCATGCATGTCTAGTTGGAGATGCTCTTCTCGCCGAGGGAGCGTCTCACACCGATGTACAAACTGCCTTACTCAATATTCCTTTTTTGTGTTTGTTTTTTTGACAAAACTAATAAAGGTGTGACTGCTGATTATAACTGTCATGACTTATTTTAAGCACAGTTTGGTGAATACTAATCTGGCTCTATAGTTCACTGTGTGATTCTTTCCAAAGCTACACTTAGGCAGTTCTCAAACCCACCACCTCTTTTAGCTTTATGCTAAATCTAATTTAAACGTAATGCTTCCACCACCGTGCTTCACTGTTTAGACGCTACTGCACAGTTGAGTAGTGTCGGGTTTCCTGGAGACATCACACTTGGAATTGACTGTTCAATCTTGGTTTCATTAGACCACAGAATCTCATTTGTCATAGTTGTAGAAGAATAAATCATAACTCTTAGTTTTACTTTCAATTCTGTTCATAGTGACTTTGTGCATTACATATAATGAATTGTTACTAAATTCTTTAATATTTCTTTAATTTACATTGTCTACCTGCTTTTTGTTTCCATTTCAGCAAATATTAGCATTATTTCATCTGTATTTATGCATTATAAACATAACATTGTAGAGATATTAGAGATAGAGATATTAGAAATACAAACAAATACAATTGACTGTTAAAAGTATAATTTGGTTTTGCAGAAAAAATGTAAGATAAATCCTTGTCTGTGATTCTCTATTCTAGAGTATACATGTCATAAATGATGTGATCACTGGAGAGTTACACTGCAAGTACCTTGACAAAGTATTCATACTCCCAGTTATGAAATGCTTTATAAGGATCTGGGCTGTTTATTAAGTAGTGCTGCAAACATACATTATGCTGTATTTCAGTGAATATTCATTTTTATTACAAAATTGATACAATGGCAATACATTATGAGAAAAAACATATGTACAAGTCATAAAAATAAAATACATCTCGGTATCAACTATTGGATGGAGCAGTATATGGCACATTGATGATGTAATCAGTGTAATAATTAGATAGGGTTTCTTTTCAATGCACGTGTGTGTATATTTGGCTGCTACCTGAGGATGTATTTATGTGACAGTCAAGTTTTCTACAGCCAAAATGAGCACCGTATCTGAACAGTCACAGCTCCACTTTGTGACTGATGACACAAGGGCTAAACAAACGGTGGGAACTGCCCATTCTCGTTCAAGCACTTCCCAATAAGTTAATAATAGGTAGATGTAAATAAGAGGCTGGCTAAGATTTCTTGAGTCGGTTGAAGTCTACTTTTTAACCTTCGATGGACGCTTTAGCTTTAAGGAGCAAAATCTTGTTCTTATAAATAAATACTTTTTCAGTGATAAATAAATCATTGAAAAAGTCCTGACATATTGACGTGAGGAATCCAGGGATTAGAGCCATTAAATAGACAGTTTCAACCACGCCTCCTGTTGACCTCCCGTGGCTTGTATCATATCCACTTTAAATCTACTTCCTTGAGCCTTCAGGGCTGAATGCACTCACACTGAATACAAAGTCTTTTCAGTTTGTTTACCCATGTGGCTGCTTTTCCAAAAACCACACCCACTCACTCATTTAGGACGCAATTAATCACCGCAACCGTTGTCTCGAGTCATTTACAGTGCTCTCAGTAGGGGTAGGCAGAGACGGCGATATAGACGATAAAGGTCGTCTGGTACTCGATGCCTCCGTCTTTGCTGTATGAGAGGGCCCGGACCTTCATGCGGTACGTGTGGGGCTCTCGTAGCGCCCGAGTGGTGAACAGCACTCCCTTCAGGTTCTCGTCTCGCAGGGCAAACGGTAACGTGACGTCCTCGTCTACCACCAGGAACGTGGTCCTGGGGTGCATCACTCCGTCCTGCGTGTAGGCCACCAGTCTGATGAGGTCCTGGTTGGCCGCAATGCCAAAGGGAAGAGACAGCAGCTTGTACTCCAAGGCGTAAGGGCTCAGTGCACACTCCAGGTCGTTTGGTGGGCAATTCTTTAGGCAAAAGCTAGACACAGCAGAGACAGCAGATTTCAGGTGAGTAATGTGGGAAAGCACATAAATGTACTAATATTGTCTAGGATAGATAGCTAGAACCTTTGCTAACCCCAAAGTCTGAGCACTAAACCAAAACTGTCTGCATGACATCGCACAACAATGGCTATGAGAATAAATTGTTGTTTTTTGGATGGACAGTGTGTAGGATTTAGGGGGATTTATTAGCAGAAATGGAATATCATTTTTAAAAACCATGTTGTCATTAATGTTTGATTACCTGAAACTGAGAAAGTGTGTTTTGTTTGTCTCAGTGTTAGATAAAGAGCATCATCAGCATACAAAGTTATTTTATGACAGGTCTACAGTACGTCACTCTGATGACCAGAATGGCAAGAGTCTGAGTATGAGAAGTGAGCTCTCTGCACGTACTCTGCCCCACAATGCACTGCACCTGGGTGCCTCAAGAATGCTTTTAATAGGTCTTCAGGCGAGAAAGTAACCATTTAGATTCTCTATATGTGGTCGGTTATCCAAATAATGCCTTTTTGAAATTTGCTGCAATGTTTTTGGAGATCTGACAGTGCGGGTTGGGGTCCTTTGAGACCAGCCTGGCCTCCAGTCGCGTGATACATCTTACTTGTGTGTACTTCAATGTAAACCCTCTGCTAGTAAAATCATTTTTGTGCAGTATGCGATACATAAATGGCATTGAAACAGTCATATGTCAGGATTTGATGACATAACGTCTGTTAAATTCAGCCGTTGAAGAATCCTTCCTTGACTTTGAGAAACACCCACTGAGTGGGTTCTCATCCACGGAGTCCGCCATGTTGGACTGCCATGTTTCTACAGTAGCCCAGAACGGACATTCAGTTGCAATCTGCAACCTCACCGCTAGAACTAAATCCTACACAATGGTCCTTTAAAGGTTGAAAATTATCCAAATATAAAAACTGCTCTATAATTGCAAATCCCTTAAATTGAACGAACAATGTGAGGCCATGTTTCATCTCTTTGATAGATTAGTCCTAGTTGTATAACTAATTGAGTGTATTTCTGTGAGGGTGTACCCTGTGGCTGGATCCCTCTGGTAGTTCGGTGGACAGGGCGTATCAATACATTGGTAACTTCCTCTCATGTTAAAGCACATCTGGTTCACTCCACACTGGATGTTCTGCTCCAGGCACTCGTCTACATCTGTAAATACAGCAAACAGCTTATTGTCATTACAGTACACGCTATAATAACATTAAATGATGGTGATGGAAGGAAACCGGGAGTGGTGGTTCTTACCTTGACAGGTCTTGCCATTGGTCATGAGGCGGTAACCAGCAGGACAGAGACACCTGTGGCTTCCTGGTGTGTTTATACACTCATGCTGACAGGCATCCCTCACCTCACACTCATTGATATCTGTTGAAGTTACACACGCACACACAAACAGCCACAAAATGATGAGAGAGAAAATCTTAAAACATAATTAACATATTAATACACATTTCTATAGCTTTCTATATTCAAAGCAAACCCACAAGCAGCAAAGCAAAGAGGCAAGTTCCCCTATGAACAACTTCCATCCTCTCCCTCATCTCAACCCTGCCTGTCTCCATTGTTACCTAAGCAGGAGCCACCCCTGGACTCAAACCCCTGCTGACAAGCGAGGCCGCCCTGCTGTGAGAAACGTATGGGAGTCTCTCTGTGGCTCCGGCTCCTGTTACGCCCCCCTGCGGTGACTGCGTGGGAGTGGTAGCTCTGAGAGGCCAAGTTGTGGTACAGTCGCTGGTAGGAGTTGCGCTCAGGAGAAGATTGTGATGTTCGGTAGCCAAATGAGTAACTTTCATAGCTGGGCAGACGCTCCAGACCAGCACAGGATTTGCCATCCCCCAGCAGGTGGCGTCCCGGCGGGCAGGTGCACTTGAAGCTGCCAGGTGTGTTGATGCACTGGTAGGCACAGGGCTGTGGAAGCCGCTCACACTCATTTATGTCTGCCCTCAGCATAAAGAAAGACCAGCAGCAGGAAAAGACAGTCACAGAAAAGAAGGAGAAAAAGGTGCAAAAAGAGAACAGAAGTAACAGGAAATGTGGTTTTTAGATGGATGAAAAGAACAAACGAGGTGGTGTGGGCCATGAAGAAAGAGGAGGGAGATGGAAATGAGGGGGAAAAAGGGGATATGTCAATTACCCCACTGTACAACAATACATTTCCATGTCCCTAAGACAGAAATGTATTGAGACTATAAATACATTTGTCCAATTTGAATGAGAGACTTATCTCATCTCATATCAAATACAAGTAATGCTTTGAAGATAATAACTTCAAATTCCATTTTAAATCTAGTTAACCTTTTATCCGATATTTTATCAAATATAATTCACATTTGATATCAAGTAAAAAGAAAATCCTATTAATGCCAGATGAATATTTCACAAAGACAGACATCAGTGTACAATGTTAATGATGTCACAAGGGGAACAGTGAATGTATGCCATTACAAAGCAACTCCAGGAAATAGCCAGATCCAAACAAAAAGAAGACAGTTTAAAAGTCAGGATTGGAAGAGAGTGAAACGAACAGAGTGACCGACACAGCTGTGAAGTCATGGTGCTGGTCTTTTTATGGTCGATGTGTTGCAAAAGGACACATTTATTTTCAGTTCCCCTCCTCTGCAGTCCTTTCTTCCCCTTTCTCTTACTCCTATTTGACCGTGTAGGTAAGTAGACGTAGCATCAATGATAGCTTTAGAGGACCTGATACCATGCATTAAAGCTCTGCAGGGTCTTTAACTTCATCAGTTAGTCAGCAGTTTTAACTACAGCATTTTAGAGATGTAAGCAAGCACTGACAGGATCTAATGAGCTATGTTGTAGATGTCAGCAGAGTTATTTTAGATTTTCAACAAGAGGGAGTCACTGACCCAAAGAGAGAAGTATGCTGGTAGAAGCGTACAAGCTGATAGGAAGTGCAGTGCAAAAATGTTTTACACATTGCTTAACATGCTGTATGCTTTGGCAAATATTTTAAACATAATTACACAAAAGAAAGTGGAAGTATCACCTGCCTGAATACTGAACATTACATATTAGATTTATGTTTTCTAACTTTTACAAGAGATATAAAAGGATGCGCGTACCGATACAGGGGCGTCCCACTCCCTGAGACCTGTAGCCACGAGGACAGGTGCAGTGGTAGCTGCCTCTGGTATTCTCACAGATCTGATTGTATCGGCACTGATGAGTGCCATCTCTGCACTCATCAATGTCTACAGCACGAAAGGAAACAGAAGTAAATCTTGTTGCAGAACTAAAACATTTTTCAGTCGAAACTTTATTGAAAAGTGTACTTGGGCGAATGCTCTCTCTACTCACCTACACATGTCCCGTTGGCCCCTTTAGTCATCCCATTGGGGCACAGGTCAATACAGGTGTAACCACCCCGTGTGTTTTTACACTGCTGATCTGATCGACAGACCCTCTGTCTGCACTCGTTTATATCTGAGGTGATCACAGAGAGAAGTATAGAAGTGTTTTGTTTCAAAGAATGAAATTATTTAAAAAAAATGAATATAAATAGTAGCCCTTTATCGTGAATAACATAGATAAAGCTCTATGTGGAGAGCTGAGGCCGTCTCACCGATACAGCGTCGGTTCCTGATTTGAAAGCCTGGCTCGCAGGCGCATCGGTAGCTGCCAATAGTGTTCAGACAGTGTTGATTGCAGGGATTGGACTCCTGACACTCGTTCACATCTAAGCAACAAAGAAAACAGTTATAAAAAGGTTCAGCAACACCCACAACAAATCCTCAGTTGATCAATAAAGCTAGCTTATGTACCCGTGCAGCTGAGACCATCAGCGGTTCTCCTGAAGCCGCGCCCACAGCGCATGACACATCGGTAAGAGCCAATAGTGTTCTCACAGTCCTGTCCATCGTGGCACACGTCCCCACCCAGTGAACACTCATCAATATCTACGAGGATGAAGAGCATTGCATTATCTAAACAATGGCCTGTGTGTGTGTGATAATAATGCTGAAAGCACTGATGAAGAAGTGAGTGGTATACCCTGACAGGTCCTGCCGTCAGCTGAGATAGTGAGGCCTCTGGGACAAGAGCAGTAGTAGGTTCCCATGGCGTTGTGGCAGACATGGGAACAGGGGTTCCTTACCTCACACTCGTTCTCATCTGAGGCACATAAATTATACATTAACAGCAATAAGGCAACAATCAGATAGGATTCAAGCATAGCATGAGAACGATCTGCTGAGTATGTTTGGTTAAGCTGTTGAAAGATTGAAAGATTCAATTCCCCTGTGTCTTTAAAAGCACATTTTAAATATACTTTTAACTTAACATATCACTATTATTATCTGGTTTCTGTACAGATGACCAATCACATTTGAACAATGGCTACACTGGAACTCCAGAAATATTGCCCCTTTCCCCGTGTGGCTTATCCGTCGTCAGACCAATGGCTCGAGATTGGAAACAGCATAACATGCCCTGATAAACATTACCTGCACAGTAGGGCCCAGCAGACACCAGACTGAATCCCTGAGGACACTGGTTACTGCGATCTCCTGGAATAATAAACATTTCATCATTCAATTTAGTTTGCAGCTGAAACAAAAACATGCAGATAAAAAGGCAAGATCAGATATAAAGGTTTGACTGGACTAAACATGCAAAAGGAAAAATATACAACATACTATTAATTTAACAGCCTTGTTGAATCCATCTCTCACCCATAGTCAATGTCTAATTCATAAATTGACTAATTTCATACTACAGTATTCTCACCCTTGGCAATACTAGCTTGGATGCTATACTCCAACATCTCCTCCATGGGGCGGTACTGAGCGCTGATGGCTGTGGCATGCAGCGTCTCTACGAGGAAGGGCATCTTTCCCCTGGATGGGCCGTAGGAGATGGTGTGGTTCCAGGAGTAGGGCACACTCTCCCCGTCGATGCTGAACATGCGGGTGGACAGAGCGTACAGCTGGCCGGGGCCGGTCTGGATGTAATCCTCTGTGTAGTCCTGAGTCGAAAAGTTTGACATGTTATAGCTAAGCTCCACACAATATGGCATCTGCAGTGATATAATGCAAATGCTATTTGTAGTAAACTGGACAAAATAGAGTTGAAAATACAGCATTTGTTTGGCTCATAATGTTTGGTTTTTACTACTTCTGCCCAGATCTTATACAAGTTTAAATGTATTACTAAGTAATACATATACCTACCAATAGGCCACAAAGTCTAATCCCCTGCATAGTTTATTGATCTACCTTGATGCTGATGTCAGCATGTGAGGGCAGCTGCAGGATGTGTCCATTCACGACGATGTCCAGTAACAACGCTCCATCTGAGTCCAGGCCCCTTGCAATGTGAGTCATCCTCAAGATCTCACCTACCAAGATTACCCCACAGACTTTTGTCAGGTTCCGTTTCACCGTAATAGCATTATTCACATGCAAAACTATCCGTCAACATACTACAGCAATAAAACAGACACGCCAAGGTCTGTCAATTCTTACCTGTGGCAAACTCCACTTGAGTCTCTCGCCTGAAGATGCTTCCCGTTAGCGTGTTGCCATTGACCGCCTCTCCTACTTCCTGTGCAGTGGTCCAGTAGACAGGGTTCAGGATTGAGATGAGCTTTCTCATTGCAGGACCTTGACATTAAAGGCACAACAAGAGCATATTTTATTTATTATGAGATTTATTGAGACTGTTTAAGATAACTACGTCAATGCTCTAGTTGCACGGAGCCAGGTATTATTTGGTTAATTTAAAGTACTGTTGGAAAACTGACCTAATGTCCTTGGTACATTAGTAATAGTGGCCTTGATGATTCTGCCACCAGACTTGCTGTCTGTGATGGTGGCATTGAGGATGGCTATGCCAAACTCAATATCGTTGATGTTTCCTATGATGCTTCCTCGTGCCTTCTGGGCTCCACCTGACAAAAAAAAAAGAAGGTTTTCAAGAAATGGTTTAGTGCAACGCTTAATTACAAACATGTACAATTTGTATTTACAAAATGCCTCACCTGGGCAGGCTTGACTGTTGCACCTGGACAGCTGGGAGGAGTCTCCTGGACACGGCCGACCCCCATTGCTCTGAGACGGACTATTACAGAGACGGACACGTGTCCTTTCTCCACTGCCACAGGAGGCGGAGCATTCTCCCCACTGCTGCCACGAGCCCCAGTTACCGTCAACTGCAATAGTATACCCAATATATACAATAAGTAGACACATTAACAAATAAATCACCAAAAAACAGTTCTTGATTGCCTCACAGTTCAGTACCATTTTCACCCCAACACGGCCTTCAACATGCTGACTCACCAGGACAGTTGTCTGTGCTGCATCTCTGTATCTGTGTGTCTGCTCCTGCACATGCTCTTCCTCCGTTGGCAGGTCTGGGGTTGTCACATGTCCGGTAGCGCCTCATCTGACCCCCGTTACATGTCTTGCTGCAGCCGCCCCAGCTACTCCACGGACCCCAGTTACCGTTAACTGAAGAAATTCAAATGTCAAAGATAAAAAAGTAACCAAGATAAGACAAAAGAGAAGGTACGGTACTGGAAAGACGCCCAGAATCAAGATACAAGGCAGACATTTTTACATTTAGATGTAGAGAATATTATTATTATTATTTTTTTACTGTAAAGTAAAAGAGTAAGAAGAGCAAATACAAGTGGATATGACTCACTGGGGCAGGGGTCACTATTACAAAAGTCAATGTGCACATCGTTGCCTTCACACTGTCGGCCACCATGCTGAGGGCTGGCGCATAGACGAGTCCTCTGTTTGGTCCCGCCTCCACATGAAACACTGCAGGCCCCCCAGCTAACCCAGGACGACCACTTCCCATCCACTGGACAGCACAAGGAAAGGAGGAGGAGGAAGACGCAGGCGCATAAGTCCCTTAAATACTGACGTTGACATTACACCATCCAGCAGAGAGAATGTAAAATCTCTTTCAATTTTATTTTATCATTCAGTACAATCCTCACCAGGACAAGATCTCTCCTTGCACACTTGAGTTTGGGTGTCTGTGCCCTCACACTGCGGCCCATCAAATGCTGCAGGAGGGCTGTTGCACAGTCGGACTCTGGACTGCATACCCTTACCACAGGTCTCACTGCATGGGCTCCATGGTAACCAAGAGCCCCAGTTACCCGCCACTGCAGGAGTAGAAACAGAAAGTCAATATATATATCTCTATATATCTATATATCTATATATAGATATATATATACTTATACCCAGTGGTGGAAAGTAAGTGCATTTCCTTTAAGTATTAAAGACACTTTATACTTCTACTCCATGACATTTCTTAGAGAAATATTGTACTTTTTTCCAATTGTTCTGTCAACTAAGTACTTTTATACATTTTATGAATTATATTCATAATGAAAATGACAATTTTTACACTGTGGTACTTTTACTTGTGTAGTAGTAGAATAGTTCTTCCACAACTGTTAAGGCCTACAATCTTGTACAAAGGAAGCTTGTTTATTAAGACCCTGTGACCAAATACAATCTGGCATAAAGCCTGTTCATTGTAAATGTGCGATGTAATAAATAGCAGTGAAACATATTTTTTGTCAAGAACTGACTTTAATATTTAGAAGTTGAGAAATGTGTGATTTTAAACAAACATTTTTAGACAAGCCTTCCTGCCAGTTGTAGCTCCTCAAACCAACTAATGCAGCTCACTCACCAGGACAAGGTCTCACACTGCACATGATGGCCTCCACTGCCTTTCCCTCACAAGGCTTGCCTCCATGCTGAGCTGGAGGGTTACTGCAGGTCCGAACCCTAGTTCTGTTGCCTCGACCGCAGGTTCGAGAACACTCCTCCCAGAGAGACCACTCAGACCAGTTAGCATCCACTGTAGAGGACAACGGTAAAGACTTTGAGACCACATGTGGCATTTGGAGAGTCTCCTATACAAGCACTGAGGTCGAATCTTCTGATTTATCAAAGCCCTCTCACCTGGACAGGGCTTCCCCTGACAACTACGTGTTTCTGTGTCCAATCCTGCACAGTGACGCCCCCCATTGGCCGGTAGAGGATTGTTACACTGTCTCAGCCTTTTTTGGGACCCGACACCACAGGACACACTGCAAGGACCCCACTCTGACCACTCTGAGTAGCCCCCATGAACTGGAAAACATGTTAACGAAACATGTCTTTAGCCATTTGGTCAATTTGGATGATTGTTTATTGTACTTTTAAAATGGAAGTTGGATAAAAAATGTAGCGTTCATACAATCCCCACCATGTCCTGCTCACCTCGCACAGTAAGAGTGACCCTGACCAGCACTGATCCCAGCAGGTTTCTGGCCACACATTCATATTCAGCTGTATCCTCTTTCTGGGCACTGCTGATTCTGAGGGAACCGTTGGACAAAGGGGAGAAGCGGTCATTGCCCAGCAGGGGTCGCCCCTGCTGGGACCACGCCATCATGGGAGTAGGCTGCCCCACCGCTTGACAGTTGAGCACAACTGTGGTGCCGGCATCCACCACTGTCTCCACTGGCTCCACTATGATGGCCGGCGCACCTGGAAGAGGGCAGAGCTACGTGATCTAACCTTAAAAGGTGAATACCATCGATGTCACTGCTTAAGGTGCAATACAATATTTGTCTCACAAATTCAAGGCTTTACACTAAAAAGGGCAGACACTGACAGATAGACACTTACTCTGCAAGGTAAGTGTAACACTCCTTTCCACCACTCCAGCATCATTTGTTGCCACACACATATAGTTGCCTGCATCTTCACTCTGTATTAAATGTAATGATAAAGACAATGAAGAAATTGAGACCTCTTCCAACAAAGCCCTTTCACTTTGTATCAACTGCATTTGCAGACTGTTACACATAAGAGATCCCGGTCTCATGTGTTTTCCTACCACAGTGCCATAGATGGCCAGAGAGCCGTTGTCCAGCTGACGAATGCGGTTGCTGATCTGGATGTTTATTCCACTTTTGCTCCAGCGGATGGTGGGCAGGGGGTCTCCCCGAACCTCACAGTTCAGGATGGCATTACCCCCCAGAGGTTCAATGCGGTTGGAGTGAAGGTCGCCATCAATGATAGGAGGCTCTGGAGACAGACACAGGAAGTTGACATTATGAAAAGACCACTTGATTAGGATGAGTTGTAAATGACTTGCACTTTAAATCCCTCTACTTAGCATTTATAAGCAGCATACGTCTAATACAATGCAGCATACATGCAGCTATAGGAACATTTTTAAGTGTTAATGTACAATATTTGTCAATAATGTCTCCAAGAAAATATATTTTACATTATTACAGCTTTGTTTTACTATATTTTCATGCATTATCTGCTCATAAACCAGCATTATGGGTGCCTACAAGAGGGGTTATAGTTGTTAAACACATTCATTAACATTTATATCTGTGGTTTTACCTTTGACATAGACAAAGCTCAGTGACTTGATGGCTCCTACGCTGTTTTCTGCCTCACAGCTGTAGGTGCCAGAGTCATCTTTGTTCACTCGCTCTATCACCAGCTCACTGTGGCCGTTCATGTGGTCGTAGGGAACTAAACATTAAAGAATTTACAAAAGGCAGTAAAAGACAATAAGAAAAATACTGTTATACTTCTTTATTCTCATCTCATACAGTGCAGCTATATACAAATAGCATAGATTTTCCAGTTGATATAAACACATTTTCCTAATCAATGGGGTCTTGCTACACACCTGGGACGATGTTGTTGTTGAAGGCCCACGTGATTCTGGGTGGGGGGATGCCGCTGACTCCACAAGCCAGCAGGAGGCGCTCTCCCTTGTTGAGGGCCACATCTTCGAGCAGCTCAGTGAAGACAGGGTGAGTATGTACAGACAGGGTTGTTGTCCGACTGTCCTGTCCGACTGCATTAGTGGCAACGCAGGTATAACTGCCTGCATCGTCAGGCTGGTAGAGGGAGGGGAGAGGAGGAGAGTGGGAGCAGGCAGACAACAATCTTTAAATGCGTCTTTTTGATGCAAGACAAGCTACTTAAGCCACCAAAGCTACATTTAACACAAGCTATTTCCACGTAAAACATGCGTAGATCATTTGTTGTTTTCTTTATGTTTTTCTTACCTGAGCGATGTCTATTACCAGCTCTCCAGAGGGTAGGATTGTGTACTCCCCTGAGCTTTCACTGAGAGGATCACCGTCCTTCTCCCAGGACAGGCTGGGCTGAGGGACCCCCTCCGCCACACACACCAGCTGAGCCTGATGGTTTTCCACCACCGCTACCTGCTGCTCTCCATCTTGAATGGAAGGTGGGACTGCAAAGAAGTCAATATCACATTAATTTTAAAACAATCTAGTTAAGGTTTTATAAAATATGCAAGACCAGAATGGAGACCATTACATTTTATATTTTGAAGCGAATAAGCTGGATTGCTTTATGGCACTAGGGAAAATGCAGAACACCAAAAATGGAAAAAGGCTTTCTTCCTCCTGCTTCCTTATACTCACAGGGGGTGTAACTAGTGTTCATTCAGTAAAGTGAAACTGAAAACAAATGCACTTAAATGCTTTTAATGTGTGATTGTGTGCTCTATGTTCTTATTTTTTGTATGTATTTTATTCGTTTTATTGTTTAGCTTATAGGATGATTTTAAAATGTTATGTAAAGTGCCTTTGAGTATTTTGAAAAGCGCTATATAAATTAAATGTATTATTATTATAGCGTCAGTAAATTGTTAGTTACAGCTACATCTTTGCAATCGGAAGTGGGACTTAAGATTTTATGTGAAATGTGGTTTTAAAATATTTTAACAGCAGAGACACAAAACAAAAGACAACCGAAACATCAGTTTTACACCAACCTTATGATTGTGTTTCACCACAAAAACAAATGTGTTCAGTGATGTAGTTTAAAATACTGTATGAACTGAAACGTACTCTGTACAGTAAGGCTCATCCCGTGGCTGACTGTGCCAGCTGCATTGGCAGCAGTGCAAGTGTATCGCCCAGTGTCACTTGGCTGGATGAAGGCTATCTGCAGGGATCCTGAGTTGAGCACCCGCAGGCGCACAGATTCCCTCAGCGGCTGGCCGTCTTTATGCCACGTGACGGACGGGGGAGGGGAGCCCTCAGCGTGGCAGTGTAGCGTCACAGAGGAGTCCACAGGTGCCAGAAACCTTTGAGTCACTGAGCTGATCACTGGAGGGACTGCAGGACACAGCAAATGGAAAAAAAAACACATGAAGTAAAAAATAATTCAACATTTATTGGCGTTATTAGCAAATAAACAAAAATGCAAATAGGCTGTTGAATATGAATTTAGACGACTGAAAGGAGTGCAGGTTGGAATTGAAGTATCATGAGGATAGATGGAATATAATTAAGACACCTCAGCTAGAAATTTGTGTAATAAGTTTGACGTTGCAGCTCAAAATGTAACTTATCTTTTCAAAAGTACACATGATTGTAAGATGCTCTTCTTACATCCTTGTACACAACAGCTGAATATTACATAATATGTCTGTTAATCAGGTTCTTTCACTTGAGCGAGTGTCCTACCTTGTACTCTGAGTTTGGTCTTGCCCAGCGCAGTCCCTGCAGGGTTTTGAGCCACACATATATATGTCCCAGAGTCCAGCACAGAGGCCTTATGTATCTGTAGACCTCCATTAGGCAGCACTGTGAAACTTCCTCCTGACATGAAGCAAGAGAAATTATGTTATGACTGATCACACACACACACACACACACACACACACACACACACACACACACACACACACACACACACACACACACACACACACACACACACACACACACACACACACACACACACACACACACACACACACACACACACACACACACTACCTGTGGTGGGTATATTGATGCCCTCCTTCTGCCAGGTGATGGTGGGTCTGGGCAAGCCTGTGGCCCTGCAGGGCAGAGTGATGGGGTTATTCAGGATCACATCCAGGGTGGAGGGATGAGACTGGATCACTGGGAGCTCTGGGGAGAGGGATGGGATGAGAGTGATGCTCAGAAAGATCTCAAGAAAAAAAGAATAAAGTGGTAAAGAGTCATATAGCAGTTAAAGCCTTGTATAAAATAATATATTTTTTTAAATCACAGTTCAGAACCATGATTATTTTTGACAGGTGTCTCTTGATATATTGGTCCTCAGGAAGTTCTCACCCTGCACTGTGAGCTGCACGTGGCGGTGCGTGGAGCCTGCAGCATTCTTGGCCGTGCAGGAGTAGCGTCCTGCATGACTGAGCTGAGCCTCGGGGATCTCTACTGGACCTGAGCACAGATCATAACACCAAATCAACAAGATTAAGAAAGCAAATAAAGTGACCTGAAGTAGTTATCACTTGGTATAATCTCTATTGGTGTATTAGATGACTCACAGTGGTAGCATTTGCTTGAATATAGCAAGACCAGTGAAATAATTAACTGAATACAATAGCATTACTAATTATCATAATTAAAATAAGGGATTAAAATATTTTGCTAGAAATGTATGTATTTTGGTATCATTTTGTCAAGTTATACCAAATAAAAGTACTATTCACATTAATCCTGATTCTGACCTGTGGGCAGGATGCTGTAGCCCTGTCCCTCTTTGGTCAGCGTCATGCCATCTTTAGTCCAGTGGATTGTGGGCACTGGGACGCCAGATGCAGAGCAGGCGATGACCACTGGGGACAGTCTGGTTACGATGAGCTCTGTGGGTTCATCTGCTATAGACGGAGGAACTAGAGGGGCATACATTAAAACATGAAATAAAAATATCTGATCTTGAAGTTAAACGTAAAATGTTTTATTTACAAAGAAAATATAAATTCAATCAAATCATGATATTATATCAATGAACATGCTGTAATAATACGGATCAATTTCTAAACAAACGCAGTGTTACTCACCGTGGACAGTGAGGTTGATGGATCTGGAGTCTTCCCCGGCCTCATTAGAGACCACACATTCATACACTGCTGTGTCCTCCACTGTTGGTGCTATGACGACCAGGGAGCCTGATGATAGTAGTCTGGAAATAATAATAAAAAGTTAGGATCTGAGAGTAGTTTCACTATGATGTAGGTGCTATAACAAGATGGAAATAATATTAATAATATATGTATATATATATATATATGTATATTATATTTATATATATATATATATATATATATATATATATTTAAAACATTGAATCTTACAAGCAAACACTCAAGCAAAAAAGCTATTAAACTCATCTAAGTCGAGGAATTACACAATGTTCCAGTTTTGTATTTGTCAGTCTTAACTATTGAATCAGAAAACCTGGATCAACCTGTACAAATTCTGGTTCTGGTCAGTATTGATGGCTCGTCCGTTTTTCATCCAGCTGACGGTGGGTTTGGGTATACCGGTGGCCTCGCAGGACAGCGTGGTCTGAACGTTGACCGTAACCGTCACATTGGTGCGGCTGTCGGCGATGGAAGGAGGGACTGAGAGATAAGAACCGAACATCACGAGATTACTGGATGACTGTCTTCGTGGGTGATTGAGACCGTTTGAAAGTATCTATGTGTTTTGTTTATGTATGCACAAATGTACCACCCACCATATACTTGCAGATCCACTCTCCTGCGCTGTGTCCCAGCCTGGTTTGTTGCCATACACAGGTAGCGCCCAGTATCGGTCACCTGAGCAGAGTGGATGTGTAATGACCCATCCTCTGCAAATGTGTACCTGCGCACATTTGTACAAACTGGATAAGGTACAGCACAGAAGAAATGCCAATAACTGAGATGTGCTTGAATATAATAATAATAAACATCTGCTTTTTAGATTTTGGAACTTGCGAATCATTCATTCATATATATAATATTCATTAAATAGCACTGTACGTGCAATTGTACTATTTTGAGATCAGCAGAATCAGCCGAAAGGCATCATTGTTCCATGACTTGTGGCTTTACCTGGGGTTGTTTCCTGCCAGTATGGCACCATGTTTTCTCCACGTAACACGAGGTGGCGGCACTCCACTTACGATGCACTCGAGAACTGTTGGCTTGTTTATATGCACTGACACTGTCTGGGAGCCTTCCTTGATGGTTGGGGCCACTGAAGGCACAGGTAACAGATACATATTTGCTCATATTTACTCATTTGTAGCTCAGCATTGAGTTTTGCTCTGTAATTACAGTAGGAATTGTAAAAAGAAAAGATTCTCCTTTTCAGCTTCATGAGAAAGAATATACAGTGTATATATGTACATTAGTGTGGATAAAAGATGCTACTGTACCTGTTACAGCCAGGTTAAACTGCCGCGTGGTGTTGCCGGCAACGTTGCTGGCCACGCAGGTATACCGAGCTTTGTCGCTGAGCTCAGCCATGTTGATCTGTAAGTAGCGGCCACCAGACAGAATACGCACACGGGCAGAGGCCTACACAAAGAGAGGAATTTGTGAACACATTTCATGAGAATGAATTGCATTATGTGGATAGTTGTTTGTTTGTTTCATTTCTGACCTGCAATGGTTGGCCATCTTTGAGCCAGGTCAGAGTTGGAGGTGGAACAGCATCTGACTTGCACTCCAGAGTTAACTGTCTGTTCTGCAGCACGGACACGTCCTGAGGTGAGCTCTCCCCAGCAATGTTAGGGGGAACTGTTACAGAGAGAACAGAAAGAGACTGACATGGATTGTATAGCCCAATCTCAGGTCAGCGTATTATATATGAAACATTTCATTATCTAGGTACAGATTGACTGAATCATCCTTTTTTGTACTATACGTTAGAGTCAGAGATTGTTTCCACAATTTTGTGTACAGTGCTAACTGCAATGTGTATTACACATCTGTGTTACCCACCATGCACTCGAACGAGGAACTCCTTGTCATCATCTCCTGCTGGACTGTTGGCTAAGCAGCTGTATCTGCCTGTGTCCTCCAACTGAGTGCAAGAGAAAAACAGTGTGGCAAAGTGTTTGTAAATTCTCTACACTAAAATGAGAGAAACAGACCCTTCTATTTCTATATGAATTAACAAACTGCAAAGTTAAAATGGATGAAAGAAAAACTTTGTTGGTCACCAGTGTCAATGATTATGCATAAACATAGACATATGCCTATGAAAATAACTTTATAATTGTAGGCTTCAGCCCAAAAGTGCAGGACTTATGTTATTATATACAGTATGTGATACAAGTATGGTTTCCAGTTTTTTATAGATAAGAGAAACAGATTCAATATAAATTGAACACGTAACATGGCACATACCTGAGCCGAGGCCACGCGGAGCACCTCTCCTCCCCGGAGAAGGCGTAGACTGTCTGTCTGTGGGAGTGGGCGTCCATCTTTCAGCCAGGTCAAAGAGGGGGTCGGGATACCTGAGGCCTCACATTGAAGCTCCAGCACATTATTAACCACAACAGATACTTCTGCTGGTAGACCAGAGCCTTTGATGTGGGGAGGGTCTGAATGTGGAAAAACATAAACCAAACCATATTTATTTTCTCATCCATGAATCACAGCCAAAGCTGCAGAATAAGAGCTTTACTGTGCTTTTTACTCACCCAGAACTTTCAAGTGGAAGTGGCGACTAGCTTGGCCAGCGGTATTGTTAGCCACACATGTGTAGCGTCCTGTATCATTGACCTGGGCCTGGACGATTTGCACAGTGGTATTCAGATTGAGAAAATTGAGGTGGGGGTCAGGAATTAGAGTTACCCCGTCTTTGAGCCAGGACAAAGAAGGGGTCGGGGTCCCATCAGCAACACACAGCAGAGAAGCCAAGTTTCCTCTGACTACAGTCACTTCCTCTGTGCTCCCTGCTCCATCCAGGCCAGGAGGGACTGAGGAAAACAGGAAAAAGATACAGTTCATTACCATTTATTGCTGAACAGTTTGCTTTTGTAATGTGTTCCACAGATTTTACAAGCAAGGGATGTTTTCAGACTCACCATGCACCTGTAGGTTATAGTGTCTGTTGTCCACTCCTGCTCTGTTTGACGCGATGCAAGTATAGGTGCCACTGTCGGACACCTGACTCCGTGTAATCCTGACAGACACAAAAGGTACATGATATCTTGTTACATTTGAACTCTCAATAAAGGTGTAAAATAACCAGCAAACTTCTATTTTTATTTTACAATGCAACCCTTTACAATGACATTGTTTTATGAAGAGTGCATTTATTTACTAAATTAACAGAAGGAAAACCTGCCGGATACAGCAAATATAATTAATTCATGTGAAGATTTCTTTGCAAATTTAACAGATACCGATTGCACCAATATCTAAGTCTTACCCGAATATACACTGCTTTGTAATAATCTAGATTCATGGGACACATATACAATACACCAGTGATTTTCAACCAATGTGTCGTAGCACACCAGTGTACCGTGAGAACTCATCAGGTGTTCCGTGGGAAAATTCCCAATTTCACTTAATCAGTCCCAAAAAATATTATTTAGTTGCCGCAAATAATTTTCCATTGTTGAGCGTCTGAGCCTGCAATAAAGTGGCTGGCCTAGTAATGAAATACTCTTCCATGCCAGTAGGTAGCGCAATAATTACCCACCATATATGCTGCATTATGCTACAATGTGACATTTTGTAACTTTTTTGGTTGTTGGTGTGCCACAGGATTATTTTATTGTAGAAAATGTGCCGCGGCTCAAAAAAGGTTGAAAATCAGTGCAATACACAATATGTTGTTCCTAATGCAGCACCACGTGCTACAAACTCTTCTTGAGCCCTGTCCACTGACCTACCGGAGCACCTGTCCAGCAGAAAGAAGCCGTATGTGGGAGGACACTGGCAGAGGCAGGCCGTTTCTCAGCCAGTTGAGCTGGGGCGGGGGGGACCCTGCAGCAACACACTCAATGTTGACAGAACTGTCCAACACTGTGGTCAACCGCTCAACTGTCTTACTGTTGCCGTCTATCACAGGAGGCACTGAAAAAGTACATTTGAAGCAAAGTCAGTGACATTAAAACAAACAAGGCATCATCAAGGACAAGTGACTCAGGCGGTCTGTACTGGATAATACAAGTAGTAAAATCCATTCAACCCACCATACACGTTCAGATTGAATATCCTGTCTTCCTGTCCTGCAGTGTTTGTGGCCACACAGGTGTACTTGCCACTATTAGTGGTGCGAGCTACAGTCACAGTGAGTGTGCTGCCATCTGGACTGATTCTGGACACAAAGGAAGCATTGCATCAGCATTAACATACTATCATCATTATAACAGCATTACCACTGGATTGGACTGCTGTGAAATCCCATAAATTTCCTTCTATTTTGCCATTTTCTTGCGGCAAGCATTACCTGAGTCCCTCGTCCCTCGTTTTGTTGATGACTTCCCCATCTTTCAACCACTGGATGGTTGGAGTTGGAGTTCCCTGGGCTCGACAGATCAGATGGATGCTTTCATTTAGCAGGACTCCCATTTCACTGGGCAGCTCTGATCTGGAGATACTGGGAGGGACTGAGAGAGAATTACTGGCCTTAGCACAATCCCATGAAAACCATAAGAACAATTAAAATGGCAAATACATTTATCTGTATGATAATATACACTGTAAGCCTGATGGCATACAGTCGACACATAAAGCCAGACAAGAGCATGTGCATGTACCTTGAATGGTGAGGTGGTAGCTCTTGTGGGCCTTGCCCTCCACGTTGGAGGCCAAACACGTGTAAGTGCCGCTGTCAGAAAGCTGTGAACGTGCAATCTGCAGCTTGCTTCCTCCTGAGAAGATGTGCATCTCCAGAGACTCTGAGTACTCTAAAACAAATATGAAGTTTATATTAATGAAATTACGATGATAATCTAGTTATGTAATGTTACCTTTCTCTCACCCACCCTTACTTGTGTTTTTTTTTTCTGTGTAAACTTGTAGAGAAACAGGTTATTTAATTTAAATGTAAGATTAATAAGGAGGATATTAACAAACAAAATATTTTTGGTGGTTGTGTAATTCACAAAAAAGATAAACCTAAACAAAGGTGTACCGATGGGTCGTCCATTCTTCAACCAAGCAAGGCTTGGAGGAGGGATTCCAGTAGCATCGCAGGCAAAGCTGACTGGGTTACTGATGGTTTCCACAACACTCTCTTCTGCTGGCCCGTCAATACTGGGAGGTACTGAAGAGGGAGGGAGACGTTTTTGATATTATATTGTAAGTGTTCAGAATCGTTTGAAAATTCAATGTGTTTTTATCACGTTTTTGCAGATTTCTGATTAAATAAATATTTCATAAGCTACCATAAATATTCAAGTGGAAGTTCTTGTCGACTTGTCCAGCAACATTGGTGGCCTTGCAAACATATTGTCCAGTATCAGACACCTGAAGAACAGAGGAGACATAAAAGGAAGAAAGGAAGTAAAAACAACAACATATACAAATAATAGTCAGTTATCAATTAAAAGCAAAATGTGCCAGAAGCTCGATGAGAACGCTTATGGCTGTGAAGCATTTAAGTTTTGACCATCATCAGGCTGGGTCCCATGACATTCTCAGGCCCTGACTTAAAAGCACCTTAAAGTCCTAACTTTAAGTCCTACTCTGTCCCATGCAAGGAGCAGATATTTACCCTTACAGCTACACTGTACCTGCTGTGGCTGGCCCCACTGACTTGATAGGCAGTATCATCTTTATGTCATAGCCCGCTCTGTCAGGTCGTGACCTTGCGTTGCTCATCTGTTTTCTTTTATATAAAAAAAAAATCTGATTTTACTTGAATCCTAATTTACTTATTTTACTATGATTGATGGGTCAAAGTGTGGCTGATACAAAAACTCAAGCTTTCATCAAGATAAAAACAAAGAAAAAAGACATCACAGTAATGGCCACACTGTTTGACTTGACTTGAAAACAAGAACAGACACAGCTTTGCATCCATTCGTCTCTTACCTCTGAGCCTTTGATCTCAAGCATCTGTCGTTCCCCAAGGATGCGCAGGTTTGCCGATTCTGTCACCATCCTGCCGTTCTTGTACCAGGTGATGGTGGGAGGAGGCACAGCGTTGGACTCGCACTGCAGAGTTACTGATTTCCCAACGAGCACATTCACCACCACAGGAGAGTCCCCACCACTGCCCCGGATACTTGGAGGAACTGCAAGGCAGAGGAGGGAGGAAAACTTCTCACCGTCAGCGTCAGGCGCTCAGTAAACAGTGCACACACTGTGGACGTGGACTGACCAAAAACAGTGAGGTAGATGTTCTTGTAAGCCTCTCCTGCTGCGTTCATGGCCACACAGCTGTACTTTCCTCCATCAGATACTTTAGCTTTCAGAATCTGTAGTGTACGACCACCTGAAATGGACACAAATAAACATTCAGAACATACTGTTGTTGGTTTTAATCATTTTTTATATCTATGTAAAATGGCTTCAGTTGTCACTGCTGCCAATGTGATATTGTCATATTGTCAGCACCTGGCATGATGAGTGCATTGGTGTTGGCCTGAATGGGGCCCCTATCATTTAGCCATCTCAAGGTGGGAGGGGGGAAACCAGTAGCTTCACAAGAGAGAGATACAAAGTTGTTCACCACCACAGTCACAGTTTCAGGACTCTGGCCGATGATGGTGGGAGGCACTGAAAGGAAAAATATAAGAAACATTCAGTGTCACAAACAGTAGTTAGTGTAGTCTTTAAAAGGGTTTAAGTGAAATCAGTTATTTCTACGTGAGAGTAAATGTGGAATTATCTTCAACTCATCTTTTTTATAATGTAAATGTGATTTACCAGGTCACATGCAACTCACCATGAACATTAAGGTTAAAGGATTTTTCTGCACTTCCAGCCACATTGTCAGCCACACACACATAGCGCCCTGTGTCAGATACCTGAGCAGTCAACACCTGATGGTTGGGGAAGATAGAGACATGTAGAATCCAGTAAGAACAAAGATCTACTGTTTTAAGATACAATATAACATATCAAAGAGATGAAGCGTTTCTTTTTAATGGGACAGATATTCACATTGTAAATGTGTCGCTGATCTATCTGGGTCTTAGAAAGTTGTGCATGTACATTAACCTTCTGTTTGACTGAATAACATTGAACAAGGGTTTCTTTTACTATGGATTATATATCGATATACATATATATAATGAAACAGAACGTGTGCTTTCTGGTTGTCACCTGAAGTGTTCGCCCATTGGACAGGATCCTATGTGGCCCATCAGATTTGACTGGCTGGCTGTCCTGAAACCAGGTGATCTTGGGGGCGGGGTTTCCATCCACGTGGCACTCCAGTTGGGTAGTTTTGTTGACCAGGACGGTGACCTCATCCGGCAGATCCCTGTCTGTTCCCCGTATGGTCGGGGGCACTGATGAAGGACAGAAATACACAATGAGAAACTGACCTATGGAAGAATACTTGTTCTCAGCTCTGTTAAACTGACTGATACTTGTACCACAAAGGAAAGTGTTTTTACTCACACAATACTCTCACATCATACTGAATGGAGTCTTCTCCTGCTTCATTGACAGCCACACACGTGTATCTGCCTGAGTCTTCCGCTTGGGATCTGGGAATCTGTAAGACTCGCCCACCTGAGAATGAAACAAAGGTCAAAGGTTAGTACGTATGAACTCATTCTGTCTTTCTCACATGGTTTTTGTCTGTTTTCTTTTGTCTATCCCACCTGGCAATATCAGAACTTTGTCATTTGAGGTCAGCAGTTGTCCATCTTTATACCAGGTGAGTGTTGGAGGGGGGACAGCGTTGGTCTCACAATACAGAGACATGGGATTGTTGAGTATCACATCTCGAACTTCCCCTCCAAAGCCAGGGGAAGACGTGGTATCACCAACTCCACCAGGCCTGTTGAAATTAGGTGGAACTGAAGGAAAGAGTACAAATGTTTAAGTCCTTCTTTGAGCAATTTTGAAACTTAATTTTGTTTTTTGGTCATAAACATAATCAAGGCAATGGCTCTACATTTATCAAAAAGGAAGTTGACTTAAAATGGATTTTTTTATTCTATAAGCATTCTTCCCCTTTTCAATATACTGTTTGAGTATTAACATAAAAACACAAACAACAGCATGAGAATACTCTGAGTCCATGAAATGCACAAATAGTCTCAATGAATACATCGTCATCAGTCAACCCAGTTCACCTTGTATATTTACATCAAAGTCCTTCTCATCCTCTCCAGCTATATTAGTGGCAACGCAGGTGTAGCGGCCAGTGTCTGACACCTGAGCATGCTGGATCTGAACAATACGACCGTTGGCTGTTATGGACACGTGGTCATCTGCACGCAGGATCTGTGGTAGAAAAAGTAGCTGTGGCTTTTACATGTTATTTTCTTTATTTTCAACCATAATCTCACATGGAATCAAATTAGATTTCTACCTGTCCGTCCTTGTACCACTGCAGTGCGGCGGTAGGAAAAGCCTGAGCTGCACACTCCAGGGTCAGTGTGCTGTTGACCTTGATCTTGACCTCTTTGGGGGCCAGTCCTTCCCCTGGGATATCGTTCTTATTGATCTGAGGGGGAACTGGAGTCAAGAAACATGTTTAAGATTACACTGACATGTATATAGGTATCTTGTATGATGATTCTTCATCCATCTTCAAGGATTTACAGATTGCAATTTCCAAGTTAAATCATTGTTAGAAATTTGATCACTGATAATTATCAGTTAATTTGTTACTTGTTCACGTAGGTATATTAAATAGGCTGTGCAAGAACTGACATTTGCCAAATTAAACTGCACTGTACTCTTCTTTTCTCTTCTTGTAAAATATGAACAATAATGCATGTAAAAAAGACGCAGCAATCTCACCATACACCTTGACCTCATAGTGCTTCAGTGTCTCTCCAGCCTCATTAGTGGCCATACAGGTATATCTCCCTGCATCCTCTTCTTTAGCATTGAGAATCTGCAGGGTTCGTCCTCCTGTGAAAGTATGGGCGACGAATGAGGAAAGAGCACCATACTACTCTTGTATTTAGTTCGCCTCTAGCATAATGTACATGTGATCTCAAACCTGGAAGGACTCGGACGTGGCGACTGGACTCAAAGGGAGTGCCGTCCTTGAGCCAGGTGATGAGAGCAGGAGGGTAGGATTGGACTTCACACACCAGTGAGGTGGGGTTGCTCAGAGTTACTGTCACCTCCTCTGCAGAGCCGTCAGGACCTGACCCAGCAATGGTGGGAGAAACTGGCAAAGAAAAGGGAGAAGCGCAGAACAATCACATCTAGGACATGATTTAATCTCTAATAGTTTGATGCATACTAGAAATGATTTAAAAGAGTTGTGTTTGTACCCAGGACATTGAGGTTGAAGTGGCGGTTGCGATGCCCTGCACTGTTCGATGCCAGGCAGCTGTACCTGCCAGTGTCTGCAACTTGGGCCCCAGAGACTTGGAGGAGTCGGCCGTGAGACAAGACTTGGTGGCGTCTGTCAGGCACCAACACCTGGCCATCCTTCAGCCATTTCATCTCAGGTGAAGGGTTACCTGGGAGATTATTAGGTGAGGTTAGGATTAATGTGTCTTTAATATAATCTACATTAAGGATCAATCAAGAGAATTTTAATCAGCAAAACACAAGATTTGGAAGTCAATGCAGAGGTGTATGCATGATGTCAAGTACCTGACGCCTCACAGGTGAGAGTTATGTTGTGTTTCTCCTTGACTTTAGTATCCACCACAGTTCCCTCGTCCACAATGCTTGGTGGAACTGTCGAATTAGACTGAAAATCAATTACATGGTTCTCACTGTCTTCCAATTCATGAGAAGGCTTTCACAGTGAGATACATGATCATCTCTTCAGATAGATCATAAATTAAATCAAAGGATCTTTAAACAAAAACAATTGTTACCCCTATATACTTTTAAATGGTATTTAAATCTGTAAATGTAAGTTGAAATTTGTATTCAATATGATGCCGTCAAACAAAATACTGAGGTTTATAATATCATTACCCAGGATGTCGAGGTCAAAGTTCTTCCTTTCCTCTCCAGCGCTGTTAGACACAATACAGGTGTACCTCCCAGCATCCTCTGCTGCAGCGTGCATTAGACGCAGGCTCCGGCCCCCTAGAGATTTAACAGGCCAATTACTAACATTTATCATCTGTCATCATGGCATGTTTTCAACAGGCTATGTCTGCATAAACCTGCCCTTTTTCCACAAAAGATAAACATAGTGTGAATGAAACAACATGTAAAGCCTGTTGAACGTAAATCACTCCTCTTTGAAAACTGGGATCAATTACCAAAAATAACTTAGACTCTGAGGCTCACAGTTGTTATAACATTTACAAACCAGTTTAATGAGATTCAGGACTTATTGCATCTGTCTTTAAACACAACTGAACAGGGTTCATGAGAATCTCCTCGGAAAACAAGTGACAAACAGAAAACAAGTGACAAACATTGACACAAAGAAGCTTTCTACACCGGAACAATCCAAACAATGGCATTTGTTTGTTGTTTCCACATAATTCAGATTATCCTGAGCATGTGCAACGTGTTGCTACTTCTAGTTCTACACAAGTAGGTAGTTTGCTTAAGTTCAGGGGCCACAGTTTAATTTGGAAAAACACAATACATCATGTCTGTTGAGTTTGGCCCCAGTTGCAGGAAACCTATTACATCTTATTACTGGTGATGTGTTGTAACTGCTTGCCTATGAAACCCAACTAGGTAGCAAAATAGTTTGAGTTACTCCTCCTAAATTTAGACCATCATTCATATTCTGGGTGGCTTGTTTTCCTCGAGTTTGTTCTTTCATGGATGGGACACTAAACCAGGAGGAATTTTATAAACATTTACATTTTTTGACATGACATACAACACAGAGTGGTGAACAAGCTTAAAAAAACAATTTCAATTTGATAGCCCAGAAAGTCCGACTGCAACTCACCCGAGAGGACACGCACTGTGCTGGTAGCTTTGATCGGCCGCCCATCCTTCAGCCAGGTGATGGCAGGGAGAGGGATGCCAGAAGCCTCGCAGCTCAGAGCAACTGGGTTCTTCACTACAACACTCACATTTTCTGGCAACTGTACCTGACCAATTATACTAGGTGGGACTGAACAAGAGACGGAATGGGGGGAAAAAGACAGGAAGAAAATGTAAGACATTGAAATGGATTGTAATTGTCCAAACTGAAGAACAAAAAAAGATGAAAGCGAAGAAAACAACAGCTTCATACCATGAACACTGATGTCATGCTTGCTGTCCGCCTGTCCTGCCACATTAACAGCGATGCAGGTGTAGCGTCCTGTGTCTGACACCTTAGCATCTTTAATCTGCAGCAGCCTGCCCTCGTTCTGGATCATGGCACCGTGCTGGCCTGTGATAGGCCGTCCATCTTTCAGCCATGTGACGGCTGGTCGTGGCACACCCTCTGCAGCGCATTGTAGGGTCACATCCCCTCCTTTTGTCACAGTAACATCATCGTTGTTGCCCTCACTGCGTCTAATGGAAGGGCGGACTGAAGTGAGAGAAGCAAGTGAGTTGGTGCACATGCTCTATACTTTTTTGCTGCATGATACAAACATGTAGTTTGGGTAAAAGTAGGCATCCTCTCAGTTTAACTTGTTTTGCCTCAGTTGAGCACCAGACATTTTCCTCAAAAGTTCCGAATGGTTTGCATACTGATAATTAATACAGAATATCTCCTCAACCACATGGGCTATTTGAATAATTTTAAAAGGTATAATATACAGAAACCACTTGTGAAACTAGTTAAGAGGTCTGTTTAGCAGTATATGTGTCACTGGTTTATTGATTGATGATAGAACATGAAAAAAAAAAAGGAAAAAAACCTCTGAAAAAAACTTCCAGGACGTATTTCCTCTTTAATTATCCTACATATCATCGCTTTTTCCCTACTATAAAATAACACTATGTGTTAACAGTATCTCTGAAAAGTTTGACTTTGATTAAGTGAAGTTAAATATTTTTAGGAATTAATTTAGTGCACATTTCGTGTACCATAGGTTTAGGTCCGCTGAAAGCAAAAATGACCTAATTTTCTTCCTGGACTTTGGACGCCTTGGCTCCACAACAGAGGGGCTCTGCTCAAGCAGATGCACCAATACATACCAAGAAAGTATCGTTTCATCCATAAGTAAGTCATATTTCAATGTTTTGGCTGGAATGTGGTTGATATCTTGCTGAGTCTTTGTCTGACAGTGGTTTTGGCACAATTGGCGGATTCTGTAGGTCGTAAGCTTTTGAGAAAGGTGCGCCAATGTGTGGCATCAAGTTAGGGATATACACATTTTTATTTTCATAACATGGGGTCACTTTCGAGTCCTTCGAGTCATATTTATGGTTTAGGTTAATATTTATGGTTGAATTGTTTTATAAACACGTCAAATGGGCATACATGCTCTTGTAGGCCAGGCTCTGCAGTTTTTTTTTGCTATGTCACATCAGTTGCTTTGGTATCGATTCATGGGAATACGAGGACTTTGAGTGAGGAAGAGCTCCTGATGAAGAATTCTGCCCCCATTTTTAGGGGCGCTGGGGCCCTAGTCCACAATACTAGAAATAAAAGACATTTTTGTGAAGTTCTTCCTTTAAAATCTCCAGCACACCGGTTTTGCCTCCCAACATGTAAAATGCATACTGTTCCCTCTTTACCAGCCTGTAACTGATTATTTTTCACTGATTGAGTGCAATCCCCATAAAAGACAAAACAATAACTTGAATTATTTTGATCACTAGATGTCACAGATCTGGTGGTGCACACATACCATAAACCTGCAGGCTGTACTCCTTCGAAGTGGTACCGGCTGTGCTGGAGGCCGAGCAGGTGTAAGAGGCTGTATCTGTCCTCTCAACACTGGAGATCTGCAGCTGGCGACCGCCTGACAAAACCTTTAGCCGTTGGTCTGATTTGAGCTCAGCACCTGGGACGAACACAAACTACAGGTTAGGTGTGCTGTTCAAACATGTAACCCACATAACATGTCCAAAGTGTATTTCCTAAGACACACTTACCGTCCTTTCTCCAGATAAGGCTGGGGGGTGGTATGCCACTGGACTCACACACCAGGGTGATGAGACTTCCTTCAATCACAGTCAGAGGAGACACCGTCTCTGATCCGCGGATACTGGGAGAAACTGTAATAATAACAAGACACCTAAAGGAGGCGCTCCCATCTTATGCAAGCTACATGCTGGTGCATCACTGCAGTTAAAAGGGTAACATTAAAAGAGAATGATAATAATAATGTTTATATCAATCTTTATAAAAAAAAAAAGTATCAATATAATAACACACCAACCATTAAAACTCAACATAAAACCCAAATTATCCGAAACCATCGACCACAATCATCAAACACTGGCTTTCAGGTCAGGTACCTATGATAACAGGCTCATGCAGTCTTTCATCAAGAGTGCGTTCAGCAGAAAGCAAAGCCAGAGTTAAACTCACCCCAGACATTGAGGTTGTAGTTCTTCTCTGTTTTGCCGGCAACATTAGTGGCTTCACAGGAATACCTGCCTGAATCCTGCACCTGGGCACTATCGACCTGGCAATTAGATATACAAACAAATCATGAGATATGGTAACAATACACTGAAATCCAAATTCTTAAGACAATAAAGTAGATATTTATTTTGTGGAGAAAAAAAGGAGGTGAATGATCAAAGTCCAACTGTTTTAAAGGAGGAACCACAGCACCTACACCGAAGTGTGTACTTCGAGTTGATTCAAAACATTCCTTTCAAATATTAATATAACTGTTTTATAATCTCTAACTCTGGCTGTACCTTGAGCACACTCCCATCCACTGAGACAGTCAGACCAGGCTTCCTGAAGAGTGGGCGGCCATCTTTGCGCCAAGAGAGGGTAGGTGGAGGGATTGCATTGCTCTGGCAGTGCAGCTCCACTGGACGGCCGAGCATCACCGTGGCGTTCACCTCCTCCCCTTTAATATTTGGGGGCACTGCGGCAGACATGACAGCAAGCTACTGAAAACCTTTCTCTGACAGATTACAAAGTATCATGTATACTAAATGAGACCGTAAATGAGGTACGCATACACACTATTCACATGCTCTTTTGCATTTATTGTCATTAAAAGTTAGCCTGCTTGGTCATTCAACATGTGGTAAACTCTTCATATTACCTCATTAGCAAACTGAATTATTGCTTTCTGAGACGCACAGGCTTGTTTAAACTGGACATCTGGTGCTCTTTAAGTACTCAATAATCTTGAACTTTGTCAACATTAATAAACCTGTTGAACATTTGTTTGTGGTATTAACAATGAGAGTAGCTTCACTTCCAAGAAGTTCATGAAACCTAATCTCCAAGGAAATTGCTAACATGCACTGAGACAACAAGATTTACCATAACTTTGCGGGACCCACATCTGAGCAACGAGAAAAATGGTGGAAAAATAAGTTAATTGATAACTTCATACAACAAATCAGTTCTGACAATGTCTCTATTGTAACAGCAGACTGGACTCCTTATATATAACATCTGCGTCAAGTGGCAATTTTATTCAGCTTCTATTTGTCAGTATTTCATGAGACAGAACAGTCTCTCTTTTTGGGTGAATCAGGCTGATGGCCAATTTCCCTTGCATGTTGGCCATTGGGGAAAGACAGAAACAGACTCTCAGCTCAGCTCGGGCGAGACACAGGAAGTTACAGAAGAATGGTAGCAATTACCACAACAAATCTGCCTTTATTTCTCTGGACAAGCTCTTTTTGATCTTTCTGAGGACACACGTCATGGGGATGTTTGTATTCCACAAACAGACATACAGACAAAACAGACATATACAAGCAAAGACTTTATATGTAAACTACTTGTCTCCTATTGGCTCAGTGACATTAGCTTTGATCAGACTTAAATAGCAACTGAAAATCTACACACTTCAGAAGCTAGGACCAGATCATGTTTATCACAATGTCTTATATATATATATATATATATATATACACACACACACACACACACGTTCAGAATTGTTGCAGTGCTCATCTACTCACCATAAACTCTCAGGTCATACTCTCGATGCTGTTCTCCTCCGGCGTTGACAGCCACGCAGGTGTACCTGCCTGTATCACTAACCAGTGCACTGGTTAGAGACAGCACTCTGCCACCAGACAACACCTGGGAAGAAGACACACACACATGAATATTTCATGAATATTTAAGCATATATTGTATATGTTTATTTCAAGATAACAGATTGAGGAGATTTTAGGCAACATTTTGCCTCGTAATATATCTAAATAATCATTGTGATATGAGAATAATGTGCAAACACCTGTATGCCATGTGACACACTTGCCACAGGGCTGCCATCTTTGAGCCATGTGAGGCTGGGCAGAGGAACGCCGGTGGCCTCACACTCGAGCCTGACAGCTTCATTCACCACAACTGTGACTGTACCACCTCGGCTGGAGATGACCGGAGGCACTGCAGGGAAGGAAAGGGAAGTGATTGCATAAATGCATGACAAATAGTCAGATAAAGAAGTCGCTGGAGTTTTAAGTAGGGTTAAGAAGTTAGATCAGGTGTTAACTGGAGAGTATCTTATCCCTGTGTTATTTAGCCGTCTCCTAATTATAAAGAAATATTGTTATGATGTCTACTTATCTGATTTTAGATCTAAGTTTAATATATGTACTCACCGTACACCTGTAGGCTGTGGAATATCTCAGCAGCTCCAGCCAGGTTAACCGCTCGACATCTGTACATCCCAGCATCAGACAGTTGAGCTCGTTCAATCTCCAGCACCCGGCCCCGGTTCAGCATAGTCACGCCAGCTGCACTTGTCAGAGGTCGGCCATCTTTGTACCAGGTGATAGCTGAAGCACAACAGGTAATTCAAAGTGCTTAATGTAAAGCAAAAGAAAAGAAACAATGAAACAAAATGTAATTTAATTAAAATAAAGATAAGGGACGAAGGTTGGAGTTCAGTTACCGTGCCGAAACAAAAAAAAAAGAAAAAAAGGAAAAAGAAAACCCTTGTTTTAGCCATGATTAGCTTTGAATTGGATCACATCTCAGAACTGCTTCAGTATGTTTTGTTTCAACCCTCAGAAAAGTAAGCAAACACTGTCTAGCTGTCCTTAAAGGTTTTGAGAGTTCAGATCACAGAAGCAGATTAGAGACGTGCTGTATTTTGACATATTTTACCATTTAGTGCTTCGTCAAAAACTAATACCTATTATTATTTGACTATTTGAGGTAATTCAATTTACAAACTGGATCTCCATATTTTTGCTTTGGACACAAAACAGATTTATAATAATATATTTTCATTGTGAAGAGTTCTTATTAGTCTGACAAAGTCACAGTAAAATGACATGTGCCTGTTTCCCATGCAGCACATTCATTCAAAAACATAAGTTGTCGTGGCCGAGTGGTTAAGGCGATGGACTAGAAATCCATTGGGGTCTCCCCGCGCAGGTTCGAATCCTGCCGACAACGTGTTAATCCTTTTTTACTGGGCCTGAAGAATGTTTAAAAATACATGAATCATGACAGACTGATGTCACTGAAGGGGTTAGGTTTGTTCTTAGGGAATAAATACTGTCTGGTGACGTCCGGTGTGCACTGGCATCACACATTACTGTCTGTGAAGTTAACAAATAGCTGAAATACTGTTAATACTGCATACTATGCAGGCACTCAAATACTTTTTTATTTATTACCAATTTGAATCAACAACTAACTAGAATTGAAACAAAATGACATTATCACAGATATCCGATTGTTGGACTGAAACACCTGCTGTAAAATGCAGAAACAGCTGAAGAAAAGAGTGTCCAATCACACTGGAATGTGAGCGCTTATCTGTTCTGAACTTGAACACAGGAAGGGGAAGAGAGTGAAGCTGCCTGTAGGGAGTCATCTGAGATCAATTTTCTGCTGTTCTCTTAATGGTCACAGATAAGGAAAGCAGCAAAACAGCCAATTCCAACTCAGCAGCCAGAGGAAACTACGGCCTGGAGCCTGTGAGAGAGCACAGCAGGACGGAGGATGAAGTTTGTGAACCGTCTTACCAGGTAATGGGCTGCCTGCGGCCTTGCACTCAAGCTCAGTGGGAAAGCCGGACAGGATGGTCTGGTTCATGAGCTCTCCAGAGTGGGGGATACTGGGCGGCTCTGAGGGACACACACAGGAACAGTAATGTATCAGATGATCCTCTCCTGGCTTGTCCCTTGGCACAGAGCGCAGTATACATGACAGAAACCAGGAGATGAGCGAGACAAGGGACGGAGACATGCAGAGATAGTGCAGTGTGTGTGGAGGTTACCATGGACACTGAGCCGTGTGTGCTGTTGGGCTTCACCAGCTGCATTGGTGGCCAGGCAGGTGTATTTCCCAGAATCCTCTAATCTGGCCTCTGTGACCTCCAGCAATCTGCCCGCTGACTCAAACTGAGACAGATACAAACACATACAGGACACACAATTCAGACTGGTAGCGACTTTTCACGTTAACATGTGAGCATAAAAGTATTTTCTACATGTTGGAGGAATTTTAGATTCAAACAGCTGTTGCCAATCAGCCAATACAAGCCTGACTTCAGTGCTTTGCCTGAAAACGAATGATATGCTTGATTTCTGTGCCTGAAGCATAACCCTATATTTCGACATTTGCTAAAAATACACATCAGAGACCAAAAGTCAAAAAGTCAAATGCAATTGACTCCCATTAGAATAAAAATAACTTGCCACAAACTGTTGCTCTTTATTAATGTTGCTGAGTAGAACAGTGCCTTGTTTCCCTTCTGTGTAGCATTGCATTGATTTAAATAACCAATCAAGGCTCATTCTTAAACAAACTGTGTGTATTTATTCAGCACATTTGGATACGATCATGAGTTGTCGTGGCCGAGTGGTTAAGGCGATGGACTAGAAATCCATTGGGGTCTCCCCGCGCAGGTTCGAATCCTGCCGACAACGTGTTGACCATTTTTCATATCATAATCATTTGAATGTTTAAAAATACATGAATCTTAAATTCCTGTCTGTGAAGTTAACAAAATACTAAAATACTGTTAATACTGCATACAATGCTGGCAGTCATTTTTTATTTATTAACAATTTGAGTCAACAACTAACTAGAATTGAAAATAAAAAAAACTGAAGCTCCAAAGGGCTGTTGACTATCACTGTGCTGTCCGTCACGTTGTCAGCTCCATCAATGAAAGGAGGAACTAAGATTGAAAAAAATAAATGTCTGTGATGCTGATATATAATAAAGTAATATTTCAATGCATCTGACCTTGGATCACCACAATAAATACCTGTGTAATTTCAAAATGTATATAATCTTATATTTGACACTCCAAAATCATGTCAAAATTAATTAAAAGCATTAGTAAAACATGCAAAATCACAGTAAAATGACAGATGCCTGTTTCCCGTGTGGAAATACTTCGGCACATTTGTACAATGTCATGAGTTGTCGTGGCCGAGTGGTTAAGGCGATGGACTAGAAATCCATTGGGGTCTCCCCGCGCAGGTTCGAATCCTGCCGACAACGTGTTAATACTTTTTCACTGGGCCTGAAGAATGTTTAAAAATTCACAACAGACTGTTGTCATTGAAGGGGTTGGGTTTGTTCTTCGGTGATTCCAGTGTACACTGGTATCTTAAATTACTGTCTGTGAAGTTAACAAACTCCTGAAATACTGTTAATACTGCATACTATACAGGCAGTCGAATATTTTTTTATTTATTAACAATTTGAGTCAACAACTAACTAGAATAAAAAAACAAAAAAAACTGAAGCTCCAAAGGGCTGTTGACTATCACTGTGCTGTCCGTCACGTTGTCAGCTCCGTCAATGAAAGGAGGAACTAAGATTGAAAAAAATAAATGTCTGTGATGCTTTAAAGTAATATTTCAATGCATCTGACCCTGGATCACCACAATAAATACCTGTGTAATTTCAAAATGTATATAATCTTATGTTTGACACTTCAAAATCATATCAAAATGAATTAAAAGCTTTTTTTTAATTCATTATAATATCTTTGGAACTGGAATTTATTCCAGTCTTGTTCAGTTTCTGCTGCTGTTAGTAATATTATCAGAAAATAATATGATATGTTTTTTGTGAAGAGTTCTCATTAGTCAGACATGCAAAATCACAGTAAAATGACAGATGCCTGTTTCCCATGTGGAAATCCTTCAGCACATTTGTTCACCTGCATGAGTTGTCGTGGCCGAGTGGTTAAGGCGATGGACTAGAAATCCATTGGGGTCTCCCCGCGCAGGTTCGAATCCTGCCGACAACGGGCTAGTGATTTTCCTGGCCTGAAGAATGTTTAAAAATTCACGACAGACTGTTGTCATTGAAGGGGTTAGGTTTGTTCTTCGGCCATACATAATATCTGTCTGGTGATTCCAGTGTACACTGGTATCTTAAATTACTCTCTGTGAAATTAACAAACTGTTAATACTGCATACTATGCAGGCAGTCGAATATTCTTTTATTTATTAAGAATTTGAGTCAACAACTAACTAGAATTGAAACAAAAAAAAAACTGAAGCTCCAAAGGGCTGTTGACTATCACTGTGCTGTCCGTCACGTTGTCAGCTCCGTCAATGAAAGGAGGAACTAAGATTAAATAAAATAAATATCTGTGACGCTTTAAAGTAATATTTCAATGCATCTGACCCTGGATCACCACAATAAATACCTGTGTAATTTCAAAATGTATATAATCTTATGTTTGACACTTCAAAATCATATCAAAATGAATTAAAAGCTTTTTTTTTATTCATTATAATATCTTTGGAACTGGAATTTATTCCAGTCTTGTTCAGTTTCTGCTGCTGTTAGTAATAATATCAGAAAATAATATGATATGTTTTTTGTGAAGAGTTCATGCAAAGTCACAGTAATATGACAGATGCCTGTTTCCCGTGTGGAAATCGTTCGGCACATTTGTACAATGTCATGAGTTGTCGTGGCCGAGTGGTTAAGGCGATGGACTAGAAATCCATTGGGGTTTCCCCGCGCAGGTTCGAATCCTGCCGACAACGTGTTAGTAGTTTTTCACTGGAATGCTTAAAATTAAATGAAGCATGACAAACTGTTGTCATTGAAGGGGTTGAGTTTGTTCTTAGGAATACAGACTTTCAACAGCATACGTCTGCATGTACTGTCGGGCTTGACTGAGGCTGGGCCTCCTCCAGTGGATTTCATATTCAGTCTATCAGCGAACCAACCTTAAGGTGCCCCTGTGTTGTGTCAACTGGTCGGCCATCTTTAAGCCAGGTAATGCTGGGAGAAGGGATGCCGCTGGAGATGCACTCCAGACTGATGGGCTTGTGGAGAACCACTGAACGCTCAGCAGGCCCAGTGGTACGAATGGATGGAGGAACTGGGAAGATGAAGAGGACACAGTTATCCTCTTGATAACACTTTACAGCAAACTTAGAAAAAAGGACATCACTAAAAAGGCAAAGTAGTATTTACCCAAAGCGGGAGTGTCTCTGTGGCTTGCATTTAAAGCACAAATTACATTTATTACAATTACAGTGCATGCATAACTTCCCACTATATTAATTTGTTTAAACATTTCAAAATGTTACCATGGACAACCACATTGAAGTCCCTCTCGTGGTCTCCTGCTTCATTAGTGGCCACACATTGAAAACGAGCCATGTCAGAAACCTGAGCGCGGGAAACGACCAGCCGCCGACCGCTGGCTGCTACTCGCAACCCCACACCCTGTCTGACTGGTTTTCCATCTTTATACCACCTGGAAAAGAATAGTTTTACATTGAACAAGTGTGTGTATGCATTTGTCTTTAAATCTGTTTAACTATATGCATGAGATGGAGATCTTACGTGATGACAGGAGCAGGGGTTCCAGTGGCGTGACACTCCAGCTCCAAAGGGCTGTTGACTATCACTGTGCTGTCCGTCACGTCCTCAGCTCCGTCAATGAAAGGAGGAACTAAGATTGAATAAAATAAATGTCTGTGACGCTTTAAAGTAATATTGCAATGCATCTGACCCTGGATCAACACAATGTGTAAAATGTGTAAACCGTTGTAAAATGTAAATAGTCTACTATCAATACTAATTATCTTAAAAATTATAAATATTCACTAAACGAGCATAATTTGCCTGTGTTTTATTTTGACTTATTGTTTCCTAGTACATGTATAAATTAATTAATATCTATCTATCTATTTTTTTCTGTTTCTGCTGCTGTTAGTGATGATATCAGAAAATAATATGGTATGTTTTTTGTGAAGAGACATACAAAGTCACAGTAAAATGGCAGGTGCCTGTTTCCCATTTGGAAATCCTTCAGCACATTTACACATTTGCATGAGTTGTCGTGGCCGAGTGGTTAAGGCGATGGACTAGAAATCCATTGGGGTCTCCCCGCGCAGGTTCGAATCCTGCCGACAACGTGTTAATATTTTTTCACTGGGTATGGAATGTTTCAAAATACATAAATCACGACAGACTGTTGTCATTGAAGGGATTTGTTCTTAGGGAATAAATACTTCCAGTGTACACTGGTATCTTAAATTGCTGTCTGTGAAGATAACTAAATGCTGAAATACTGTTACTACTACATACTATGCAGGCAGTCAAATCCTTTTTTATTTATTAACAATTTAAGTCAACAACTAACTAGAATTGAAACAAAAAAAAACTGTGGAAAGATAAATGAGGTACCATCAGGTCTAGTTAATTTGGGTCTATGTTAGGGCTGGGCGGTATACCGTTTCAACAGGTATACCGGTGTCAAATTTACGTACGGTATGAATTTTTCACATACCGGCACACCGGTGTCCGGGAGTAACATTTGTTGTCACTAGCGAAGCGGTCGGATCTATGGAAGCCCATTACCGTCAGTACTGTCCACGGTACTGTTTTTACAGAGATAAGCCATGGAGATAAGCCCCGCTCCCTTTCAGGCATGAGTAAAGCCAGTAGCGAGTAAACTCACACAAGTAATGGTGTGTTCACACCATTACCGTTCACACCATTACCATGAAAAAGCATAAATTGCGTGTGGTTGTCATTGTAAGACTGGCGAGTGGATGAAGGGATTTGTGAGGAATCGTCACTAATAAAAGGCTTTTTTTTTTTTTTTTGGGTGGGGGAAATTGGCTTCCATACAGAGCTACTTGTGTTACGTGCATTAGAGTTAGAGTCATGGTTTAAGTTTTATAACAACAATTAATAACCCGCAACTAACGCTCTTTAACACGCTCGACAATGTGCATCACCCACAACTAATGCTCTTTAACAGGGTAAAACACCACAACACAATTGTTTGTGACACATAAGCACCTTGTAACCCTAATAATTGTACATTTATTAAATTTACACCGCCGAACTGCATGCTGGGTACAGCCCGCCCACTATCACAGCAAGAAGAAACTCCGTCGCTACATAAAAAAATTTAAAAGAGCGATGCAGGAGGAACAAGAGAGACCAGAGACGCACCAACACAACGTGTTGCCCAGAGAGGAGCTGTGTCTGCTGGCTGGAGGGTTTGAAAAGTCCGACGTAGTTTAGAAAACGATGTATTGCAAAGAAGCTGAACATGGAGGGACTTAGGACCCAGGGGAATGCAGGTGAAAAAAACCTGGAAGAGACAGACCGGAAGTCATGCCACACAAACAGCTGTTCACAGCTTGCTGGGCAGTTGCGAGCAACTTGGCCAGCTAGCGGTGAACAACGAGCGGTGAACAACGAGCACGAGCGGTGAACAGCTGTTCATGTGGCCAGCGGTCCTTTTCGGCGTCAATAAATGAATGTCTTGAAAAAGAATACTGTGATATACCGTGAAACCGCCATAATCTTACAAAATACCGTGATATTGATTTTTGGCCATACCGCCCAGCCCTAGTCTATGCCACTGTGACAATGATAAAAACATTGCATGAGTGTGTGTATGTGCTGTGTTGTCAGTTGGCTGTAGTGTTTCGATACCTAAAACTTTGACGTCGTATTTGACCTCCTTCTCTCCAGCGATGCTTGTAGCTACGCAGACGTAGCGTCCCGAGTCTGACACCGTGGCTGAGAGGATTTCTATTTTACTCCCGTGCTCGAGAAGACTGACACTTTCACCGTCACGCACAGGAACCCCGTCCTTCAGCCATGTGAGGGAGGGGGGAGGGTGTCCCCCAGCCTCACACTCCAGAAGAAGAGGCTTACTGAGGACTACTTTCCTCTCAGTGGGCCCGTCATCACCCCCTGCAATGGTAGGAGGCACTGAGGGGGTCGGGGGGAGGCATAAAAGAGAAACAGAAAATAAGGAAGGAGGGTTAAGCTTGGAGGACCTTTCCACTTGACTGATATCCTATTTACATCTCACACTCAAGGCTTCCATCAGAACATGTACAATTTCTTTATGCATGAATTCCTCCACTCTGTATCCATTTTTGTTCTCATCAAAGGATCAAGGATTTTATTTTCACATTAAATTGTTTTTGCGCACTATCCACAGCTGTTTGAAATTATTCTTGACTGCTGCAAATGTATTTATTATCTGTGAGTGAAACCAAATGCCTCAAAGCTTTGATTCATGCAATAATAAGCTTCAGAGCTCAGCACATATGAGAATGATTGCAAATGCAGACACACAATGGGAACTTATGTTCAGAAAACCCGATTTCAATGTCCAAATGCGCTTTGATATTTAATATGTTTTGTAATGCTTTTGCTTCAAGCTGAAATACAGCAGCACAGTAACAAGGATGATGATCAGGTTCTTACAGTAGACATCCAGTTCGTAGCTCTTCTCAGCGCTCCCCGCCACACTGATCACCTTGCAGGTGTACTGGCCAGCATCTGGTGCCTGCACCCGAGGGATCTTCAGGTAGTGGCCTCGCTCTACATACTGAAGTTGTCGCTGGGACAGGATGGCCTCCCCGTTTCGGTACCAGGTGATGGTGGGAAGCGGAACGCCGCGTGCCTCACACTCCAGTGTCACCAAAGTGTCCAGCAGGGCTGTGACCTGTGAGGTTGTGTTACCACCTTTGATGGAGGGGGGCACTGGAACAATGGCACAAAAATTAGGAATCTGAAAATTGTAATTCAGCTGTATATAGTCACATTAGGTTTATTGCATAAAGAGTAGGCTTTGCAATTGATATATGACTGCATAGGATCTGTCAAAATCCACACTCACCAAAGACACTGAGGTTGAAATCCTTGGACTGTTTGCCGGCTGTATTCATGACACTACACTGGTAGCGGGCCTTGTCCCCAAGTCGAGCACTTGTTATCTTCAAAACCTGACCCCTGTTTGAGACTTCTAGGTTGGGATCACCAAGAAACACCAGCCTAGAAACATTAGTTCAACCCAGTTTATTCAATTTGTTTGAGAATTCTTACAATAATAGAGACAGCAAGTACGCTCATATTAGAAAACACTTACTTCCTGTCCTTGTACCACTGGATTGTGGGAAAAGGCAATCCTTGCACATTGCATTCCAGACTGATCTCCTGTTTGACAATGGCTATAACATCTTGAGGAGAGCCTGACCCTACAATGGTTGGTGGGACTGGGGCAGAGAGTGAGAGTATCATTGTATATTAGCTGACTCATCAAGAAACTGATTCATTGAGGAAGCATAACAGGCTGCTTTTATATATCAAAAGAGTTTTGTATGTCCATATGTCTGCACACAATTCCTGGGAGTTTCCATAGCCACTGCTCACTGCCCTCACTCACCCAGTACGTCCAGGAAGAAGTCCTTTTCTGTGCTGCCAGCGATGTTGATTGCTTTACAGCTGTAGCTTCCAGCGTCAGTTGTGGCGGCCTTTAGCAGTTTCAGGGTTTTTCCCATGTCAAGAATCTGGATGCTGTTGCTAGCAACCACCTGTCCATCAACATAAATACACTGAATTAAATGAATAAGCCAAAACAACAGCCTAATTTAGAATTTAAGATTTTTTTTTAAGCTGCAGCATACAATTCCGGCAGAATGAAAGAGAAAGCCAACGATTAGTTCAGCTGAGAAGTTTGATTATAAAACGTGAAAACGTTTAAATTGTTGCTTTAAGCCAAACACATTCAGAGTGCATCCTCCGTTAGAGTGCTCATGACTAACAGATTAAAGCAAGAACCGATTTTTCCATCTGCGCCTTGCAGGAATATTTTGTAAGACAGGCAAAGGGAACAGCAAAGTCTGTGCTAACTCTCTGTTCTCGCATCAATTTATCATAATTACTCTGCCATTACAGCTTTGACCATGATGCCTCCATGGCTGGCCGCGCTGATCTTTGTCACAAGCACACACGCATACACACAGGATCACTGTGGTTTCAGGTCTGTTCTCTTGGACAGTGTACCCTGTGATCAGAGCTCATTAAGTCTTCATGGGAACTTATTAAATTACATTACATTTAGCTGACGCTTTTATCCAAAGCGACTTACATGATATACAGTAGACCGTAGACACAGCAACGGTGAGCAATGAGGGTTAAGTGTCTTGCTCAAGGACACAACGACATGGACTGGCCGAGCCGGGGTTTGAACCACCGACCCTCTGATTGAAAGACTGACTTGCTAACCACTGAGCCACAGTCGCCCGAAAGTGAAAGGAAAGGTCATCATAATTTCTCAGTAATTTATGCTTGTAAAGTTTGTAATACAATCTTTGAAGATGATTTACTCGACCAGAGTTTAAGTATAGGTTATGGAAATTGTAAGGCAGCATGTGACCTAATCTCTCAGACTCATCATTAACTCTTTGATGTTAATGATGAAGATAGTGATCGTGTGTGTATTTATCTTTAAAAGGAGTAACATTCATAAAAAATATTTTTTTGTGTTCTAGACATGAATGAAGCCTGTCAACATTTTTTGTATAAAATCTATGGTATTCTATGGGATTTCACCTACCGGAGTCCCATCCTTGTACCAGGTAATGACAGGGGTCGGACTTCCTATGACATCACACACCAAGCTGGTGGAGTGGCTCAGGACCAACGACACGTTGCCAGAAGTTTCCTCGTCACGGAAAACTGGGGGCACTGTGAAGGTGTCAAAGGTGATTACCGAGCTTTCAGCATTAGTTTTCACAGAGTCAAATGTATGCAACATATAAGATAGAAGATACTGCTTCAGTGATGTGTCAGCGAATATTCTAAAGTCACAGGTCGGAGAACAGTTAAATCACCATTGACTTTGAGCTGGTACTTCCTCTCAGTGGATCCAGCATCATTGACTGCAGCACAGACGTACTCCCCATTGTCCAGCGGGGACACTGAGGCCAGAATCAGCAGTGTACCGTCCTCCAGGATCGACACACCGGGCTCAGTACCACTCAGTTCTTGGCCATTACGCGACCACCGAATCACTGGCTTGGGAAGACCTGAAATGGTGAAGAAGATAGTGAAAGGATGAGACATATTTTATATTTAACAGTCATTATTATAGTGTATACTTTTATGGGAATGTTTATAATTACTCAATTGAATTATCTTACAAAAGGTGAATTATGGTCAATCATCTTATTCCACATAATATCAGAAGGTGGTTAGACATTTTCCTTTACCTTTAGCAGGGCATGGGAATGCAATACGCTGGTTTGCAACTCTCTCCTGCAGGGGACTATTGAAGGGCGGCTCCAACACCTCAACCACAGGGGGCACTGAAAACCCACATAATATCTGATAAATACGTAATACAAAATACATGAACATAAGGTATATTATTTCTTATTTTAGCATGTGTGTAATGTTTTGTGCTGAACATTTTTGTCATTTGGTTCAATCCAACTTTAACAGTTGTACAACTCTTAAAACATTTCAACACTCATGTATAATGAACAGAGTGCACGTTTTTGGGATCCAGACATTAGCTGAGACCAACCTTGCACAAGAAGCCGTACTTGAGCCTCGTCTCTCCCTGCAGTGCTGCTGGCGGTGCACGTGTAGGTTCCTTCGTCCGCTAGCCCCACATTGCTTAGTGCCAGGCTGCCATCAGATGATACTGGGTACCTCTTAGCATCCTTTGTCCAGGTGAGGGTGGGCTCTGGGACCCCTCTCACCACACAGGGTAGCGCCACAGGGTTACCCACCTGAACCTTCATTACCTTGGGTCCCGCCTGGATACTGGGGGGCACTACATGAGAGATGAAATAAGCACAGCAAATAGGCTTTAGTGCACCTGAATGTTATTTCCCGACATACATGACATAAACAAGTGATACTTCTGCTCAAGAACCCTTGATAATCTCATGATTCAATGTTTGTTTGTGTGTTTGTGATCTTTGAACTTACCCAAAACACTTAGCTCAATGGATTGCGTTAAGTTGCCAGCAATATTCAATGCAACACACACATAAAGTCCACTGTCTGACATTCTGGTCTCCAAGATTTTCATAGAGCCGGAGGGAAGCTGAGTGTGCCTGGGAGGAACACATACACACAAGCAGCAATACAATACACTTTAAAGTGAAAGTCTGAGTGGAAGGTTTTACGCAAGCTTCCAATCACAAAACAAGCAAAAACACACACTGCTTTGGTTTCACTCATCATTTCTGTCAACAGATACTCCAGAATTCTTGATAATCCACCATCAACCACAATCAATTGTAGGTGCTGTGGCAGCAGGTACAACAGATCACAGTGTATGCTTACTCAGTCATCTTAAACTATAATAGCACAGCAATGTACACAGCCTGGAGTCTCTTTTACAACTGCAAATATAACTTTGAGCCAACAGACAAATATGATTTCAACGAATGTTTATGTTAATGTTGATGTACAATATTATTCATGTGGGTTTACTTTAAGGCAGCAAGGTGTATGTCTAAAACATAGGGTTAAATTTAGTGAAAAATGTCAACAACCTGTACCTCAGCAGTAAACAAAGGGTTCTCTATGGGTTTTACCTCGGAGAGAAAGGGGAGATGAGCTGCCTCTCCTTGGCCCAGCTTATGGTGGGAGGTGGCACACTGTGGACCTCACATGGCAAAATGGCGTCCACACCCTCAATCACGGACATTTTCATGGGCTCAGCTGAGCCACTAGCATTGGACCTAGGACGGACTGGGCATACATACAAAGTTTAGACATGAATGTGTCAGTTTCAGATAATGTTTCATAAAGAATAAAGATACATAGAGTAAATAAGAGAAAAATACTTTTTTGAAAATTAGATTTTGATAAAATTGCCTCTTGTTGCAATCAGTGTTTAGAGAATCAATCTTTAAAGGTAGTCGTTTAGGTAGACCATTTTCACACCTATACACATTTGCTATTGTAAGTGGGCAATGCCTGTTAGTGACAGAATATTGTAGGATTTGTAAATATTCACGTTCAGAAATTTGGCCTTAAGATTGGCTTTTTTAATCAAAAACAGTCAGTAAGGACACTGGATCTGCACATAAACAAGCTAAACTACAATTAAGTTGAAACCATTAAGCCCAAATAATAGATAATAGTTCCAGTTTTGTAGTGACCCAACATCAGCACAGTGACATGACTTGTAATTTACTTTCTCACCTGGTAGAGGGTGCTAGACTTCTTGGTAACAATCACAGTAATTAATACATTTACTTATACATTGTTGAGGTTATAGCTTCTTTCTCTTTGTACAGACTTTACCCAGCCTTTAGCTGGTGATGAGCTTTACCATAGACAGTGAGCTGGACCTTCCTGGAGGCGTAGCCGGCAGCATTGGTAGCTGTGCAGATGAACTCTCCAGTCTCATTTCCAGAAGGGGTGTTGATGAGGAGGCTGCTGTCAGAATCCAGGGAGAAGGCTGGACCACCCAAGTACATCAGCTCCCCACCCTACAAAACAAATCACAACAGGAAGAGGGCGGGGGCCAGAGTCTCATTAACTCAGCTTTATTAACACTTGTCATGGTGTCCAACAACTGTGAATGCATTTCTAATATATATATATATATATATATATATATATATATATATATATATATATATATATAGTATACAATCAAATAACTAAATCCGAGGAATCACATCTTAACAGCTGGTGCAAAACCTAGCAGGGTCTGGTTTCACGTGTCCCTGTTCACTTTAGCAGGATCACTTTTACAACTCAGAGAAAGTAGTGTGAAAGACGGAAAAGAGGGAGGAACTGTCCACATACACACACACAAGTGCACATGTAGAGACTGAGCACACTGTACAGGTTAATGGACACAGGTACAAGTGTTTTCACATGAAGGACATACATGTACTCTCACACAGACGTGTTTCTATCATGCGCTATCAATGGAGTAAGAATTGCATGAAAAAATACATAGCAGTGCTGACACAAAACACAAGGACCTGTTCCCTTGTAGTTGAAAACTGAACTCTTTCAAGTGGAGCTTATCTCTGCCCAAAGCTGCACAGCAACACTACATGAACATGAATGGTATACATTTCAAATCCAAATGAGCTGCATAAAAGCTTTCTTTAGCACCATGTTGTGGTGTATAATCTGGTGATGTTTGGCCAGAAATGCAAAATGAGCAATCTTGGTTGTATATTCTTTCTTCATTCACCTGCATACTTTTAATTTGGTTTCACTTTATCTCTGTTTTATTATTTTGCCATTGATGAAGAGAGAATTAAGGTCTTCAGTGGCAGGAAAATGGTACAGAACTGCATGCTGGGAGAGCTGGCTCTTACTTTGGCATGTTTCATACTGAGACGGTACTAAGACAGGTGATGACTATCCATACCTTGGTCCAGGTAATGTCAGGGGCGGGTACTCCACTGGCACGACAGGGTAGACTGATGGGTGTGCCCTCAATTGTGCTGAACACCTGAGGGCCATACTGAATGGTAGGAATCACTGGAAACATATGAAAAAATATATCATTCTTTTGTGCAATTCATCAAGTATTTGTAAAATCTGTTTGTAAAGATGAATTCCCTGCTCTGCATCTACTGTGCGTTTAGTTCTCTTTGTGTGTCTCTTATTTTATTCTTCTCTTCCTTGTCCTTTCCGTCTGTCCTTCATTCTCAAAATTTGACTTGTTTTGTTATTTCTTACAACTCTGGGAATCTGCAGAAAAGAGCAGCCTTCGGAGGCATCTTCTTGGAAATGAAAAACGTGATTAAACTAAACAACTAAATCAAAAGCGGTGTACACAATATGAACCATTATTGCATGGTGGTCTTCTATCTTGAGTCTTTGCATGTACATTGAATTATGTATGCTCTATGGAAAGTATGTCTCAGAGGTTATGATGGTAAATGTAACTATACACTGAGTTATATAGTGTACATATCCAGTGCTTTGTGTGTTTACAGATGAAAAAACTGACTAATTTCAAGAAGGGAGTCAGTGCTTTTACTGACATGCTGCGGACCATTCATACTTAAGTTGGTAGGATCTGGCAATCACTGACTTTAGAATAAATGGAGAGCACATTTTCCCCTCTCACTGTGCTCCAAACTCTGACATTACCCTCAGCCTCCTGGTTTTAATGCAACCTCAAAGATAATCCTATTCATAAGGTTACGAGCCCTCTGCAGTGTAGGGGAGACATTTAAGCAGGGAAGTGAGAAATGGAGAAGTTAACAAAAGGAAAGAAAAAGAAAAAAACACAGGAGGCATTTAATATCTAATATACATTTTCAATAAGCCATTTTCATTTTCAAGTTCGTAGCAGAAAAGCCCAAGTAATAAAAACTATCAGTTATAACTACCTAAAGATATTATCCATGGCTACGTTCTAATACGGGACACTGTTTAGAACTATATTATGTTATAAACAATGTATTAAATGTTTATATACTGCTTATACATGCTTAATAATGAGACGTAAAGTAAAATGTCACTTTTCCAACAAGAGCATTGTCTTTGAATCTTCTGTTTCTCCTTTTTAAGCACATTGTTAATTTTACATCAAACGAATGGCACCAACTTCTGGTTTGTGAAATTGTCTGTGTAATTGATGCTCTTTCTGCCCCTTTCATTAAATGGACACAGTCAGTCTTTAAGTTAAACTGAAATAATTAAAAAAATATATGGCAATTAGACAACTGATTAGATGTTTCCAGACACATTTTAAAATGTTATAAAAACTAAATAATAGTAAATATGATATAGAGACATATAACTATGTATTTGCATTATAGCCCTGCAAAGTCAACAGAAATATAAAAATGCCACAATTCTTATTGTACATGCAATGTGGGTCCTGCTAATGATCAAAAACTCCACAAGGTATCCTAAACTACTGTATCCCAAATCTTTACGCATGTGCACGTCAATTTATAGTTTGTATTTAAGTTTTTGGAAACTACCATAGACGTTGACAGTGGTGGTATGGTTGGTGGCCCCAATAACGTTTTCCGCCAAGCAGGTGTAGTCCCCCACATCGTCCAGCCGGACCCTCTCAATATGCAGACTGCCATCCCTCCTCACTGTCACATACTGGTCTGAGGCAACCTGAAAGATTTGTAGGTTGAAGAGGTTCAAATGAAATCATGGCTATTTAAAATAAAGACATACATTAAAAACTGTAAACTCTCTGTATCCTCACCAAGCCGTAGTTGTGCAGCCACTGCCTCTCAGGCAGCGGATTCCCAGCCAAAAGCACACAGGGCAAAGTCACCTGCTGGTCCTCGATTACACTGAGCACAGCCGGACTCATCGCAATGACAGGCGAGACTGCAGATACCATGCAAACAAAAAATGATATACTAATGATCATATGCCTTTAACTCTGGTAAAACTCAAAGGAAGCACATGTGTAAGTGTTTGTGTGTGTAATGTATGATGAATAGGGAGTGCTTGGTTGCTATAAACACAATAACAATACAGCATATACAGTATACATTTTCAACAGCTGCTAAAAGTATCAACACACCTCTTACTTCCCTCATGCATGCATACCCATTCATAAACACACACACGTAATGGTATCACTTTTGTCTAAATGGTTTGGCTGTGTTCACACAGACAATGCTGATGTCATCTGTGTAGGCTGGGATAGACAACAGGGTGTTGTCAAGGGGAATTTGACGACCGCCCTGAATGACCTGTGAACACAACCTCACACACACATACACGTGCATGCTAACTTTATTGCTGCCTACTTCCACCATTGTCTAAAGAAGGTACTTCACATGTGCTTCTGCATTGGTGGTGTGTATTGGGTGTGTGTATGTCATGAGGCAATGTTGTCAGTAGGGATATGGGGCAGTGGGGCAGTAATACATGTCATCTGGGTGGGTCTGTGGTTTCTAACCTTTGGCCCACATATAAGAGCTCAGTGTGTTTCCACTGTAAAGGAAACGGTGAAATAGAAACTGTGGTTAACAAGGCCCATGTGTTCAAACACACCCACTGAAATGTGCTAATGAACTCACACTCACATGTAAAGACTGACACACACACACACACACACACACACACACACACACACACACACACACACACACACACACACACACAAACGGTACTGTTTGAGGTTTTATAAAATGTACTGGACATGATCTTTGAATAGACATACTGCATATCATAATGCATACTGCATATGCATATTCAGCTAGAGGTAATGTGAGCATGTGTGAGTATGTATATGCATTTCAAGACAGACAGGCCGATCAAAGCATTTTTATCCATCAGCAACCCCATATTAAATAGTCATGGTTGATTTTAAAGATAAGGAATGAATCACTAATAAATCAATGAGAGCCAAATTGAAAATAAAAAAGTACAATGCCTGCTGTATTTCTGTGAATACCAGCTTTGATTTGAAAAAAGAGAAATAAACAGAGTCCGAGAGGCAAGACTTGCACTTACCTAGCCCAGTCACAGTGATTCTTGCCTGGGCCTGGATCCTGCCAAAGTGATTGTGAGCCTCACAGACATATACCGCCTCATCTTCCACCCACAGGTCTGAGAGAGAAAGGGATATTTATGGAGGCACAATGGGAGAACATTTCACGTGTAATGTGTTTGCCCACTAGAAAAACTCACTGGAAATATGTAGAGCTCCCCTGCTCCGTGTAATAGTGCCGTATGTGCGGGGCCTGTTGAAAATTGGAAGTCCATCCTCTCTCTTCCAGGTAACCTGTGGTTCGGGGTGACCTTGGGCGAGGCACAGCAAGGTCACATTGGAGCCGATGTCAGACGCCACATCGGATGGCTCTCGGGTGAACTTGGGTGCGGCTGAAACGGTCAAGGTTGAAGATGGAAAAGGTTAAAAGGTTTGGGGGATACCCGTCCATCTGTATTACATTCAACCTGTCCATCTTGTAAGCTTGGGTTGTTCACTACTGGTTTCTAGACCAGACGTTCTGAACTGTGTGAATATGGAGCGCCAAATTGTTCAACATAAAATAGTTAATTATAACACAAATAATCACATGAATAGAAAATGTAAAATATGTATTGTATTTCATAGTATTGTTTCATAGTACTTAATTGTTGTTTTATAATATACATATATTTTAAAAACATATATTTGCTTGAAATAAAATGTCTATTAAGACTTTTAAGTGGAAATTCAGTTATTAAGAAAATGAATTATGAAATAACATAATTTAAACAATGTCTTCAACTATTTTACAAAATGTTGGTTCTTTTATATATTTTACACAATTATTTTTATATTTTGAGTATGCACACAAGTGTAGCTGGCACAGTTAACTATACATGGATATTAACACACTCCTGCGTTAGCTTGTTTAGCTTTAAAACAGACACGTTGTGTCCCTGGCTTAGCAAAGGCATCGTTCATTACCTGCACCAAAGCCGCCTTTGTATCATCATAAACAGACATTGCACACTAGTGTTCAACACCCAATTCATTGACTGTTTAGGGTTTAAGGGTCTAGGAAGCATATCATGAAACAGCCAACTGTAGCAACATTGCAACACAAGAAACAAGAAATTACTCCATCACTTCCAAACTCTGCAGTCTGCACATTGACATCTGTGGTACGGGTGCACGAGTTGTAAGCTTCCTATATATTATGTTCTTATTCTGGGTTACTTCTACTGATTCGTGCTTTTTACAACTAAATGTGGTGCCACTCTCACCTCCTACATCCAGAGAGATCTTTCCTGAGGAGGTGCCAGCAGCATTGACAGCTACACAGGTGTAATCTCCAGCATCGACATCCTCGGTCTCCTTGATTGTCAGTAAACCTCCTAAGGCGTCCACGTCCAACAGGGATGATGAATGCAGCTGGACATCACCTGGTAATTAGAGAAAACAGTGGAGTGTGGTCAGCTTGGTTCTTATATGGATTGTGTGATCAACTAGTGGGGGCAACTCAAATTTAAAATCTTAGCTCCACACTAAGCTTTTAATATTTTTTCAATTTTTGTTTTTTAGTTTGTCCGGAATATACAAATGTCCAAATACTGTTTTTGTTGTTGATGTATTTTCTTCTTCTGCTCAGGTGTTACCTTTGTACCACCAGACCTCGGGCTGTGGGATTCCAGACGCACTACAGGCCATCACTGTGGTTTCTCCAATGCCGATGAGAATATCTCCCAAAGCCACTGTCACCACAGGAGATTCTAGGGAAGGAGGGTTGTAGAGCAGTCAGAACATCAGTATCAAAATGCAGATGTGCACATTGAAGTAAATATCTGTTTTATTTATTTCCATTTGACTGCATGTGCTTTGTGTCATGCATGGATTTTTATTTTGTGGGTGCTTTTGTGTGGCTGCTCCAATTTTTCACGGTTCAAAATAATGCAAGTTAGTTTAGTTTGAGACTAATTATTGCCTGTAGGTGTGAATGTGAGCGTGAATGGTTGCCTGTCTCTACACCTGACTAGGGTGTAACCCGCATCTCACTAAATATGAACTGGGATTGGCTCCAGCTCCCATGTCTAAAGGATAAACAGGTATAGCTGGATGGATGGATGCATGCTTTGTGTCACTCACCAATGTAAGTGAGGATGGAGGTCAGCGTGTCTGTTCCAGCCTTGTTGCTGGCCAGACAGCCATACACTCCTCCATCCCTTTTCTCCATGTTTCTTATAACTAGTGTGCCATCAGAAGTCATCCTGTATCTGAAAAGCAAAATACACAATTCGGTACTTTTATGAAATTTCAGCATGATTACATCCGGAGACAGAAGAAGTAAAAGTTTTCATTGATTGATATTATAAAACACATAAACATTACAGTCCTTAAATCTATTCATGTGAAAGGAGATGAATTCACCTGCTGGATGCCGTGATGAACATGTCATTGTGGGTCCAGACCAGACGAGGTGGAGGGTAGCCGCTGGCCGAGCATCTGATCCTCATTTCCTCTCCTGCTTTAAAGGTTTGATTCCGGGGCTCTACTGAAACTCTGGGCACCCCTAAAGGAAAATATATAAGATAAGATAGAACTTTATTAAAGGAAAAAAGTGGTACAAAGATACAAATTTACCAGATCAAACAATTAATTAATATTCTTCAAATTCAGTCACTCTGTTCACTTAGTATACTGTCATGATTGCACTGGCTAAATTCAAGAAATTAGTCAATAATCTATCTTTGAAACAGTCACAATAAAAATATTTGAAAGTAAAAACCAAAGATCTTCCCTTTTTTTTTTTACAGTTGATTTGTGGCTTTTTTCTTGATGTGAAAAATAAAAATAATTTCCATCATTAAGAATGTGATTGACTTTGACTTGGAGAAATGTCACATACAAATCTTGAAACATACATAGTGTTACATATTAGTACACCTAAAGTGTTGTCGATGATGTTTTGGACCTTTAGATGCAAGTGAGGAACTTTTATATAACCCTGAATGAAATCAGGCGCAGTCATAAGATGTAACAGAGCATAAACTGTTATTGAGTGATAGCTGTTACTACAACTAATAATGTTTCATGGCATATCTTTCCCCCTCATTTCGTATCTATTGGTAAAACAGGGAGGAACATTTAACCTAGACCCAGAGAAGCTGGGGAATCGTAAAATATTTTTCAATGGATTCATGATGTGTGCTATAATTCATCCCTTCAAGGCCATGTTTTCTCTGTTCTATTCCCACTGCCAAGGACGTCTCCAGTCGCTGACCTTTCCAATCTGCAGAAAATACAGCGTGAGAACTGGTCTTCACACTGGAGAAACAGAACGCTTCCAAACCAAGAAAAAAAACCTTTGTCCATCCATCCATCCATTTTCCACCGCTTATCCGGGGTCGGGTCGCGGAGGCAGCAGGTCAAGCAGGCTGACCCAGACTTCTCTCTCACCCGCAACATCTACCAGCTCATTCTGGGGGATCCCGAGGCGTTCCCAGGCCAGCTGGGAGATATAATCCCTCCAGCGTGTCCTGGGTCTTCCCCGGGGCCTCCTACCAGTTGGAAGTGCCTGGAAAACCTCTAAAGGGAGGCGTCCTGGAGGCATCCTAATTAGATGCCCGAACCACCTCAGCTGACTCCTTTCGACACGAAGGAGTAGCGGCTCGACTTCAAGCCTCCTCCTGATGTCCGAGCTCCTTACCCTATCTCTAAGGCTGAGCCCGGCCACTCTACGGAGGAAACTCATTTCGGCCGCTTGTATCCGCGACCTCGTTCTTTCGGACACGATCCAAAGCTCGTGACCATAGGTGAGGGTTGGGACGTAGACCGACCAGTAAATTGAGAGCTTTGCCTTTCGGCTCAGCTCCTTCTTCACCAAGACGGCCCGGTGCAACGCCTGTTTTACTGCTGTAGCCGCACCGATACGCCTGTCGATCTCCCGCCCCATTTTAACCTCACTCGTGAACAAGACCCCGAGATACTTGAACTCCTTCGCTTGTGGTAGGCACTCTGTCCCCACCCGGAGGGAGCAATCCACCGGTTTCCGGCAGAGCACCATGGCCTCAGATTTCGTGGTGCTGACTCTCATCCCCGCCGCTTCACACTCGGCTGCAAAACGCCCCAGTGAATGCTGGAGGTCATGGTCCGAGGAGGCAAACAGGACCACATCATCTGCAAACAGCAGAGAGGCTATCCTGAGATCCCCGAACCTGACATTCTCCGCCCCACGGCTGCGCCTAGATATCCTGTCCATGAAAGTCACGAACAGGACCGGTGATAAAGGGCAGCCCTGGCGGAGGCCAACACCCACCGGGAACGTATCTGACTTACTGCCGAGGATACGAACACAGCTCCTACTGCAGGCGTACAGAGACCGGATGGCCCGTTGCAACGGGTCCGGCACACCATACTCCCGCAGCACCCCCCACAAAAAGCCCCGAGGGACCCGGTCGAAAGCCTTCTCCAAGTCCACAAAGCACATGTAGACTGGTTGGGCAAACTCCCAGGACCCCTCCAGTATCCTTGCAAGGGTAAAGAGCTGGTCCACTGTTCCACGACCAGGACGAAACCCGCACTGTTCTTCTTGAATCCGAGGTTCGACAAACGGTCGGAGCCTCCGTTCCAGCACCCTGGCATAAGCTTTTCCCGGGAGGCTGAGTAGTGTGATACCCCGATAATTCGAGCACACTCTCCGGTCCCCCTTCTTGAAGATGGGAACCACCACCCCGGTCTGCCAGTCCATGGGCACTGTGCCCGACCCCCATGCGACATTGAAGAGGCGTGTCAGCCAAGACAGCCCAACAAAGTCCAGCGCCTTCAGCATCTCAGGGCGGATTTCATCCACCCCCGGCGCCTTGCCACCAAGGAGCTTTTTGACTACCTTAGTGGCCTCTGCCAGGGATATGGGTTCATCCAACCCCAAGTCTTCAGGCGCTGCCCCCTGTTCAGGGGACATGTTGACCGGGTTTATGAGTTCCTCAAAGTGCTCCTTCCACCGCCCGACGATATCCTCTGTCTGGGTCAGCAGCAACCCTCCCCCGCTGATAACAGCCTGGGGAAGGCCCTGCTTTCCCTTCCTGAGTCGTCGGATGGTTTGCCAGAACCTCCTTGAGGCCAACCGAAAGTCCTTCTCCATGGCCTCCCCGAACTCCTCCCATGCCCGAGTTTTAGCATCCGTGACCACCGCAGCTGCAGTCCTTCTGGCCTGCCTGTACCTGTCAGCTGCTTCAGGAGACCCCTGGGCCAACCAAGCCCGAAAGGCCTCCTTCTTCAGCTTGACGGCTTCCCTCACCCCCGGTGTCCACCACCGGGTTCTCGGGTTGCCGCCACGACAGGCACCGATGACCTTCCGACCACAGCTCCTAGCGGCCGCGTCCACAATAGAGGCTTTGAACATGATCCACTCGGATTCCATGTCCCCAACCTCCCTCGGGATGTGTGAGAAGTCCTTCCGGAGGTGGGAGTTGAAGACCTCCCGGACAGGATCCTCCGCCAGACGTTCCCAGTTCACCCTCACTACACGTTTGGGCTTGCCAGGTCTTTCTGGCCGACTCCCCCGCCATCTGATCCAACTCACCACCAGGTGGTGATCAGTTGACAGCTCTGCTCCTCTCTTCACCCGAGTGTCCAAAACATACGGCCGCAGATCAGATGATACGATTACGAAGTCGATCATTGATCTCCGGCCTAAGGTGTTCTGGTACCAGGTACACTTATGAGCCACCTTATGTTCAAACATGGTGTTTGTTATGGACAAACTGTGGCTAGCACAGAAGTCCAACAACGAAACACCGCTCGGGTTCAGATCAGGCAAGCCGTTCCTCCCAATCACTCCCCGCCAGGTTTCTCTGTCGTCGCCCACGTGAGCGTTGAAGTCTCCCAGGAGAACTATGGAGTCGGCAGGCGGCGCCCTTTCCAGGACCCCTCCCACCAACTCCAAGAAGGCCGGATACTCCGAAATGCTGTTTGGTGCATAAGCACAAACAACAGTCAGAGCCTTACTCCCCGCAACTTGTAGGCGCAGGGAGGCGACCCTCTCGTTCTCCGGGGAAAACTCCAACACGGCGGCGCTCAGCCGGGGACTCGTGAGTATCCCCACTCCCGCCCGGCGCCTCTCACCCTGGGCGACTCCAGAAAAGAACAAAGTCCAACCCTTCTCCAGGAGTTTGGTTCCAGAGCCAGCGCTGTGCGTGGAGGTGAGCCCAACTATATCTAGCTGGTAACGCTCCACCTCCCCCACCAGCTCCGGCTCCTTCCCCGCTAGCGAGGTGACGTTCCACGTCCCTAGAGCTAGTCTATGTCGCCGGCGATCGGCTCGCCCAGGCCCCCTGCCCGGCCCGCAGCCCGGTCTACATAGCACCCGACCCCGATGTCTGTCCCTGCGGGTGGTGGGTCCACAGGGTGGCTGCACCATGGTGTTTCTTCGGGCTGAGCCCGACCGGGCCCCATGGGCGAAAGCCCGGCCACCAGACGCTCGCCGACGAGCTCGCCTCCCGGGTCTGGCTCCGGGAGGGTGCCCCGGTTTCCCTGGTCCGGGCGAGGTAACTTCAGTCCTAGGGCTGCTTATCATCAGGGTTTTTTGAACCGCTCTTAGTCTGGGCTCTCCCCCGAGACCTGTTTGCCCTTTGTGTCCATCTAATAACATACTGTAATTCAATGTGTTATATTGTTATCACAAAATGAAATACCACAACCTGCCACCTTATTGTTCTACATCTCAGTGCCTCGGGCCTCAGGCTGTACGGTGCTGATTGTACGACCCGGACACGGTCAAAAGTAAGGGCGTCACAACAACTGTATTTACAGCCAAGCCTCTCTTCTCAATTGCTCCTTCCATCTCATGAGGTCACCCTGCCCTGAGGGGGGCGGGGTGACCTCTGAACTAGGAGGTTCCTGAGAAGGAAGACACATTGTTCTACCTTGACTCAGCAGCAGCCTTCATGTTTCAGAAAGACGCCTGTCTTTAGCACTCTGTTCATTACCTGCTGCATTTTTCTCTCTTCCTTCCTGACTCTCATCTACATTCACTCCCTCTTCAATGCATCCAAACTTCCCTTGGTTTCTGACTATGTTCTGGCTATCAACAATGTGCATCCACAATAGCGTTTTCAGGTTGTTTTCCTAAAGATTTCCATACACACTAAAACAGCAAGAAATCGCCTGTTGGCATGTGGCCATACAGAACAAGTTCCACTGTATTCTGTCCAAGTGTTGTAAGACGTCAGCAGACTTTACGTACTTCAAAGTGAGACTAATAACTAGGATAGGTCTGACCAGGGGGTAATTAGGAAACCCTAAGGGCTTGCTGACAGATGTTTTAGAGAGAGAAAAGACATGAGGCCAAGAAAATAATCTTGAAGAGGCAGGAAGAAATTGGTTCCAAGAAAAGAATAACAAAAGACTTAGTGACAGGATGATGTGGAAAATTATGAACAGGTGAGGAGATATGAAGAGAAAAATATCCAGTTTAACCTGGGAAAAAAGTCTGGGGTCAATTGTGTTACCAACTCACGTGCGACAAGCCAAATGACAGAGCTACACTCAGACCCTGTCTGCAGCTCTAGTTTAACTTCCAGAGAGAACTGTTCTCTTAAAATTACAGTGAACTTTTAATCAATCAAGGAAAATGGGTAAAAAAAAAAAAATCAGCTTACGGTGAAGTGAAATTATTTCTTTGTTGCTCTATAAGAGAAATAATATGTTTTGGTTTCAAAGGACGGACAGAAGGAGGGATTTAGGCGACAGTAAGCAGCAGATGTTTTTTGTATTAACTTCTTCTGGGAATGATGGTCGTACAACAAAGTAAATACTGGATGTCCATTTGGATTGGATTAGGTAAAACAAAGCTTCTTCACTGCTCTCACTTACTGTGTTAGTGTTGGAAACAGGACTATGAGAGCTGTCTGGAGATGGAAAACTCTACATTAGCGCTGCCTGAGAGTCAGGCATAAATAATATTCACACATCCCATAAAGCATTAGGGTGAATTATAGAGAGCTGTTGATGGAAGAAGGGCTGGGGCTCTTGGGACACAATGGTGCATTTGGTAAAGGGGGATGTGTCTGACTTCTGTTCCCCCTGGGTGTAAATTTACATTAAAACTTACATAATTTACATAAGCAGAACTATGCCTGTTGGGCAGTGCAGTGGGCCCACCAGAGAAAAACCTCCATAGAGGCAAATAAGGTGGCGAACAAACACATCTTTGCTACATTTAGCTGACATTTTTATCCAAAGCGACTTACATGCTATACAGTAGACCGTAGACACAGCAACGGTGAGCAATTAGGATTAAGTGTCTTGCTCAAGGACACAACAACACGGACTAGCAGAGCCGGGGTTTGAACCACCGATCCTCTGATTGAAAGTCAGACCTGCTAACCACTGACCCAGGAAAAAAAAAAGTCTCACAAGACCATGTAAGCACACCCACATACACCAGCAACAGGACTACAGTTCAACTGGTCTATTAGACCCAGCTGTGGTAGGATGATGTGTCACTTCTCACACACTTCTGATCTAACGCCACAGAATCACATTAAAGGCAAAAACACACACTCCTCACCTTGCACAGTGAGGTAGATTCGCTCTGCCTGCACCCCTCCTTCGTTTATAGCCACGCATTCATACCAGCCTGCGTGATCTGGGGTAACAGCGGACACCTGTATCGAGAGGTTGGTCAAGACGTGCACCTGCGGGTCCAGGCGGGCATCGTGACCTCCTCTCAGCCAGGTGAGGTTGAAGCTGACCGTGCTGACGACGTGGCAGGTGAGGACAGCAGGGGAGCCAGGAGACACGGTGACATTGCCCTCCGCTGTGATGGCTGGAGGCGGCTCTGCAGAATGAGGAAATAATGTCGATGGCAGGAACTTTACATTTACAAAGATGAACATGAATTCAGAGCAGAGTTGTTACTTTCTTGCTGTCTCTTACATTTGTAGAGACATGGAATATTTTGCAGTCATGGGGAGCAATTTTGCAGATCAAACACATTTTTGGTAAAGTAACATTTAGTAAAAATCGGAGAAGGAACATACATTTTTGGTGTTTACCAGGCTAGAAGGGTCTAATGAGAGAAGCTTTCCAGTTGCATTATGGGAAATGCAGGATTGAGTATTTTTGGAGCCTATACTACATAATGTATCTGCATCTGCTGCTTTGATCTTAACTATTCTTTATTTAATCTGTGAACCAACTTTATGACAATACAATAATAAATTGCTAAAGTACCCCTTTAACAAAAAAGTTAACATTTTATTTTTCACAGGTTGTATGACAGTAGCCCTTGTCTGGGAGGAACCTTCATCATCTGCATAAGCAGTTTAAGTAATCCATATTTCATCACCAAATCCAGCAAATGTATGTATTTCTAATCCTTTTACTTTGTAAAAATGTATTCCATGTAGGTTCTTAGATGTGTGCAACACAAATGTCATTTTTGTAACATCTCCTATTAGAATAATGTTCATATTCAGTCCTTTTCATAAATGGAGAAAGAAAGAGAAGATGGGGGCGTGCAGAGGTAGCAAAGGCTTTGGCACTGACATAAGGATGATGCTGGATATTTCAGCACAGGTCCTTGGGATAAGGATAACATAACTTTGGCAACTGAGTGGGTATCAGAATATCACTGACAAAGGCTGGAGTTGTGACTGAGAAGGATTAACTTTAGAGAAGTCATAAGAGGTAAAAAAGATGGACAAACTAAGCTCCCTCTCCACCTTTGGACTGCGAACATAGTGGGTGAGTCAAAATAATGACTTACGTTTAGACATTACACAGATCCTTGCCTGGCTCCCTCTCTCCTTCTTCAGTTTCCTAAAGCGTCTTTCAATTACCTCTCACTCTCTTTTTCTCTGCACTTCACCTTCTTCCTTTCTGCTTGGCATTCATAATGTTGATGGAGCTCCAGTGAATTTCACAAAGCAGGACGTTTTTTTGGAAGGAAAAATTTGGACAAAGAGACGTTTACCGACAGCACTGGGACTCATGTGGTGTCAGCTCTGGGGTCTCTAAATGGAAAGGGCTCAGTTGGAGGAAAAGAAAGGCACTACAGAGGATTTGGGAAAAGACAAAAATGTCTTTTTGTTTTCCCCAGCGGTGAAATTAAAAGTATAAATCATTATATGATCCCACTGGTTTAGTCTGTGCTTAAAACGTTGACATCATGATAATCACAAAATTAACCCTGCGAGTAATTTATTACATGGATTATAAATTTCTCTGTGAGATCGTAAATTGTTATGCGTTCATCATTGTGCTGCTGTTGTATTGAACGTTTATAAGAGTATAGCCACCTAAACTATACCATTACTGTTCTTCTTGATCCACAGCCTGGAGCTTACCTACAGATTTATATGTATTATCACCTTACATCATATTTACATTCCATTACTTACAAATCAGGCAAACAAATCACACCATAAACACACCATGACATGATTGCTGAGAGGCATGGATTACAATATATTGTTAGGGTCAAGTTTTCCTTAAAGCAACATTCATTCTGCCAACATGCAGGTTCTCTGCGTGTGATCCACAGCAGGAGACCTTGAACCCAGTGAAATCCAACTCACTGCCGCTTGGATTCAAAAGTGTAAGTGTGTGTGTGTGTGTGTGTGTGTGTGTGTGTGTGAGATCATGTATGTAAACCTTTCAAGCATGACATAAACTTCTTGCTGCATCATTTAGCTCAAACTATGTTGCGTCTTTAGACAGTAAGTTGATTTATAAATGTGAATCAGTACATTAAAGTCAGTACTTCTGATGTAAACAATTATATCACTGTGTTTATTTCTGAAAGGAAAACAAAGTTATTTGGGGGAAAATGAGAAATGTTTTGTCTCAGGGGCGTGTCTGTGTTTGATGGACATTAGCTTGCGTTGAAGCCGACATGTCATGGGCAGACAGCGTGTTGTTAATGGTATTGAAGAGGAAGGAACAATATTAATGTCGGTATTCCATTGAAGTAATGCAAAAGTTAAATATCTCCCTTTTGGTTTTCTGATTCTTTTTATTAAGGAGAACAAAGGTTGTGTTTTACAGAGCAGATGTGTGTGCTGTAGCAGACAAAACCAAAATGCAATTTAATTTGAGTTGGATTTAAAATTGCTCAATACCCTACACAAAACTCCATCATATTTTGTAAAATAATTTTGCTTCAGTTAATTTATTTGAATAATATAGTTGCTAGTTGTCATAGTTTCTGAGGACTGCATTCTGTGTCTGCTTGTAATCAAATATGTTGAATAAGTTGCCTGTTGTCATCCTGTGACAGGGTGATTGAGTCTTGGTATGTGAGCTTACCCGATACATCCAGGAAGGTGCGAGCTCTTCCCGTCCCAGCACTACTGATAGCAATACACTCGTAGTAGTCCTCGTCCTTCAGAGTTACCTGGGCTATCACCCACGATGCATTGTCGGACTCACTAGAATCAAAAGGAAGAACGTTCAATACCTTTATCTTCACTATTCCTTGAGAAATATTCTATCCATCTATCTATCCATTGTATGTGTGTCTAACTCATCCCTCGATCTGGTCGAAATCCAATTAGATTTAGTCACACAGGTGACGAAGTAAAGTTGGAAGCACGATATGCAAGTTTGAACCTCCAACAGAGTGGGAAGGTGGGAAGGAAGCACAGTTTGGATCCATTTTGTTTGTCTTGAGAGTAATCTCTCAGACGGTTTCAATAGATTTGCATGAAATGTGGAACCATCAGCCATTGGCCAAAGTGTCTCAGCATATAATGACAGAACAGACTATCATATCATCATCAAACTCTCAGCAGAAAGAAGAGGGGGCGAACCCTTCATCATTGTCCCAATCCAACACCACAGTGCATCTGTGGAGCTCATTTCCAGCTTCAACTTGACTGCATAGCTTTCCAAAACCTGCTAAGGTAGTAGAATAGAAGGGAAACCCATCCAGCCTCCTGAACAAATACAGTTCTGACTACACATATGTTGCAGAAATTATCTTAGTCTTATTGGCTAAGACTTTAACAGATGTATTCCACGTCACAGCCATATAAATGTGTTATTCTTATGACTTTAAACAAGTTGGAAATGGGATATGGATAAAACAACCTTATGATGAATCACTTGTAATTGGCATATATTGACAGTTGTTTTGGCAGAGGTATTTACTTTACAGCTTGTTTTTTTCCTCTTGATATCTAACTTTTGGGATTCAGCTTATATTTAAGAGCAACAAAGGAGGGGTGTCTCATCTGTCTCGTAAGAGTTAGAATAGGGTTTAAGGATATTGAGTGTTGTATGCTGCACAGTCTGTAAACCCCCTTGTAGCACATTTTCAATGGCAGGCATCATTAATTAAATTAACATTAATTAATGTTAATACAATTTATTACACCCCCCCCCCCGCTCACCTGAAGAGCTGGTCCACCCCGAGTCGTCTTCCATCCCTACTGAAGCGCAGAGTGAAGGGGATGAGGCTCTCTACCTGGCAGTGGACAGCCCCTCTCTGTAGGTAATAACCATGACTTGTGGCCGGCATCAGCACCTTAGGGGCATCTAAACGAGAGATAAAGGCAAAACAACAATGAATCTCTCAAATGACCAAATAATTCCACACATCTAAAAAGGGTGACATCACTGACCAGGTATGACGCGTGAGAAGGAAACACTGGAGACTCTCTGGAACGGGAAACCGTCCCGGTCGTACCCCGTCACTCGCAGGAAGAAGGCCTCGTCTGGAGGAATGAACGCTGTGATGTTCCAGAGGCCGAAGGGCTCGCGGTCAGGGTAGTAACGGATTGGCAAAGTTTTGATCACTTCGCCCTTGATCGACAGGAGCTCTATCCTGTCAGCCCGAGCCGGAGGTACAAGTCCAGTGGTGTTCAGAAGGATGTGTGTGGGAATACCTGGAAAGACGATATGACATAATGTATACTGTCCATAAGCTAAAAGATATAAGTGAACACAACAGGTGAACTCAAGCAAACAGATGTGGTGGTGTCGTTATTTTGTTGTTGTTTTTTCCACAATTTGCTAAAGTTGACCTCACTCACCTTGAACTGGCCTACTGGAGGTCTTTTTGAAGTCCAGGGTGGGCTTTCTGGAAAACCCGGCTCGGAAGTCAATGTTGCTGAGACCTGAGATACGGACTGAGTGTCGTCCTTCACTAGAGGTCTGTATTAAAGAAAGGGGACATGTATATTTACAGATATATGTCCAGAACGACTGGTTAGTACATCTGTGTTTCTGGCTTCCATGATAAGATTTTGCCTTAAAACCCATTATCTAAAACTACGTAGTATTAGATGTGTCACGGGAGTACAGGTTTTAGGACCCAAATGCAGACCACAAACAGTTAAAAAGGGATTAACGGAGGTTTATTGTGACAGTAGCGTGTGAGCTGAACTGTGTGTGGGTCCCGTGGCCCGACACTGGAGGCTGGCAGAGAGGCAGGATGCTGACCAGTGTGGAGCCCGTGGTCCGACACTGAAGGCTGAGCCCGTGGTCCGACACTGAAGGCTGGGAAGGGGAGCAGAAGAAGGGGAGCAGAAGAAGGGGAGCAGAAGAAGGGGAGCAGAGACAAACAACAGACCGACACTGAGGCCTGCAGACGCAGGGCAGATATAGTCCCCTGATCAAGATTGGCCGCAGCTGCGTGCCAATCAGGGATGTGGCCGTGGGAGGTGTGTGGAGGCGGGACAGAAAACAAACGACGAACACCTGGTAACACAGCAAACAGACACAAGAGGGGAGGAGATTTGGGAAAAACAGGTTACACACACCGGGTCAGACAGGGATCTGACAGTACCCCCCCCTTAAGGGGCGGATTCCAGACGACACAAAAAGAAAAACAGAAGAAACCAGGAGCACACCAGGAAGTGGGCTTGGCGGAAGACCAGGGTGGGTGGAGGGGAGCCGGCGGAGGGATCAGGGTCACAGGGTCAGGAGCAGTCAGGGGGCTGGGCCGGAGGACGGCCACCAGGCGGACAGGCGCGCTCTGGGGGGCGGGCCGGAGGACGGCCACCAGGCGGGGGCTCCGGAAAGTCAGGTGGAGGCTCCAGAGAACGGGGCGGAGGCTCCAGAGAGCGGGGCGGAGGCTCCAGAGAGCGGGGCGGAGGCTCCAGAGAGCGGGGCGGAGGCTCCACAGACTTCTGTGGCTCCGGGGGTTCCGGAGACTTCTGTGGCTCCGGGGGTTCCGGAGACTTCTGTGGCTCCGTAGAGCGGGGCTTCGGAGACGAGGGCTCCGTAGAGCGGGGCTTCGGAGACGAGGGCTCCGTAGAGCGGGGCTTCGGAGACGAGGGCTCCGTAGAGCGGGGCTCCGGAGACGAGGGCTCCGGAGACGAGGGTTCCGTAAAGCGGGTCTCCGGGGATTCCGGAGACGAGGGCTCCGTAAAGCGGGGCCCGGCGGGACTGGGCCCGGCGGGACTGGGCCCGGGACGGGGCCCGGCGGGGAAGCTGAGAGGACACAGGCCTGGCAGCGTCACGGTGGCAGAAACTGGGACCGGGGCTGGCAGCGGCAGGGTGGCAGAAACTGGAACCGGGGCTGGCACGGTGGCGGAACACGGGGCCGGGGCTGGCAGCGGCAGGGTGGCAGAACACGGGACCGGGGCTGGCAGCGGCAGGGTGGCAGAAACTGGAACCGGGGCTGGCAGCGGCGCAGTCGCAGGATCCGGGACCGGGGCTGGCAGCGGCGCAGTCGCGGAAACCGGGACCGGGGCTGGAAGCGGCGCAGTCGCGGAAACCGGGACCGGGGCTGGAAGCGGCGCAGTCGCGGAAACCGGGACCGGGGCTGGAAGCGGCGCAGTCGCAGAAACCGGGACCGGGGCTGGAAGCGGCGCAGTCGCTGGATCCGGGACCGGGGCTGGCTGCGGCGCAGTCGCTGGATCCGGGACCGGGGCTGGCTGCGGCGCAGTCGCTGGATCCGGGACCGGGGCTGGAAGCGGCGCAGTTGCGGAACTTGGGAACACCAGAGGTGGGGGCTGCTCTGGGGATTCCAAAGGCAGGGGGCCGAAAGATGAGGTTGCGGGAGCCGGCGGAGACTGGAGTGTCCAAGCCAGTTCCCGCACCATGCGGCCAAGACGGGAAATCTCTGCCGCAAGGGAGTGCGTTCCCAGCTGCATCTCCCCAAGTTCCCGGAGGTACCCCTCCATCCCCGTGCCAAGTTCGGCCAGCATAGCCTCCTCGGTGGTCGCTGGGTCCATTGGTGGTCGGTCTGTTCTGTCACGGGAGTACAGGTTTTAGGACTCAAATGCAGACCACAAACAGTTAAAAAGGGATTAACGGAGGTTTATTGTGACAGTAGCGTGTGAGCTGAACTGTGTGTGGGTCCCGTGGCCCGACACTGGAGGCTGGCAGAGAGGCAGGATGCTGACCAGTGTGGAGCCCGTGGTCCGACACTGAAGGCGGGAAGGGGAGCAGAAGAAGGGGAGCAGAAGAAGGGGAGCAGAAGAAGGGGAGCAGAAGAAGGGGAGCAGAAGAAGGGGAGCAGAAGAAGGGGAGCAGAGACAAACAACAGACCGACACTGAGGCCTGCAGACTCAGGGCAGATATAGTCCCCTAATCAAGATTGGCCGCAGCTGCGTGCCAATCAGGGATGTGGCCGTGGGAGGTGTGTGGAGGCGGGACAGAAAACAAACGACGAACACCTGGTAACACAACAAACAGACACAAGAGGGGAGGAGATTTGGGAAAAACAGGTTACACACACCGGGTGAGACAGGGATCCTGACAAGATGGTTGGTAAGAATTGATTTGGTCAAAAACCCCGGCTGTCACTTGATGTTGATACATTTTATATAACTCAAGAAAACAAAATATAGAAGCGGCCTTTTCATCAAAGGCAAAACTGAGTGGTCTAAATGACAGACGCAGCACTGGGACTGTTGTACTTCAACCATCCTTGCATGTAGAGACAAGCCACTCTAAGTAAGTCCTGGCTGTCGAATGCCAAACACCCGAGCATATAAAACATCATCAATTCAGAGATGACCCATTCAGTCTGACATTCATACTTTGATTAAACAAACACAACCACTATAATCAAACAGCACATCATGTGAAGATCTTTTGAAGCTCTGAAGAAATAGAGACAGAGTAATTACAAAGAAATATAGGTTGGTGAATGATGGAAACTCCTCATCTTAGGTAAAACCCCTTGGAGGTGTCTCAGACATTGACTCACAATGCTGAGTGAGGCATGCATACCTTCACTGTCATTTGCAATTACATTACATTATATTTAGCTGACACTTTTATCCAAAGTGACTTACATGATATACAGTATACCCAGCAACGGTGAGCAATGAGGGTTAAGTGTCTTGCTCAAGGACACAACGACATGGACTGGCTGAGCCGGGGTTTGAACCACTGACCCTCTGATTGAAAGACTGACTTGCTAACCACTGAGCCACAGTCACCCCATATGCCTGAAATGAAAGAGTTGCCTGAAATTGCCTGAAATGAAAGAGAATGTGTGGATGTACTATATTTTACAATTACTGAGTTCTACCTGATATAAACTGAAATTCCCTGTGAAAAGAAAACCACCAAATAGGGTAAAGCGGTGCACGTAGGCAGACACATACCAAGCTAGAGATGACATCGCTCAAACAATGAGGTATTAGCAGGACAAAGGGGATCCGCCACTGCCTTAAATGCTAATGCTGGCCATCATGAAAAACAATACATGTCGTGGTCATCAAACCTGCTTTAATGGCTGCCATGGAATTACCCCGGGTCATTAGCTGGTTGTAAATGAAGCCATAATTAGGGGAGAGACCCTTAAGGTCACTCTTACCAAAGACAAGAAGGGTCCCTGTCATTAAAACTAATTGCCCAATTTCACACCCAACCGGACTGGTCTCAAACACACCCTCACGCAGTTCAATCAGTACGTGTATAGCCGGAATCAGATAATGTATGTATGTCTTTAGAAAACATGCAAAGAGAAAACTGTGTAAGTTGTCACTGTGCGTGGTTTGATTTGCTAGAAAACTGAACTAAACTCATTATGATGTTTCAAAGTAAAGTGAATGAGATGAGATTCTTTAAAGGTTACGTTACATTATCTAATATGTTGTAGTAATCATGATGATGAAGAGCTTTGAATTGCCTTTATATTCATGTCCATATACCAATACATTTCACTTGCTCTGCCTTATACCTGCATGGTATAAATTTCTCTCTCAATGGCATAAATGTATTTTCAGGGCTTTAGGGATTTACAGTAACTCTATTGTGTGTGAAAAATATATCAGAGCAATCTACAATCTATGTAAAGCATGTAGACATAATTGGTAAAACAAAAACAAAAACACAATCATCAAGCAGCAGGAGAGAACAGGATGAAGTTAACTTGTTTAAAAACATTGTTACGTCTTTGTTTTCTATGCATTTGGTCCTTTCCCCCATTATTCAAATAATTTCATGTTTTGTTTTGTGTTCAGCAGGATACCTGGCTGCTCTATACACACTAGAAAAAAATAATACAAGAAGAGACAGGAGCAGAACACAGACACAAAGGGAGGGAAGGTTACCGGCGCTCGTCCTTTGAGCTGTTTGCATGCTTTTGAAATTACAGCTTTTCTAAACTACTATCATGGGCAATTAAATTAAATTCAGCTTAAATGTACTCTTCAATGCTGAGGTCACTGCAGCACGAAGAAGTCTCACTAGGGTGACTCATATTATTAAACGCACACACACACGCACACACACACACACACAGCCACAAAATACAAATAAAAGAGCTGTTCACTACCAATGAAGATCTTTTTTTTTCTTTAAATGGGGCAGTTTTTTCACATTAGAAAGTGACAACGGGGTCACTGAGTAACTGGCATCTATCTGTGCACAACTGGTATCATTTCCTCTTAGTGAGAAACAGAAAACTGCATAATTGATTGCACATTGATTACACTTATTTGCACACTGATTGCACATAGTAACAGTTGCAGAATATACTGGATTCAGCACAAAGTGACTGTAAAGTAGGCCGGTAAGGTGTAAAACTGTGGGTCCACCAACTACACTCCACCACAACATCCAATTAAAGGCAGATTAAAATGAATCAAATTCCTTTTCACACACAATCTATGGTTCTTACACTGGGGTGTCATGGTCTATTAGCCTTACTGAAACCCAGCATGGCAGAACAGTGAAATCCCCCAAAAGTATTTATCCACATTTCTTTCAATGTGGGAAAACATGGCTGCAGATGAGAGGGAGATATTTTCATCTTGCGAGCCAGAAAGAGTGGTGTCATGGACTGAGGTTGAAAAAGGCAGTGTCCAAGTTGAGAAATGAGGGGGAAAAGATTTATTGGGAGTAAAGAAAGAGAGAACAGGAGATCCGCCTATTCTCAGAGGGAGATAATTAGAGGAGTAAATACGTTGGGAGGAAGAGGAAAAGGAGATAAGTGACAGAGAGAGACTCACGGTGTGAGACAGGGAGTGAAATGAGAGGCAAACAGACAGAAATGAGACAGGAGGATGATACAGCTCACCATACTGTATGTGAACAGAAATCAAGAACCTCAATCAAAGCTGATATTAAAGACAGCACACAGTGATGCAGCATTGTTCACCTTTGAGCATCTTTTAACCACAACGTTTCCATTTTACTAGTTACCCCAATAGAAAAGCAGGGTCTTATGAAGGCCAAAAATCCAATCCAAACAATCAATCAGAACCTGCCAAAGATCTGCAAGCGGTAATACTGCGGAGTGTTTTTTATTGTCTAAAACACAGACTGTAAGAAATGTTGAGCTCCAGCCAGTTTTTCTGTGTGAACAGAGAAAGGGTTTCTTACACCGATGTTTATAGACAGACCACAGCATGAGATTAACCTGTGGTTAAGTGCAGACAAAAATGCATTACTGATTGAACGTACACTCCCCATTCATGTTACTTTTTACAATTTAAATGCATGCAATTGAAACTTTGAACGTTTGCCCCACACTGTCATTACTGCCTACTGAGAGGGGTTTCCAAAAGCATTAATAGGCCTGGCAAGAATATGAGGCACAACAAGAAAGACATTGTAAATGTTTTTGAGAAAGTTTTATGTGGCACAAGAATAAAAAGAGTCTGGAAGTGTAGAAGTGCTAGAACAAATCACGGAAAATCCAATCTTTAAGGCATCCTGTTATCCTCAAAACTGCATTTTTCTTTAAAAGGAAACTCAGAGATGACACAGTTTTCCATTGAATCTCTTCCCCTGTAAATCAAACACATAACACAGTTATGCAGAGATGAGGAAAAGTGTCCTAGAAGGAGTCCATAAAAGAATACAGGGGCCACCGGGGCCCCTCCAACAAATCACTCAGGTAAAAATGCTTGTCATTTCCCAACATCTGGCATTGACAGTGCGGGCGGTCAAATGTGTGATCTTTTTTGCATTGCCTCGTCAGCTGGGTGCCAACACCTTCAACTCTGCAAGGGGCAAGCAACAGCAAAGGTGCCCCAAACAAAAATGTAGCACGTTGTGTCTCCCAGGGTGTGAGTTGTGACCTAATTTCAAGGTTACACTACTGAAGTATTTGCAGTAAGTCTTCTTAAAAGACAGCTCAGCTCTGGGAATTGTTAATAGAAGCCTGTAATTTTACACACATTCCCTGAAAGAATGAATTGTTTACCTTGATAGACCACATCCCAGGCTGTGGGTCCTTGATGTTGACAACTTTTGCAGAGTTGGGAATGTGCAGGAGCTCAGTCAGGCCGTCACTCTTCCCAATGAGCTTCCCTGGAGGCCAAACATGAACACTGAGTTTATTCACCTGATCTGCAGCTTTGACTGATACAAATTAGTTATTAACACTTTTTGATGCATGGCTTCAAGTTACATATACAATATTCAACGTTAGTGTTAAACATATATAGATAACAAGAGATGGTTTTAGCATTCCCAGCATACTGAAGGGGAATGAAACAACAAGTGTTAAACTAGTGTACCTCAAATGATGTTGGAATCAATCCCCCAAAAGATTTCTTTTGTTTTTGTGTGTGCTCTATTTAGCTCAATCTGGTCTGTGTACTGTACTGTACTTCTACTTAGATAGTTAGCTTCACTTCCTAAAAGTAAAACGTCCTCCTCTTCTTTAAACTCCTTCTGTTTGATTATGGATTATGGAACAATAATTCAAAAGTCTAAAAAGCTTCTTTTTGATTTAGAAAGACCTGAAGTTAACACTTTGTCTGCTTTCACAATCTGCTGTAGGTGCACTGGACGTAAGTTGATGCTGCATTATCACAGTTTGTTTCATTATATATGCCAACAACATAACAGGGCGAGGAATAACCACCACACAGATTTTCTTTAAGTATTTTACAGTTAATATTTCTGTATTACAGTATTTTTTTACTGCAATGTGTTAAGTCTAACTGATATTTATTCCCTCATCTGGTGTTTTCACAGTATAATGTGGTGGAGAGAGCTGTATTATAAACCTACCATAGATGTTCACATGGGTTGAGATCTGGCAACTGTGATGAGCATAACAAATTATTTTAGGAATTTATTTGCTCATCAAACCATTCAATGAGCCCACTTACCCTGAATTGAAATATCTGCTTTTGTTATGTTTCTCCACTCATGTTTTTCAGTTTTTATCTTTCATCTTATCTGTCTTACTTGCATTTCCTTGTCACCAAATTGTATATACATATTTATTATGTGATGGTTACTACATCCCACTGACAAACCGTTTATGTATGAAAACACTCATCATACCATGGGGGTTTTTGATCTCAATATTAGGTGCTGGGCCGCTGAGGGCCACTGTGACTTCCTTGAGGCTGGGGTCAAAGGGCATCTGCCAAGTGTTGCTGGCCTCACTGAAGTGATCAGTGGACAGCAGGTGGACCTTGGAAGACTGCACCGCCTCCTCCACCCATTTCAGAACCTACAGTGAAGGGAAAGAAGTGTAAAGAATGCATGAATAACATATTTTATAGAGTGCCTAATGTAGTCTGTCTCTACTATGGTATAGACACTAGATAAGGTACCACGATGTTTAACAATGTATAATAACATTATTAAACAATCCCTTTATTCATTCTTAAATATGAATAATCTACAAACTAGGACACGCATGCATTTACTTCCTCAGCTGCACACAAGGTCATCCCCTCAACATGTGCAAAGCTTTTATCAGGAAGTTTCTAACATTCCCCCTTGACCCGCTGCCCCCCCTGTACCCCTCCTGTCTCTAAGGAGAACTCAACAGCTACTGTGTAAGACCCAGACCAAGACGCTATTCAACCCATAATATGTAAACCAGACAATTGTGGCGTGAGAGTAAAAGGATACAGCACAGTCAAAGTCTCAGGGTAAAGCTGGCTGCACACAAAACAAGATTGATTTGACTCAAATATACTGAATGCTTAAAAATAGTATAATGTCTTGATTTGTCATGAATTAGTATTCATTTTTACACGAGCATTTTAAGAATAAACACCGCAAACAAACCGAACCACGCTCACGATGTAAAAGTAGTCTTGCATTTGATCCTACAAATCAAGGTCAATTAAATAGATTAATAGAGATTATTGAAGATTGTTCAAGATGGCAAATCCCTGCCTCCACTAACAATAAGGACTCTTATCTTACAGTACTAAAACAGCAAAGGTATTCAAAGGTTTTGACTCACTGCCCAGTCCATGACTGCTGATTTACACTTCTTGGAAAGGTTAAAAAGCGCTCTGGCATGCATCAATCAATACAATGTTTCCAGCACATTTGATCTGGAGTCCAGACTTGAACATGGACACAGCAAAATACATAGGAAGGGCTGTAAAACCTTCTACTGCTATTTAATTTACACCGCTTAAGGGCAGAACACAGGCCAAGCTGAAATGATGTGAAAACTTCGACCAAAACATGTTCTACTTGAGCAGAAGTGCAGTTTCCATTCAGTATTGCTCTTACCTCATTGACCTGTTTCTTGTCTAGATGGAAGACCTGTCCAGAGCTGGTGGAGGCGATCTCCTCGTAAACCTTGTAGCCGATGTGAGTCCTATCATCACAGTCTCCTGTCAGCACAAACACCACCTACACACACACACACATTTAGAAAAATGTGACCTCTTTATCGCTTAAACCTATATGATTTACTTTATACTGCAGTAATATCCAAACCTGTGACTGTTTCTGCTGAATGAGCTGCAGAACTTCATGGGTCAGCTTATAATCTTTGGAACGGGCGTCTGTGAAAACATAAATAAAGGATCCTGGCAAGGAGATCTCCAAGGCAATTTTAATGGCGCCAATGCTCATCTCCGGACAATCCCCGCCTCCCTGAGAAAGAGAAGGATATGGTCATCAAATAGTGTGCATGTGCAGATATATGTGTGAGTTTGTGAGCCACTAACAGAGTCCTCTGATGTATTCTGTACATTTAGTTATTAGTGTTCATTAAAGTATGCAGTCCAAGGTAATACAAAGTTATACCATGTTATTAGGTATACAAGTATAATGGCAATGTCAACAAAACTGAACATTATAGGCATAATACAAGTAGAGTTTATGGCAGTAAGTGGATTGTACAGATATTCCTAACAAAGTGCCCACAGTGTTTATGTAACTATTGATACAGTGTTGACCCAGGGCTTCATTCAAATGGATAAATCCAACATTACAACTAGAAGACAAGAGCACAAGACAACCCACAAAAAATATAAAAAATGCTTGATATTTTAGCAGAATCAGTGAAAGTCCACGATGACAGACTTTTCAACCAGCTATACATAAATAGCAGCAACATACTGAATGTCTGGTGGTATCATTCTATTATATTTGCCGCTACTATTATTATAGTCATTAGTCCTTTTTATATTGTCGCTATATTATTGTTGTTGTACATCTCTCTGTCTCTCTCTCTCAAAAGGTAAATGGCCTCCATCTAGAGCCTGGTTCTGCCGAAGGTTTATACCAGTTCTGTACCCACGTCTTTTATTGCCAAGTGTTTGTTCATGGGAGAATGTTGGGTCTCTGTAAATTATAGTACAGTCTAGACCTGTTCTATATGAAACGTGTCTCAAGCTAATTTCTGTTATAATCTGGTGCTGTATACAGTAAATATGTTTTTTTAATTGGTAGAAACCCCACATCCATGAACTGTATAGCCTTTAAAGACATGTCGTTAAAAATGGACAAAGGGTTGTAAAAAATATCTCAAACCATTACTGACAGCCGCAGCCAACACAGTTAAAGAAAATGTGTGACGGTATGTGTGACTGTGAGTGTTCAATCCGTCTTTCTCATCCACTATTCTGTCTTGTTGATTGGGCCAAAGACACATGTCTTCTGCAGCACTCCAACCGACACATTTCACTATGTCTAAGGGGTTCAATTGCTAGCGAATATGCATCACCCCAAAAGTAACATCTGGAATGGAGTGACCCATGATTGTTGGCTGGGGAGGGGAGGAGGTGTGTGTGTGTGTGTGTGTGTGTGTGAGGAGACAGGAACCCTCTGTCTCTCCCGAACCAGAACCCCCTCCATTCCCCAATTGTCCCCAACACTAAGCCTGATAACGTCGCTGTGCACTTTTGCTCTTGTGCAAATATGTGTTGCCTAACATTTAACACAACAAAACCTTTAACCTTTCAATTTCAAGAAAAATATCAATTCCAAAGAGTATATTTTCCATGCACTCTGGCCAAAACCTCTTCAGGGGTTGTGCAGGTGAAAAGGTGAGGGGAGGAAAAAACACACGCAGGAATAAAGCCGTAAGTGAGAGGAAACTGGATCTCTTCCATTCTACACACGACACGCTCGAACACCAGATTAACTGAGGCAGATGCCAAGGATGCAAAGACACTTGCCAAAATCTTTTTCTTCAAAGGACAGACCTCCGAATGCTACTTATCTCTGTCCGTGTCTGTCCTGCTCTGTTATACATAGACATGAAGAGTACCAGCTTTGCAGTTTTTCTGATTTGTTCAAGTGGTACACAGCAGGCTTTCTGCTCAACTTCCTTCTGAACAACTTCTTTTCTTTCTCCAAGTGATTACACAAAAATGTAAACTTGGCAAAACTCTGTTTAGCTTTCGAACCATTCTTTGTTTTCTTTTGTACATTTGTTTGTAATGGTGTGGGAAGGCAAATAAACATAAGATAAAGATTAATTTGCAACAGTGAAGCCAACACATGACCAAAGCCATGAGGGCTAGAACCCTTAGCTAACATTTATTTGAAGGATGAAAACACACTAAAAACGGTTACAGTAATTGCAAGTCTCTTGTAAAAGTAAAGAGAAATACATCATTGTTTTGATCATCTTTCATCATTTAATATAGTCTGACCAATCAGCTCACAAATGTTCCTACCCAGACGTCTGGTATGACCACAGCCGGCTGCTTTTATCTAGGCCAGATGCCCTGATGCGGCTGCAGCCGTTCCTTGGTTTGAGGAATGAGATCTCTGAACCCACCTGAACGTACAGCTCTCTCAGCTCATACTGGAACTTCTTGGGGTCTGTTGTGATTGTTACGGGTCCAATCTCTGCGAAGAGACAAAAAGAAAGAGGCTCTGTGATTAATAGGCCCACAGGCTGAAGTCTGCATCAGATGAATAAGTGAAGCATTTTCGCTTCCCAAATTCTTGTCCTTAACCAAATATTGCTCTTGGCAGAGGTGTACGGATGTCCAGATTAAAATGTCCCAATATGAACTGCAGCAAGGAAAGGAGATATATTTAACTAACAGAGAAAGAAAGAGGGAAATGTGAGGAAGACACTTCTAGACTGACAGATGAGATGATAAAGGTAATGCAATGAAAAGCAAGGTTGGAATAATAGTCTTAAAATGTTTCTCAAGACAAATATAATGATGATGACAATTTGAATTTCTGTACTAGTAAGACGTGTGAATTCTGAAAAGACTTCCAAGTCATTCTGTCACTGATGCACCAAAGCAGGTATCATCTACATAAACATGAATTTTGCCTAGATATACTGTAAAACAGACATAGATGCTAACTGATTAATCTACCATTCATTTGTTGTTGTTATTGACACTTCTTTGGTTGCAGACAAAAGACGTTTTCATCCAGTTATTAAGTGTGGCGCTGCCAGCAAGGGCTCATAGAGCCCTGCAGCAGCCCAACTTTATATTCTCCTGCGGGCTTCTTCTTCTTATTAAGTGTGGCGCTGCCAGCAAGGGCTCATAGAGCCCTGCAGCAGCCCAACTTTATGTTCTCCTGCGGGCTTATTAAGTGTGGCGCTGCCAGCAAGGGCTCATAGCCCTTGCAGCAGCCCAACTTTATATTCTCCTGCGGGCTTATTAAGTGTGGCGCTGCCAGCAAGGGCTCATAGCCCTTGCAGCAGCCCAACTTTATATTCTCCTGCGGGCTTCTTATTATTATTCCCGTTCTGCCTAAACTTTGGACCACTAAGGATCCCGGAGCGTTGCCAGCACATGCGTACAAAATACATCAAAACGAGCGGCCTGATCGGGAATCGTGTGCTATGACCCTGCTAAGGGATTCGACCGGCGGTTTTCCCGAAAAACGCAAAAAACGGCGAGAAATTGTCCCATCCGCTTACATGGGGTTTCGGCGAAAAGAGAGCAAAAGAAACACTCAACTTTGTGGCCATATTGACTCGCCATACTTTAACGTAGAGAAATGATTAAACCTTTGAAACGTTAACAAAAGGATGGACTTCATTTTCCTAATTGGACATTTTTTGATAGCTAGCACAGTTTTCCTCCAATATTTGTTCAAGTTTTGGAAAATATTCAGACCATTTCTGACTTTACAATGGGTGTGTATGTGGCAGCTCAGAGCACGTGATGTCATCGCTAGAGCACGAACCAGCTTCAGATTCATCAGAAATAAATATTTGTAAATTGCCATTACTGCCACAATTTTCACTCCACAGGCATAATTTATAGTACAAAACGTAGAAAATCTTGTGCTTGCTTGTACAAATGTGTCGTGGAGTCCCAAAAACATTTACTTTTTTGTCAAAAAGCAAGAAAGCGACATGAAGTCAGCCAACCGCTCCATTCAGCCCCATGTTAAATCGGAGCAGAGTTTTCTCTAAATGAGCAAACGGGGGCTCTTTCTGAACTGCCTCTAAGCGCTCATTTCTAAACCCACCAAACATTTAAGTACACGTAAACGTTCACAAAAGTCTTGTGCTTCTCACGATGTCTTCGTTTTTTCATACGGAGTTACGGTTTTCCTATCAAATTCATTAGTTTGACAGGTTGTTTTCATTAAATATCTCTCCCTAAGGGACAGAGCTGTGCCTCTCCAATCGCCATGGTAACCGTGGCGCGCGCGTGTGGGAAACACTAACTGCTGAGTGACACAGGTGCTTCAAATGAGGTCATCAGGGCAGTTTCACACAGGACCAACTGCTCTTATCACCGTGGAAACCTTTGATTGACAGATACACGCACACACATAGGGCAACTGACTTCTGAATGTCTGCCTCTCCCCCTGTATCTCTCTCTCCTTCTGTCTCTCTCTCTCTGTGTGTCTCTCCCACCCCTCCCCTCTGTCTGTCTCTCTCTCTCTCTCTCTCTCTAAAATGAGCTATATTAAGCTATATTATGCTATTTTTAGCTTTATTGAGCTATATTGAGCTTTATTCAGCAATATTCAACTATTTTCAGCTATTAGCTATATTCAGCTATATTCAGCTATATTCAGCAGTTTACACCTAAAATGAGCTATATTAAGCTATATTATGCTATTTTCAGCTTTATTGAGCTTTATTCAGCAATATTCTACTATTTTCAGCTATTTGCTATATTTAGCCATATTCTGCTTCATTCATTAATTTATAGCTATAATGAGCTATATTGAGCTATATTATGCTATTTTCATCTTTATTGAGCTATATTGAGCTTTATTCAGCAATATTCTACTATTTTCAGCTATTAGCTATATTCAGCTATATTCAGCTATATTCAGCAGTTTACACCTAAAATGAGCTATATTAAGCTATTTTCAGCTTTATTGAGCTATATTCAGCAATATTCAATTATTTTCAGCTATTACGGCAGTAGGCGCCACACTTTCAAAATTTCTTGCGAAATTTTCTAGTTATTATTATTCCTGTTCCGCCTAAACTTTGGACCACTAAGGATCCCGGAGCGTTGCCAGCACATGCGTACAAAATACATCAAAACGAGCGGCCTGATCGGGAATCGTGTGCTATGACCCTGCTAAGAGATTCGACCGGCGGTTTTCCCGAAAAATGCAAAAAACGGCGAGAAATTGTCCCATCCGCTTACATGGGGTTTCGGCGAAAAGAGAGCAAAAGAAACACTCATCTTTGTGGCCATATTGACTCGCCATACTTTAACGTAGAGAAATGATTAAACCTTTGAAACGTTAACAAAAGGATGGACTTTATTTTCCTAATTGGACATTTTTTGATAGCTAGCACAGTTTTCCTCTAATATTTGTTCAAGTTTAGGAAAATATTCACACCATTTCTGACTTTACAATGGGTGTGTATGTGGCAGCTCAGAGCACGTGATGTCATCGCTAGAGCACGAACCAGCTTCAGACTCATCAGAAATAAATCTTTGTAAATTGCCATTACTGCCACAATGTTCACTCTACAGGCATAATTTATAGTACAAAACGTAGGAAATCTTGTGCTTGCTTGTACAAATGTGTCGTGGAGTCCCAAAAACATTTACTTTTTTGTCAGCAAGCCTGAAAGCGACATGAAGTCAACCAACTGCTCCATTAAGACCCATGTTAAATCGGAGCAAAATCTTCTCTCATGAAGCAAACGGAGGCATTTTCTGAACTGCCTTTGCGCTCTCATTTCTAAACCCCCCAAACATTTGAGTACACGGCAACGTTCACAAAAGTCTTGTGCTTCTCACGATGCCTTCATTTTTTTAAACGGAGTTACGGTTTTCCTATCACATTCATTTGTTTGACAGGTTGTTTTGGTTAAATCTACAGTCCAGTCTCCCTCTCAGTCACTAACTGACACAGGTGTTTCGAATCACCAGCTCGTCAGGACAGGACCAACTGCTCTTATCACCGTGGAAACCTTTGATTGACAGATACACGCACACACATAGGGCAACTGACTTCTGAATGTCTGCCTCTCCCCCTGTATCTCTCTCTCCTTCTGTCTCTCTCTCTCTGTGTCTCTCCCACCCCTCCCCTCTGTCTGTCTGTCTGTCTCTCTCTCTCTCTCTCTCTCTCTCTAAAATGAGCTATATTAAGCTATATTATGCTATTTTTAGCTTTATTGAGCTATATTGAGCTTTATTCAGCAATATTCAACTATTTTCAGCTATTAGCTATATTCAGCTATATTCAGCTATATTCAGCAGTTTACACCTAAAATGAGCTATATTAAGCTATTTTCTGCTTTATTGAGCTATATTCAGCTTTATTCAGCAATATTCAACTATTTTCAGTTATTAGCTATATTCAGCTATATTTAGCCATATTCAGCTTTATTCATTAATTTACAGCTATAATGAGCTATATTGAGCTATATTCAGCAATTTACAGCTAAAATGAGCTATATTAAGCTATATTATGCTATTTTCAGTTTTATTGAGCTATATTGAGCTTTATTCAGCAATATTCAACTATTTTCAGCTATTATCTATATAGAGCTATATTCAGCAGTTTACACCTAAAATGAGCTATATTAAGCTATATTATGCTATTTTCAGCTTTATTGAGCTATATTGAGCTTTATTCAGCAATATTCAATTATTTTCAGCTATTACGGCAGTAGGCGCCACACTTTCAAAATTTCTTGCGAAATTTTCTAGTTTATTATTATTCCTCTTCCGCCTAAACTTTGGACCACTAAGGATCCCGGAGCGTTGCCAGCACATGCGTACAAAATACATCAAAACGAGCGGCCTGATCGGGAATCGTGTGCTATGACCCTGCTAAGAGATTCGACCGGCGGTTTTCCTGAAAAACGCAAAAAACGGCGAAAAAATTTACAATGGGTGTGTGTGGGGTGAAGTGCACGTGAAGTGCACGCTCAGAGCACGTGATGTCATCGCTAGAGCACGAGAAAGCTTCAGATTCATCAGAAATAAATATTTGTAAATTGCCATTACTGCCCCAATATTCACTCTACAGGCATAATTTATAGCACAAAACGTAGGAAATCTTGTGCTTGCTTGTACAAATGTGTCGTGGAATCCCACAAACATTTACTTTTTTGTCAGCAAGCCTGAAAGCGACATGAAGTCAACCAACTGCTCCATTAAGACCCATGTTAAATCGGAGCAAAATCTTCTCTCATGAAGCAAACGGAGGCATTTTCTGAACTGCCTTTGCGCTCTCATTTCTAAACCCCCCAAACATTTGAGTACACGACAACGTTCACAAAAGTCTTGTGCTTCTCACGATGCCTTCATTTTTTTAAACGGAGTTACGGTTTTCCTATCACATTCATTAGTTTGACAGGTTGTTTTGGTTAAATCTACAGTCCAGTCTGCCTCTCAGTCACTAACTGACACAGGTGTTTCGAATCAGCAGCTCGTCAGGACAGGACCAACTGCTCTTATCACCGTGGAAACCTTTGATTGACAGATACACGCACACACATAGGGCAACTGACTTCTGAATGTCTGGCTCTCCCCCTGTATCTCTCTCTCTGTGTCTCTCCCACCCCTCCCCTCTGTCTGTCTGTCTGTCTCTCTCTCTCTCTCTAAAATGAGCTATATCAAGCTATATTATGCTATTTTCAGTTTTATTGAGCTATATTGAGCTTTATTCAGCAATATTCAACTATTTTCAGCTATTGAGCTATATTCAGCAATTTACAGCTAAAATGAGCTATATTAAGCTATATTATGCTATTTTCAGTTTTATTGAGCTATATTGAGCTTTATTCAGCAATATTCAACTATTTTCAGCTATTGAGCTATATTCAGCAATTTACAGCTAAAATGAGCTATATTAAGCTATATTATGCTATTTTCAGTTTTATTGAGCTATATTGAGCTTTATTCAGCAATATTCAACTATTTTCAGCTATTATCTATATTGAGCTATATTCAGCAGTTTACACCTAAAATGAGCTATATTAAGCTATATTATGCTATTTTCAGCTTTATTGAGCTAGATTGAGCTTTATTCAGCAATATTCAATTATTTTCAGCTATTACGGCAGTAGGCGCCACACTTTCAAAATTTCTTGCGAAATTTTCTAGTTAAGTGTGGCGCTGCCAGCAAGGGCTCATAGCCCTTGCAGCAGCCCAACTTTATGTTCTCCTGCGGGCTTATTAAGTGTGGCGCTGCCAGCAAGGGCTCATAGCCCTTGCAGCAGCCCAACTTTATGTTCTCCTGCGGGCTTATTTATTTATTATTATTCCTCTTCCGCCTAAACTTTGGACCACTAAGGATCCCGGAGCGTTGCCAGCACATGCGTACAAAATACATCAAAACGAGCGGCCTGATCGGGAATCGTGTGCTATGACCCTGCTAAGAGATTCGACCGGCGGTTTTCCTGAAAAACGCAAAAAACGGCGAAAAAATTTACAATGGGTGTGTGTGGGGTGAAGTGCACGTGAAGTGCACGCTCAGAGCACGTGATGTCATCGCTAGAGCACGAGAAAGCTTCAGATTCATCAGAAATAAATATTTGTAAATTGCCATTACTGCCCCAATATTCACTCTACAGGCATAATTTATAGCACAAAACGTAGGAAATCTTGTGCTTGCTTGTACAAATGTGTCGTGGAATCCCACAAACATTTACTTTTTTGTCAGCAAGCCTGAAAGCGACATGAAGTCAACCAACTGCTCCATTAAGACCCATGTTAAATCGGAGCAAAATCTTCTCTCATGAAGCAAACGGAGGCATTTTCTGAACTGCCTTTGCGCTCTCATTTCTAAACCCCCCAAACATTTGAGTACACGGCAACGTTCACAAAAGTCTTGTGCTTCTCACGATGCCTTCATTTTTTTAAACGGAGTTACGGTTTTCCTATCACATTCATTTGTTTGACAGGTTGTTTTGGTTAAATCTACAGTCCAGTCTCCCTCTCAGTCACTAACTGACACAGGTGTTTCGAATCACCAGCTCGTCAGGACAGGACCAACTGCTCTTATCACCGTGGAAACCTTTGATTGACAGATACACGCACACACATAGGGCAACTGACTTCTGAATGTCTGCCTCTCCCCCTGTATCTCTCTCTCCTTCTGTCTCTCTGTGTCTCTCCCACCCCTCCCCTCTGTCTGTCTGTCTGTCTGTCTCTCTCTCTCTTTCTCTCTCAAATGAGCTATATTAAGCTATATTATGCTATTTTGAGCTTTATTCAGCAATATTCAACTATTTTCAGCTATTAGCTATATTCAGCTATATTTAGCCATATTCTGCTTCGTTCATTAATTTATAGCTATAATGAGCTATATTGAGCTATATTATGCTATTTTCATCTTTATTGAGCTATATTGAGCTTTATTCAGCAATATTCAACTATTTTCAGCTATTTGCTATATTCAGCTATATTCAGCTATATTCAGCTATATTCAGCAGTTTACACCTAAAATAAGCTATATTAAGCTATTTTCTGCTTTATTGAGCTATATTCAGCTTTATTCAGCAATATTCAACTATTTTCAGTTATTAGCTATATTCAGCTATATTTATCCATATTCAGCTTTATTCATTAATTTACAGCTATATTAAGCTATATTCAGCAATTTACAGCTAAAATGAGCTATATTAAGCTATATTATGCTATTTTCAGCTTTATTGAGCTAGATTGAGCTTTATTCAGCAATATTCAATTATTTTCAGCTATTACGGCAGTAGGCGCCACACTTTCAAAATTTCTTGCGAAATTTTCTAGTTAAGTGTGGCGCTGCCAGCAAGGGCTCATAGCCCTTGCAGCAGCCCAACTTTATATTCTCCTGCATACTTATTATTATTATTATTCCTCTTCCGCCTAAACTTTGGACCACTAAGGATCCCGGAGCGTTGCCAGCACATGCGCACAAAATACATCAAAACGAGCGGCCTGATCGGGAATCGTGTGCTATGACCCTGCTAAGAGATTCGACCGGCGGTTTTCCTGAAAAACGCAAAAAACGGCGAAAAAATTTACAATGGGTGTGTGTGGGGTGAAGTGCACGTGAAGTGCACGCTCAGAGCACGTGATGTCATCGCTAGAGCACGAGAAAGCTTCAGATTCATCAGAAATAAATATTTGTAAATTGCCATTACTGCCCCAATATTCACTCTACAGGCATAATTTATAGCACAAAACGTAGGAAATCTTGTGCTTGCTTGTACAAATGTGTCGTGGAATCCCACAAACATTTACTTTTTTGTCAGCAAGCCTGAAAGCGACATGAAGTCAACCAACTGCTCCATTAAGACCCATGTTAAATCGGAGCAAAATCTTCTCTCATGAAGCAAACGGAGGCATTTTCTGAACTGCCTTTGCGCTCTCATTTCTAAACCCCCCAAACATTTGAGTACACGGCAACGTTCACAAAAGTCTTGTGCTTCTCACGATGCCTTCATTTTTTTAAACGGAGTTACGGTTTTCCTATCACATTCATTTGTTTGACAGGTTGTTTTGGTTAAATCTACAGTCCAGTCTCCCTCTCAGTCACTAACTGACACAGGTGTTTCGAATCACCAGCTCGTCAGGACAGGACCAACTGCTCTTATCACCGTGGAAACCTTTGATTGACAGATACACGCACACACATAGGGCAACTGACTTCTGAATGTCTGGCTCTCCCCCTGTATCTCTCTCTCTGTGTCTCTCCCACCCCTCCCCTCTGTCTGTCTCTCTCTCTCTCTCTCTAAAATGAGCTATATTAAGCTATATTATGCTATTTTTAGCTTTATTGAGCTATATTGAGCTTTATTCAGCAATATTCAACTATTTTCAGCTATTAGCTATATTCAGCTATATTCAGCAGTTTACACCTAAAATGAGCTATATTATGCTATTTTCAGCTTTATTGAGCTATATTGAGCTTTATTCAGCAATATTCAACTATTTTCAGCTATTAGCTATATTCAGCTATATTTAGCCATATTCTGCTTCGTTCATTAATTTATAGCTATAATGAGCTATATTGAGCTATATTATGCTATTTTCATCTTTATTGAGCTATATTGAGCTTTATTCAGCAATATTCAACTATTTTCAGCTATTAGCTATATTCAGCTATATTCAGCTATATTCAGCTATATTCAGCAGTTTACACCTAAAATGAGCTATATTAAGCTATTTTCTGCTTTATTGAGCTATATTCAGCTTTATTCAGCAATATTCAACTATTTTCAGTTATTAGCTATATTCAGCTATATTTATCCATATTCAGCTTTATTCATTAATTTACAGCTATAATGAGCTATATTGAGCTATATTCAGCATTTTACAGCTAAAATGAGCTATATTAAGCTATATTATGCTATTTTCAGTTTTATTGAGCTAGATTGAGCTTTATTCAGCAATATTCAATTATTTTCAGCTATTACGGCAGTAGGCGCCACACTTTCAAAATTTCTTGCGAAATTTTCTAGTTTATTTATTATTATTCCTCTTCCGCCTAAACTTTGGACCACTAAGGATCCCGGAGCGTTGCCAGCACATGCGTACAAAATACATCAAAACGAGCGGCCTGATCGGGAATCGTGTGCTATGACCCTGCTAAGAGATTCGACCGGCGGTTTTCCTGAAAAACGCAAAAAACGGCGAAAAAATTTACAATGGGTGTGTGTGGGGTGAAGTGCACGTGAAGTGCACGCTCAGAGCACGTGATGTCATCGCTAGAGCACGAGAAAGCTTCAGATTCATCAGAAATAAATATTTGTAAATTGCCATTACTGCCCCAATATTCACTCTACAGGCATAATTTATAGCACAAAACGTAGGAAATCTTGTGCTTGCTTGTACAAATGTGTCGTGGAATCCCACAAACATTTACTTTTTTGTCAGCAAGCCTGAAAGCGACATGAAGTCAACCAACTGCTCCATTAAGACCCATGTTAAATCGGAGCAAAATCTTCTCTCATGAAGCAAACGGAGGCATTTTCTGAACTGCCTTTGCGCTCTCATTTCTAAACCCCCCAAACATTTGAGTACACGGCAACGTTCACAAAAGTCTTGTGCTTCTCACGATGCCTTCATTTTTTTAAACGGAGTTACGGTTTTCCTATCACATTCATTTGTTTGACAGGTTGTTTTGGTTAAATCTACAGTCCAGTCTCCCTCTCAGTCACTAACTGACACAGGTGTTTCGAATCACCAGCTCGTCAGGACAGGACCAACTGCTCTTATCACCGTGGAAACCTTTGATTGACAGATACACGCACACACATAGGGCAACTGACTTCTGAATGTCTGCCTCTCCCCCTGTATCTCTCTCTCCTTCTGTCTCTCTGTGTCTCTCCCACCCCTCCCCTCTGTCTGTCTGTCTGTCTGTCTCTCTCTCTCTTTCTCTCTCAAATGAGCTATATTAAGCTATATTATGCTATTTTGAGCTTTATTCAGCAATATTCAACTATTTTCAGCTATTAGCTATATTCAGCTATATTTAGCCATATTCTGCTTCGTTCATTAATTTATAGCTATAATGAGCTATATTGAGCTATATTATGCTATTTTCATCTTTATTGAGCTATATTGAGCTTTATTCAGCAATATTCAACTATTTTCAGCTATTTGCTATATTCAGCTATATTCAGCTATATTCAGCTATATTCAGCAGTTTACACCTAAAATAAGCTATATTAAGCTATTTTCTGCTTTATTGAGCTATATTCAGCTTTATTCAGCAATATTCAACTATTTTCAGTTATTAGCTATATTCAGCTATATTTATCCATATTCAGCTTTATTCATTAATTTACAGCTATATTAAGCTATATTCAGCAATTTACAGCTAAAATGAGCTATATTAAGCTATATTATGCTATTTTCAGCTTTATTGAGCTAGATTGAGCTTTATTCAGCAATATTCAATTATTTTCAGCTATTACGGCAGTAGGCGCCACACTTTCAAAATTTCTTGCGAAATTTTCTAGTTAAGTGTGGCGCTGCCAGCAAGGGCTCATAGCCCTTGCAGCAGCCCAACTTTATATTCTCCTGCATACTTATTATTATTATTATTCCTCTTCCGCCTAAACTTTGGACCACTAAGGATCCCGGAGCGTTGCCAGCACATGCGCACAAAATACATCAAAACGAGCGGCCTGATCGGGAATCGTGTGCTATGACCCTGCTAAGAGATTCGACCGGCGGTTTTCCTGAAAAACGCAAAAAACGGCGAAAAAATTTACAATGGGTGTGTGTGGGGTGAAGTGCACGTGAAGTGCACGCTCAGAGCACGTGATGTCATCGCTAGAGCACGAGAAAGCTTCAGATTCATCAGAAATAAATATTTGTAAATTGCCATTACTGCCCCAATATTCACTCTACAGGCATAATTTATAGCACAAAACGTAGGAAATCTTGTGCTTGCTTGTACAAATGTGTCGTGGAATCCCACAAACATTTACTTTTTTGTCAGCAAGCCTGAAAGCGACATGAAGTCAACCAACTGCTCCATTAAGACCCATGTTAAATCGGAGCAAAATCTTCTCTCATGAAGCAAACGGAGGCATTTTCTGAACTGCCTTTGCGCTCTCATTTCTAAACCCCCCAAACATTTGAGTACACGGCAACGTTCACAAAAGTCTTGTGCTTCTCACGATGCCTTCATTTTTTTAAACGGAGTTACGGTTTTCCTATCACATTCATTTGTTTGACAGGTTGTTTTGGTTAAATCTACAGTCCAGTCTCCCTCTCAGTCACTAACTGACACAGGTGTTTCGAATCACCAGCTCGTCAGGACAGGACCAACTGCTCTTATCACCGTGGAAACCTTTGATTGACAGATACACGCACACACATAGGGCAACTGACTTCTGAATGTCTGGCTCTCCCCCTGTATCTCTCTCTCTGTGTCTCTCCCACCCCTCCCCTCTGTCTGTCTCTCTCTCTCTCTCTCTAAAATGAGCTATATTAAGCTATATTATGCTATTTTTAGCTTTATTGAGCTATATTGAGCTTTATTCAGCAATATTCAACTATTTTCAGCTATTAGCTATATTCAGCTATATTCAGCAGTTTACACCTAAAATGAGCTATATTATGCTATTTTCAGCTTTATTGAGCTATATTGAGCTTTATTCAGCAATATTCAACTATTTTCAGCTATTAGCTATATTCAGCTATATTTAGCCATATTCTGCTTCGTTCATTAATTTATAGCTATAATGAGCTATATTGAGCTATATTATGCTATTTTCATCTTTATTGAGCTATATTGAGCTTTATTCAGCAATATTCAACTATTTTCAGCTATTAGCTATATTCAGCTATATTCAGCTATATTCAGCTATATTCAGCAGTTTACACCTAAAATGAGCTATATTAAGCTATTTTCTGCTTTATTGAGCTATATTCAGCTTTATTCAGCAATATTCAACTATTTTCAGTTATTAGCTATATTCAGCTATATTTATCCATATTCAGCTTTATTCATTAATTTACAGCTATAATGAGCTATATTGAGCTATATTCAGCATTTTACAGCTAAAATGAGCTATATTAAGCTATATTATGCTATTTTCAGTTTTATTGAGCTAGATTGAGCTTTATTCAGCAATATTCAATTATTTTCAGCTATTACGGCAGTAGGCGCCACACTTTCAAAATTTCTTGCGAAATTTTCTAGTTATTATTCCTCTTCCGCCTAAACTTTGGACCACTAAGGATCCCGGAGCGTTGCCAGCACATGCGTACAAAATACATCAAAACGAGCGGCCTGATCGGGAATCGTGTGCTATGACCCTGCTAAGAGATTCGACCGGCGGTTTTCCCGAAAAATGCAAAAAACGGCGAGAAATTGTCCCATCCGCTTACATGGGGTTTCGGCGAAAAGAGAGCAAAAGAAACACTCATCTTTGTGGCCATATTGACTCGCCATACTTTAACGTAGAGAAATGATTAAACCTTTGAAACGTTAACAAAAGGATGGACTTTATTTTCCTAATTGGACATTTTTTGATAGCTAGCACAGTTTTCCTCGAATATTTGTTCAAGTTTAGGAAAATATTCAGACCGTTTCTGACTTTACAATGGGTGTGTATGTGGCAGCTCAGAGCACGTGATGTCATCGCTAGAGCACGAACCAGCTTCAGACTCATCAGAAATAAATAATTGTAAATTGCCATTACTGCCACAATTTTCACTCTACAGGCATAATTTATAGCACAAAACGTAGGAAATCTTGTGCTTGCTTGTACAAATGTGTCGTGGACTCCCAAAAACATTTACTTTTTTGTCAAAAAGCAAGAAAGCCACATCAAGTCAGCCAACCGCTCCATTCAGCCCCATGTTAAATCGGAGCAGAGTTTTCTCTAAATGAGCAAACGGGGGCTCTTTCTGAACTGCCTCTAAGCGCTCATTTCTAAACCCACCAAACATTGAAGTACACGTAAACGTTCACAAAAGTCTTGTGCTTCTCACGATGTCTTCGTTTTTTCATACGGAGTTACGGTTTTCCTATCAAATTCATTAGTTTGACAGGTTGTTTTCATTAAATATCTCTCCCTAAGGGACAGAGCTGTGCCTCTCCAATCGCCATGGTAACCGTGGCGCGCGCGTGTGGGAAACACTAACTGCTGAGTGACACAGGTGCTTCAAATGAGGTCATCAGGGCAGTTTCACACACACGTAGTTATTTAACCTACATTAACAGACATATACATGCACATATACTTGTTATAGATACATAGAGAGACGTACGAGTCTTAAGATCTCGTCTGCTCTTCACCCTGGTGACACAGGTGCTTCAAATGAGCTAATCAGGGCTGTTTCACACAGGACCAACTGCTCTTATCACCGTGGAAACCTTTGATTGACAGATACACGCACACACATAGGGCAACTGACTTCTGAATGTCTGGCTCTCCCCCTGTATCTCTCTCTCCTTCTGTCTCTCTCTCTCTGTGTCTCTCCCACCCCTCCCCTCTGTCTGTCTCTCTCTCTCTCTCTCTAAAATGAGCTATATTAAGCTATATTATGCTATTTTTAGCTTTATTGAGCTATATTGAGCTTTATTCAGCAATATTCAACTATTTTCAGCTATTAGCTATATTCAGCTATATTCAGCTATATTCAGCAGTTTACACCTAAAATGAGCTATATTAAGCTATATTATGCTATTTTCATCTTTATTGAGCTATATTGAGCTTTATTCAGCAATATTCAACTATTTTCAGCTATTAGCTATATTCAGCTTAATTTAACTTTTTTAAGCTTTTTTATATTTAAAATGTAAGCTTCAGCTTTTAGCACTCCAACGCTGCTCTCAAGTCCATCACAAATACAGAAATGACTCCTCAATAACCTCAACAACACATCTCACTACCGGTAATATATATATATTGCAACGTCTTACGGCAGTAGGCGCCACACTTTCAAAATTTCTTGCGAAATTTTCTAGTTAAGTGTGGCGCTGCCAGCAAGGGCTCATAGCCCTTGCAGCAGCCCAACTTTATATTCTCCTGCGGGCTTCTTATTAAGTGTGGCGCTGCCAGCAAGGGCTCATAGCCCTTGCAGCAGCCCAACTTTATGTTCTCCTGCGGGCTTATTAAGTGTGGCGCTGCCAGCAAGGGCTCATAGAGCCCTGCAGCAGCCCAACTTTATATTCTCCTGCATACTTATTATTATTCCTCTTCCGCCTAAACTTTGGACCACTAAGGATCCCGGAGCGTTGCCAGCACATGCGTACAAAATACATCAAAACGAGCGGCCTGATCGGGAATCGTGTGCTATGACCCTGCTAAGAGATTCGACCGGCGGTTTTCCTGAAAAACGCAAAAAACGGCGAAAAAATTTACAATGGGTGTGTGTGGGGTGAAGTGCACGTGAAGTGCACGCTCAGAGCACGTGATGTCATCGCTAGAGCACGAGAAAGCTTCAGATTCATCAGAAATAAATATTTGTAAATTGCCATTACTGCCCCAATATTCACTCTACAGGCATAATTTATAGCACAAAACGTAGGAAATCTTGTGCTTGCTTGTACAAATGTGTCGTGGAATCCCACAAACATTTACTTTTTTGTCAGCAAGCCTGAAAGCGACATGAAGTCAACCAACTGCTCCATTAAGACCCATGTTAAATCGGAGCAAAATCTTCTCTCATGAAGCAAACGGAGGCATTTTCTGAACTGCCTTTGCGCTCTCATTTCTAAACCCCCCAAACATTTGAGTACACGGCAACGTTCACAAAAGTCTTGTGCTTCTCACGATGCCTTCATTTTTTTAAACGGAGTTACGGTTTTCCTATCACATTCATTTGTTTGACAGGTTGTTTTGGTTAAATCTACAGTCCAGTCTCCCTCTCAGTCACTAACTGACACAGGTGTTTCGAATCACCAGCTCGTCAGGACAGGACCAACTGCTCTTATCACCGTGGAAACCTTTGATTGACAGATACACGCACACACATAGGGCAACTGACTTCTGAATGTCTGCCTCTCCCCCTGTATCTCTCTCTCCTTCTGTCTCTCTCTCTCTGTGTCTCTCCCACCCCTCCCCTCTGTCTGTCTGTCTGTCTCTCTCTCTCTCTCTCTCTCTCTCTAAAATGAGCTATATTAAGCTATATTATGCTATTTTTAGCTTTATTGAGCTATATTGAGCTTTATTCAGCAATATTCAACTATTTTCAGCTATTAGCTATATTCAGCTATATTCAGCTATATTCAGCAGTTTACACCTAAAATGAGCTATATTAAGCTATTTTCTGCTTTATTGAGCTATATTCAGCTTTATTCAGCAATATTCAACTATTTTCAGTTATTAGCTATATTCAGCTATATTTAGCCATATTCAGCTTTATTCATTAATTTACAGCTATAATGAGCTATATTGAGCTATATTCAGCAATTTACAGCTAAAATGAGCTATATTAAGCTATATTATGCTATTTTCAGTTTTATTGAGCTATATTGAGCTTTATTCAGCAATATTCAACTATTTTCAGCTATTATCTATATAGAGCTATATTCAGCAGTTTACACCTAAAATGAGCTATATTAAGCTATATTATGCTATTTTCAGCTTTATTGAGCTATATTGAGCTTTATTCAGCAATATTCAATTATTTTCAGCTATTACGGCAGTAGGCGCCACACTTTCAAAATTTCTTGCGAAATTTTCTAGTTTATTATTATTCCTCTTCCGCCTAAACTTTGGACCACTAAGGATCCCGGAGCGTTGCCAGCACATGCGTACAAAATACATCAAAACGAGCGGCCTGATCGGGAATCGTGTGCTATGACCCTGCTAAGAGATTCGACCGGCGGTTTTCCTGAAAAACGCAAAAAACGGCGAAAAAATTTACAATGGGTGTGTGTGGGGTGAAGTGCACGTGAAGTGCACGCTCAGAGCACGTGATGTCATCGCTAGAGCACGAGAAAGCTTCAGATTCATCAGAAATAAATATTTGTAAATTGCCATTACTGCCCCAATATTCACTCTACAGGCATAATTTATAGCACAAAACGTAGGAAATCTTGTGCTTGCTTGTACAAATGTGTCGTGGAATCCCACAAACATTTACTTTTTTGTCAGCAAGCCTGAAAGCGACATGAAGTCAACCAACTGCTCCATTAAGACCCATGTTAAATCGGAGCAAAATCTTCTCTCATGAAGCAAACGGAGGCATTTTCTGAACTGCCTTTGCGCTCTCATTTCTAAACCCCCCAAACATTTGAGTACACGGCAACGTTCACAAAAGTCTTGTGCTTCTCACGATGCCTTCATTTTTTTAAACGGAGTTACGGTTTACCTATCACATTCATTTGTTTGACAGGTTGTTTTGGTTAAATCTACAGTCCAGTCTCCCTCTCAGTCACTAACTGACACAGGTGTTTCGAATCACCAGCTCGTCAGGACAGGACCAACTGCTCTTATCACCGTGGAAACCTTTGATTGACAGATACACGCACACACATAGGGCAACTGACTTCTGAATGTCTGCCTCTCCCCCTGTATCTCTCTCTCCTTCTGTCTCTCTCTCTCTCTGTGTCTCTCCCACCCCTCCCCTCTGTCTGTCTGTCTCTCTCTCTCTCTCTTTCTCTCTCTCTCTCTAAAATGAGCTATATTAAGCTATATTATGCTATTTTGAGCTTTATTCACCAATATTCAACTATTTTCAGCTATTAGCTATATTCAGCTATATTTAGCCATATTCTGCTTCGTTCATTAATTTATAGCTATAATGAGCTATATTAAGCTATATTATGCTATTTTCAGCTTTATTGAGCTATATTCAACTATTTTCAGCTATTAGCTATATTGAGCAATATTCAGCAGTTTACACCTAAAATGAGCTATATTAAGCTATTTTCAGCTTTATTCAGCAATATTCAACTATTTTCAGTTATTAGCTATATTCAGCTATATTTAGCCATATTCAGCTTTATTCATTCATTTACAGCTATAATGAGCTATATTGAGCTATATTCAGCAGTTTACACCTAAAATGAGCTATATTAAGCTATATTATGCTATTTTCAGCTTTATTGAGCTATATTCAACTATTTTCAGCTATTAGCTATATTGAGCAATATTCAGCAGTTTACACCTAAAATGAGCTATATTAAGCTATTTTCAGCTTTATTCAGCAATATTCAACTATTTTCAGTTATTAGCTATATTCAGCTATATTTAGCCATATTCAGCTTTATTCATTCATTTACAGCTATAATGAGCTATATTGAGCTATATTCAGCAGTTTACACCTAAAATGAGCTATATTAAGCTATATTATGCTATTTTCAGCTTTATTGAGCTATATTGAGCTTTATTCAGCAATATTCAATTATTTTCTGCTATTACGGCAGTAGTCGCCACACTTTCAAAATTTCTTGCGAAATTTTCTAGTTAAGTGTGGCGCTGCCAGCAAGGGCTCATAGCCCTTGCAGCAGCCCAACTTTATGTTCTCCTGCGGGCTTCTTTATTATTATTCCTCTTCCGCCTAAACTTTGGACCACTAAGGATCCCGGAGCGTTGCCAGCACATGCGTACAAAATACATCAAAACGAGCGGCCTGATCGGGAATCGTGTGCTATGACCCTGCTAAGAGATTCGACCGGCGGTTTTCCTGAAAAACGCAAAAAACGGCGAAAAAATTTACAATGGGTGTGTGTGGGGTGAAGTGCACGTGAAGTGCACGCTCAGAGCACGTGATGTCATCGCTAGAGCACGAGAAAGCTTCAGATTCATCAGAAATAAATATTTGTAAATTGCCATTACTGCCCCAATATTCACTCTACAGGCATAATTTATAGCACAAAACGTAGGAAATCTTGTGCTTGCTTGTACAAATGTGTCGTGGAATCCCACAAACATTTACTTTTTTGTCAGCAAGCCTGAAAGCGACATGAAGTCAACCAACTGCTCCATTAAGACCCATGTTAAATCGGAGCAAAATCTTCTCTCATGAAGCAAACGGAGGCATTTTCTGAACTGCCTTTGCGCTCTCATTTCTAAACCCCCCAAACATTTGAGTACACGGCAACGTTCACAAAAGTCTTGTGCTTCTCACGATGCCTTCATTTTTTTAAACGGAGTTACGGTTTTCCTATCACATTCATTTGTTTGACAGGTTGTTTTGGTTAAATCTACAGTCCAGTCTCCCTCTCAGTCACTAACTGACACAGGTGTTTCGAATCACCAGCTCGTCAGGACAGGACCAACTGCTCTTATCACCGTGGAAACCTTTGATTTACAGATACACGCACACACATAGGGCAACTGACTTCTGAATGTCTGCCTCTCCCCCTGTATCTCTCTCTCCTTCTGTTTCTCTCTCTCTCTGTGTCTCTCCCACCCCTCCCCTCTGTCTGTCTGTCTGTCTCTCTCTCTCTTTCTCTCTCTCTCTCTCTAAAATGAGCTATATTAAGCTATATTATGCTATTTTGAGCTTTATTCAGCAATATTCAACTATTTTCAGCTATTAGCTATATTCAGCTATATTTAGCCATATTCTGCTTCGTTCATTAATTTATAGCTATAATGAGCTATATTGAGCTATATTATGCTATTTTCATCTTTATTGAGCTATATTGAGCTTTATTCAGCAATATTCAACTATTTTCAGCTATTAGCTATATTCAGCTATATTCAGCTATATTCAGCAGTTTACACCTAAAATTAGCTATATTAAGCTATTTTCTGCTTTATTGAGCTATATTCAGCTTTATTCAGCAATATTCAACTATTTTCAGTTATTAGCTATATTCAGCTATATTTATCCATATTCAGCTTTATTCATTAATTTACAGCTATAATGAGCTATATTGAGCTATATTCAGCAATTTACAGCTAAAATGAGCTATATTAAGCTATATTATGCTGTTTTCAGTTTTATTGAGCTATATTGAGCTTTATTCAGCAATATTCAATTATTTTCAGCTATTACGGCAGTAGGCGCCACACTTTCAAAATTTCTTGCGAAATTTTCTAGTTATTATTATTCCTCTTCCGCCTAAACTTTGGACCACTAAGGATCCCGGAGCGTTGCCAGCACATGCGTACAAAATACATCAAAACGAGCGGCCTGATCGGGAATCGTGTGCTATGACCCTGCTAAGAGATTCGACCGGCGGTTTTCCCGAAAAATGCAAAAAACGGCGAGAAATTGTCCCATCCGCTTACATGGGGTTTCGGCGAAAAGAGAGCAAAAGAAACACTCATCTTTGTGGCCATATTGACTCGCCATACTTTAACGTAGAGAAATGATTAAACCTTTGAAACGTTAACAAAAGGATGGACTTTATTTTCCTAATTGGACATTTTTTGATAGCTAGCACAGTTTTCCTCCAATATTTGTTCAAGTTTTGGAAAATATTCAGACCATTTCTGACTTTACAATGGGTGTGTATGTGGCAGCTCAGAGCACGTGATGTCATCGCTAGAGCACGAACCAGCTTCAGATTCATCAGAAATAAATATTTGTAAATTGCCATTACTGCCACAATTTTCACTCCACAGGCATAATTTATAGTACAAAACGTAGGAAATCTTGTGCTTGCTTGTACAAATGTGTCGTGGAGTCCCAAAAACATTTACTTTTTTGTCAAAAAGCAAGAAAGCGACATGAAGTCAGCCAACCGCTCCATTCAGCCCCATGTTAAATCGGAGCAGAGTTTTCTCTAAATGAGCAAACGGGGGCTCTTTCTGAACTGCCTCTAAGCGCTCATTTCTAAACCCACCAAACATTTAAGTACACGTAAACGTTCACAAAAGTCTTGTGCTTCTCACGATGTCTTCGTTTTTTCATACGGAGTTACGGTTTTCCTATCAAATTCATTAGTTTGACAGGTTGTTTTCATTAAATATCTCTCCCTAAGGGACAGAGCTGTGCCTCTCCAATCGCCATGGTAACCGTGGCGCGCGCGTGTGGGAAACACTAACTGCTGAGTGACACAGGTGCTTCAAATGAGGTCATCAGGGCAGTTTCACACACACGTAGTTATTTAACCTACATTAACAGACATATACATGCACATATACTTGTTATAGATACATAGAGAGACGTACGAGTCTTAAGATCTCGTCTGCTCTTCACCCTGGTGACACAGGTGCTTCAAATGAGCTAATCAGGGCTGTTTCACACAGGACCAACTGCTCTTATCACCGTGGAAACCTTTGATTGACAGATACACGCACACACATAGGGCAACTGACTTCTGAATGTCTGGCTCTCCCCCTGTATCTCTCTCTCCTTCTGTCTCTCTCTCTCTGTGTCTCTCCCACCCCTCCCCTCTGTCTGTCTCTCTCTCTCTCTCTCTAAAATGAGCAATATTAAGCTATATTATGCTATTTTTAGCTTTATTGAGCTATATTGAGCTTTATTCAGCAATATTCAACTATTTTCAGCTATTAGCTATATTCAGCTATATTCAGCTATATTCAGCAGTTTACACCTAAAATGAGCTATATTAAGCTATATTATGCTATTTTCAGCTTTATTGAGCTAGATTGAGCTTTATTCAGCAATATTCAATTATTTTCAGCTATTATCTATATTGAGCTATATTCAGCAGTTTACACCTAAAATGAGCTATATTAAGCTATATTATGCTATTTTCAGCTTTATTGAGCTAGATTGAGCTTTATTCAGCAATATTCAATTATTTTCAGCTATTACGGCAGTAGGCGCCACACTTTCAAAATTTCTTGCGAAATTTTCTAGTTATTATTCCCGTTCTGCCTAAACTTTGGACCACTAAGGATCCCGGAGCGTTGCCAGCACATGCGTACAAAATACATCAAAACGAGCGGCCTGATCGGGAATCGTGTGCTATGACCCTGCTAAGGGATTCGACCGGCGGTTTTCCCGAAAAACGCAAAAAACGGCGAGAAATTGTCCCATCCGCTTACATGGGGTTTCGGCGAAAAGAGAGCAAAAGAAACACTCAACTTTGTGGCCATATTGACTCGCCATACTTTAACGTAGAGAAATGATTAAACCTTTGAAACGTTAACAAAAGGATGGACTTCATTTTCCTAATTGGACATTTTTTGATAGCTAGCACAGTTTTCCTCCAATATTTGTTCAAGTTTTGGAAAATATTCAGACCATTTCTGACTTTACAATGGGTGTGTATGTGGCAGCTCAGAGCACGTGATGTCATCGCTAGAGCACGAACCAGCTTCAGATTCATCAGAAATAAATATTTGTAAATTGCCATTACTGCCACAATTTTCACTCCACAGGCATAATTTATAGTACAAAACGTAGAAAATCTTGTGCTTGCTTGTACAAATGTGTCGTGGAGTCCCAAAAACATTTACTTTTTTGTCAAAAAGCAAGAAAGCGACATGAAGTCAGCCAACCGCTCCATTCAGCCCCATGTTAAATCGGAGCAGAGTTTTCTCTAAATGAGCAAACGGGGGCTCTTTCTGAACTGCCTCTAAGCGCTCATTTCTAAACCCACCAAACATTTAAGTACACGTAAACGTTCACAAAAGTCTTGTGCTTCTCACGATGTCTTCGTTTTTTCATACGGAGTTACGGTTTTCCTATCAAATTCATTAGTTTGACAGGTTGTTTTCATTAAATATCTCTCCCTAAGGGACAGAGCTGTGCCTCTCCAATCGCCATGGTAACCGTGGCGCGCGCGTGTGGGAAACACTAACTGCTGAGTGACACAGGTGCTTCAAATGAGGTCATCAGGGCAGTTTCACACACACGTAGTTATTTAACCTACATTAACAGACATATACATGCACATATACTTGTTATAGATACATAGAGAGACGTACGAGTCTTAAGATCTCGTCTGCTCTTCACCCTGGTGACACAGGTGCTTCAAATGAGCTAATCAGGGCTGTTTCACACAGGACCAACTGCTCTTATCACCGTGGAAACCTTTGATTGACAGATACACGCACACACATAGGGCAACTGACTTCTGAATGTCTGGCTCTCCCCCTGTATCTCTCTCTCCTTCTGTCTCTCTCTCTCTGTGTCTCTCCCACCCCTCCCCTCTGTCTGTCTCTCTCTCTCTCTCTCTCTAAAATGAGCTATATTAAGCTATATTATGCTATTTTTAGCTTTATTGAGCTATATTGAGCTTTATTCAGCAATATTCAACTATTTTCAGCTATTAGCTATATTCAGCTATATTCAGCTATATTCAGCAGTTTACACCTAAAATGAGCTATATTAAGCTATATTATGCTATTTTCAGCTTTATTGAGCTATATTGAGCTTTATTCAGCAATATTCAACTATTTCCAGCTATTACGGCAGTAGGCGCCACACTTTCAAAATTTCTTGCGAAATTTTCTAGTTAAGTGTGGCGCTGCCAGCAAGGGCTCATAGAGCCCTGCAGCAGCCCAACTTTATATTCTCCTGCATACTTATTATTATTCCTCTTCCGCCTAAACTTTGGACCACTAAGGATCCCGGAGCGTTGCCAGCACATGCGTACAAAATACATCAAAACGAGCGGCCTGATCGGGAATCGTGTGCTATGACCCTGCTAAGAGATTCGACCGGCGGTTTTCCTGAAAAACGCAAAAAACGGCGAAAAAATTTACAATGGGTGTGTGTGGGGTGAAGTGCACGTGAAGTGCACGCTCAGAGCACGTGATGTCATCGCTAGAGCACGAGAAAGCTTCAGATTCATCAGAAATAAATATTTGTAAATTGCCATTACTGCCCCAATATTCACTCTACAGGCATAATTTATAGCACAAAACGTAGGAAATCTTGTGCTTGCTTGTACAAATGTGTCGTGGAATCCCACAAACATTTACTTTTTTGTCAGCAAGCCTGAAAGCGACATGAAGTCAACCAACTGCTCCATTAAGACCCATGTTAAATCGGAGCAAAATCTTCTCTCATGAAGCAAACGGAGGCATTTTCTGAACTGCCTTTGCGCTCTCATTTCTAAACCCCCCAAACATTTGAGTACACGGCAACGTTCACAAAAGTCTTGTGCTTCTCACGATGCCTTCATTTTTTTAAACGGAGTTACGGTTTTCCTATCACATTCATTTGTTTGACAGGTTGTTTTGGTTAAATCTACAGTCCAGTCTCCCTCTCAGTCACTAACTGACACAGGTGTTTCGAATCACCAGCTCGTCAGGACAGGACCAACTGCTCTTATCACCGTGGAAACCTTTGATTTACAGATACACGCACACACATAGGGCAACTGACTTCTGAATGTCTGCCTCTCCCCCTGTATCTCTCTCTCCTTCTGTTTCTCTCTCTCTCTGTGTCTCTCCCACCCCTCCCCTCTGTCTGTCTGTCTGTCTCTCTCTCTCTTTCTCTCTCTCTCTCTCTAAAATGAGCTATATTAAGCTATATTATGCTATTTTGAGCTTTATTCAGCAATATTCAACTATTTTCAGCTATTAGCTATATTCAGCTATATTTAGCCATATTCTGCTTCGTTCATTAATTTATAGCTATAATGAGCTATATTGAGCTATATTATGCTATTTTCATCTTTATTGAGCTATATTGAGCTTTATTCAGCAATATTCAACTATTTTCAGCTATTAGCTATATTCAGCTATATTCAGCTATATTCAGCAGTTTACACCTAAAATTAGCTATATTAAGCTATTTTCTGCTTTATTGAGCTATATTCAGCTTTATTCAGCAATATTCAACTATTTTCAGTTATTAGCTATATTCAGCTATATTTATCCATATTCAGCTTTATTCATTAATTTACAGCTATAATGAGCTATATTGAGCTATATTCAGCAATTTACAGCTAAAATGAGCTATATTAAGCTATATTATGCTGTTTTCAGTTTTATTGAGCTATATTGAGCTTTATTCAGCAATATTCAATTATTTTCAGCTATTACGGCAGTAGGCGCCACACTTTCAAAATTTCTTGCGAAATTTTCTAGTTATTATTATTCCTCTTCCGCCTAAACTTTGGACCACTAAGGATCCCGGAGCGTTGCCAGCACATGCGTACAAAATACATCAAAACGAGCGGCCTGATCGGGAATCGTGTGCTATGACCCTGCTAAGAGATTCGACCGGCGGTTTTCCCGAAAAATGCAAAAAACGGCGAGAAATTGTCCCATCCGCTTACATGGGGTTTCGGCGAAAAGAGAGCAAAAGAAACACTCATCTTTGTGGCCATATTGACTCGCCATACTTTAACGTAGAGAAATGATTAAACCTTTGAAACGTTAACAAAAGGATGGACTTTATTTTCCTAATTGGACATTTTTTGATAGCTAGCACAGTTTTCCTCCAATATTTGTTCAAGTTTTGGAAAATATTCAGACCATTTCTGACTTTACAATGGGTGTGTATGTGGCAGCTCAGAGCACGTGATGTCATCGCTAGAGCACGAACCAGCTTCAGATTCATCAGAAATAAATATTTGTAAATTGCCATTACTGCCACAATTTTCACTCCACAGGCATAATTTATAGTACAAAACGTAGGAAATCTTGTGCTTGCTTGTACAAATGTGTCGTGGAGTCCCAAAAACATTTACTTTTTTGTCAAAAAGCAAGAAAGCGACATGAAGTCAGCCAACCGCTCCATTCAGCCCCATGTTAAATCGGAGCAGAGTTTTCTCTAAATGAGCAAACGGGGGCTCTTTCTGAACTGCCTCTAAGCGCTCATTTCTAAACCCACCAAACATTTAAGTACACGTAAACGTTCACAAAAGTCTTGTGCTTCTCACGATGTCTTCGTTTTTTCATACGGAGTTACGGTTTTCCTATCAAATTCATTAGTTTGACAGGTTGTTTTCATTAAATATCTCTCCCTAAGGGACAGAGCTGTGCCTCTCCAATCGCCATGGTAACCGTGGCGCGCGCGTGTGGGAAACACTAACTGCTGAGTGACACAGGTGCTTCAAATGAGGTCATCAGGGCAGTTTCACACACACGTAGTTATTTAACCTACATTAACAGACATATACATGCACATATACTTGTTATAGATACATAGAGAGACGTACGAGTCTTAAGATCTCGTCTGCTCTTCACCCTGGTGACACAGGTGCTTCAAATGAGCTAATCAGGGCTGTTTCACACAGGACCAACTGCTCTTATCACCGTGGAAACCTTTGATTGACAGATACACGCACACACATAGGGCAACTGACTTCTGAATGTCTGGCTCTCCCCCTGTATCTCTCTCTCCTTCTGTCTCTCTCTCTCTGTGTCTCTCCCACCCCTCCCCTCTGTCTGTCTCTCTCTCTCTCTCTCTAAAATGAGCAATATTAAGCTATATTATGCTATTTTTAGCTTTATTGAGCTATATTGAGCTTTATTCAGCAATATTCAACTATTTTCAGCTATTAGCTATATTCAGCTATATTCAGCTATATTCAGCAGTTTACACCTAAAATGAGCTATATTAAGCTATATTATGCTATTTTCAGCTTTATTGAGCTAGATTGAGCTTTATTCAGCAATATTCAATTATTTTCAGCTATTATCTATATTGAGCTATATTCAGCAGTTTACACCTAAAATGAGCTATATTAAGCTATATTATGCTATTTTCAGCTTTATTGAGCTAGATTGAGCTTTATTCAGCAATATTCAATTATTTTCAGCTATTACGGCAGTAGGCGCCACACTTTCAAAATTTCTTGCGAAATTTTCTAGTTATTAAGTGTGGCGCTGCCAGCAAGGGCTCATAGCCCTTGCAGCAGCCCAACTTTATATTCTCCTGCATACTTATTAAGTGTGGCGCTGCCAGCAAGGGCTCATAGCCCTTGCAGCAGCCCAACTTTATATTCTCCTGCGGGCTTATTATTATTATTCCTGTTCCGCCTAAACTTTGGACCACTAAGGATCCCGGAGCGTTGCCAGCACATGCGTACAAAATACATCAAAACGAGCGGCCTGATCGGGAATCGTGTGCTATGACCCTGCTAAGAGATTCGACCGGCGGTTTTCCCGAAAAATGCAAAAAACGGCGAGAAATTGTCCCATCCGCTTACATGGGGTTTCGGCGAAAAGAGAGCAAAAGAAACACTCATCTTTGTGGCCATATTGACTCGCCATACTTTAACGTAGAGAAATGATTAAACCTTTGAAACGTTAACAAAAGGATGGACTTTATTTTCCTAATTGGACATTTTTTCATAGCTAGCACAGTTTTCCTCGAATATTTGTTCAAGTTTAGGAAAATATTCAGACCATTTCTGACTTTACAATGGGTGTGTATGTGGCAGCTCAGAGCACGTGATGTCATCGCTAGAGCACGAGAAAGCTTCAGATTCATCTGAAATAAATATTTGTAAATTGCCATTACTGCCCCAATATTCACTCTACAGGCATAATTTATAGCACAAAACGTAGGAAATCTTGTGCTTGCTTGTACAAATGTGTCGTGGAGTCCCAAAAACATTTACTTTTTTGTCAGCAAGCAAGAAAGCGACATGAAGTCAGCCAACCGCTCCATTCAGCCCCATGTTAAATCGGAGCAGAGTTTTCTCTAAATGAGCAAACGGGGGCTCTTTCTGAACTGCCTCTAAGCGCTCATTTCTAAACCCACCAAACATTTAAGTACACGTAAACGTTCACAAAAGTCTTGTGCTTCTCACGATGTCTTCGTTTTTTCATACGCAGTTACGGTTTTCCTATCAAATTCATTAGTTTGACAGGTTGTTTTCATTAAATATCTCTCACTAAGGGACAGAGCTGTGCTTCCCCAATCGCCATGGTAACCATGGCGCGCGCGTGTGGGAAACACTAACTGCTGAGTGACACAGGTGCTTCAAATGAGGTCATCAGGGCAGTTTCACACACACGTAGTTATTTAACCTACATTAACAGACATATACATGCACATATACTTGTTATAGATACATAGAGAGACGTACGAGTCTTAAGATCTCGTCTGCTCTTCACCCTGGTGACACAGGTGCTTCAAATGAGCTAATCAGGGCTGTTTCACACACATACTGTCTGTCTGTCTGTCTGTCTGTTTCTATATTCTATAATTATATTCAGCTATATTCAGCAGTTTACACCTAAAATGAGCTATATTAAGCTATATTATGCTATTTTCATCTTTATTGAGCTATATTGAGCTTTATTCAGCAATATTCAACTATTTTCAGCTATTAGCTATATTCAGCTATATTCAGCTATATTCAGCAGTTTACACCTAAAATGAGCTATATTAAGCTATTTTCAGCTTTATTGAGCTATATTCAGCTTTATTGAGCTATATTCAGCTTTATTCAGCAATATTCAACTATTTTCAGTTATTAGCTATATTCAGCTATATTTAGCCATATTCAGCTTTATTCATTAATTTACAGCTATAATGAGCTATATTGAGCTATATTCAGCAATTTACAGCTAAAATGAGCTATATTAAGCTATATTATGCTATTTTCAGTTTTATTGAGCTATATTGAGCTTTATTCAGCAATATTCAACTATTTTCAGCTATTATCTATATAGAGCTATATTCAGCAGTTTACACCTAAAATGAGCTATATTAAGCTATATTATGCTATTTTCAGCTTTATTGAGCTATATTCAATTATTTTCAGCTATTACGGCAGTAGGCGCCACACTTTCAAAATTTCTTGCGAAATTTTCTAGTTATTTATTTATTCCCGTTCTGCCTAAACTTTGGACCACTAAGGATCCCGGAGCGTTGCCAGCACATGCGTACAAAATACATCAAAACGAGCGGCCTGATCGGGAATCGTGTGCTATGACCCTGCTAAGAGATTCGACCGGCGGTTTTCCTGAAAAACGCAAAAAACGGCGAAAAAATTTACAATGGGTGTGTGTGGGGTGAAGTGCACGTGAAGTGCACGCTCAGAGCACGTGATGTCATCGCTAGAGCACGAGAAAGCTTCAGATTCATCAGAAATAAATATTTGTAAATTGCCATTACTGCCCCAATATTCACTCTACAGGCATAATTTATAGCACAAAACGTAGGAAATCTTGTGCTTGCTTGTACAAATGTGTCGTGGAATCCCACAAACATTTACTTTTTTGTCAGCAAGCCTGAAAGCGACATGAAGTCAACCAACTGCTCCATTAAGACCCATGTTAAATCGGAGCAAAATCTTCTCTCATGAAGCAAACGGAGGCATTTTCTGAACTGCCTTTGCGCTCTCATTTCTAAACCCCCCAAACATTTGAGTACACGGCAACGTTCACAAAAGTCTTGTGCTTCTCACGATGCCTTCATTTTTTTAAACGGAGTTACGGTTTTCCTATCACATTCATTTGTTTGACAGGTTGTTTTGGTTAAATCTACAGTCCAGTCTCCCTCTCAGTCACTAACTGACACAGGTGTTTCGAATCACCAGCTCGTCAGGACAGGACCAACTGCTCTTATCACCGTGGAAACCTTTGATTGACAGATACACGCACACACATAGGGCAACTGACTTCTGAATGTCTGCCTCTCCCCCTGTATCTCTCTCTCCTTCTGTTTCTCTCTCTCTCTGTGTCTCTCCCACCCCTCCCCTCTGTCTGTCTGTCTCTCTCTCTCTCTCTTTCTCTCTCTCTCTCTCTAAAATGAGCTATATTAAGCTATATTATGCTATTTTGAGCTTTATTCAGCAATATTCAACTATTTTCAGCTATTAGCTATATTCAGCTATATTTAGCCATATTCTGCTTTGTTCATTAATTTATAGCTATAATGAGCTATATTGAGCTATATTATGCTATTTTCATCTTTATTGAGCTATATTGAGCTTTATTCAGCAATATTCAACTATTTTCAGCTATTAGCTATATTCAGCTATATTCAGCTATATTCAGCTATATTCAGCAGTTTACACCTAAAATGAGCTATATTAAGCTATTTTCTGCTTTATTGAGCTATATTCAGCTTTATTCAGCAATATTCAACTATTTTCAGTTATTAGCTATATTCAGCTATATTTATCCATATTCAGCTTTATTCATTAATTTACAGCTATAATGAGCTATATTGAGCTATATTCAGCATTTTACAGCTAAAATGAGCTATATTAAGCTATATTATGCTATTTTCAGTTTTATTGAGCTAGATTGAGCTTTATTCAGCAATATTCAATTATTTTCAGCTATTACGGCAGTAGGCGCCACACTTTCAAAATTTCTTGCGAAATTTTCTAGTTATTATTCCCGTTCTGCCTAAACTTTGGACCGTATCTCGTCCCGGAGCGTTGCCAGCACATGCGTACAAAATACATCAAAACGAGCGGCCTGATCGGGAATCGTGTGCTATGACCCTGCTAAGAGATTCGACCGGCGGTTTTCCCGAAAAATGCAAAAAACGGCGAGAAATTGTCCCATCCGCTTACATGGGGTTTCGGCGAAAAGAGAGCAAAAGAAACACTCATCTTTGTGGCCATATTGACTCGCCATACTTTAACGTAGAGAAATGATTAAACCTTTGAAACGTTAACAAAAGGATGGACTTTATTTTCCTAATTGGACATTTTTTGATAGCTAGCACAGTTCTCCTCTAATATTTGTTCAAGTTTAGGAAAATATTCAGACCATTTCTGACTTTACAATGGGTGTGTATGTGGCAGCTCAGAGCACGTGATGTCATCGCTAGAGCACGAACCAGCTTCAGACTCATCAGAAATAAATATTTGTAAATTGCCATTACTGCCACAATTTTCACTCTACAGGCATAATTTATAGTACAAAACGTAGGAAATCTTGTGCTTGCTTGTACAAATGTGTCGTGGAGTCCCAAAAACATTTACTTTTTTGTCAGCAAGCCTGAAAGCGACATGAAGTCAACCAACTGCTCCATTAAGACCCATGTTAAATCGGAGCAAAATCTTCTCTCATGAAGCAAACGGAGGCATTTTCTGAACTGCCTTTGCGCTCTCATTTCTAAACCCCCCAAACATTTGAGTACACGGCAACGTTCACAAAAGTCTTGTGCTTCTCACGATGCCTTCATTTTTTTAAACGGAGTTACGGTTTTCCTATCACATTCATTTGTTTGACAGGTTGTTTTGGTTAAATCTACAGTCCAGTCTCCCTCTCAGTCACTAACTGACACATGTGTTTCGAATCACCAGCTCATCAAGACAGGACCAACTGCTCTTATCACCGTGGAAACCTTTGATTGACAGATACACGCACACACATAGGGCAACTGACTTCTGAATGTCTGCCTCTCCCCCTGTATCTCTCTCTCCTTCTGTCTCTCTCTCTCTCTGTGTCTCTCCCACCCCTCCCCTCTGTCTGTCTGTCTCTCTCTCTTTCTCTCTCTAAAATGAGCTATATTAAGCTATATTATGCTATTTTGAGCTTTATTCAGCAATATTCAACTATTTTCAGCTATTAGCTATATTCAGCTATATTTAGCCATATTCTGCTTCGTTCATTAATTTATAGCTATAATGAGCTATATTATGCTATTTTCAGCTTTATTGAGCTATATTGAGCTTTATTCAGCAATATTCAACTATTTTCAGCTATTAGCTATATTCAGCTATATTCAGCTATATCCAGCAGTTTACACCTAAAATGAGCTATATTAAGCTATATTATGCTATTTTCAGTTTTATTGAGCTATATTGAGCTTTATTCAGCAATATTCCACTATTATCTATATTGAGCTATATTCAGCAGTTTACACCTAAAATGAGCTATATTAAGCTATATTATGCTATTTTCAGCTTTATTGAGCTAGATTGAGCTTTATTCAGCAATATTCAATTATTTTCAGCTATTACGGCAGTAGGCGCCACACTTTCAAAATTTCTTGCGAAATTTTCTAGTTATTGTAATGTTCTTCAGTCAATGTCTGCTTAGGGTTTGGCCAAAGTGGGGCCTCTTTCACTGTACCATGAAAGTAGAGCACTACCTCTAGATAGGGACAACATGGCCGGTGCTCTGTATCTCTGCCAGTGTTGGTAGTCACCGCTGTTTCTTAGCTTACTTTGTTCTATCCGTTAATGAGCTGCTAAGCCTCTTCTTGAGTCAAACTGTGTGACTTCAGCCACTGCAGCTGTGCTGTGGAATGAGCCTGATGAGGGGCTGCAAAAAGCACACACACACACACACACACGCACACGCACACACACACACACACACACACACACACACACACACACACACACACACACACACACACACACACACACACACACACAGGCACACACACTGCAGTTTTGCACATGCAAGCACATTGGAAAACAAGGTTTCCCTTGTTGCAGAGAGGGCAATTACAAAGGATCCCTGACTTTTGAAAAAGGATACAGTTTGAACTGTTTTACAACAGTCTTAAATTTTGTCTAGAGGCCAGGGCCCAAATTTAATGGAGTGCTGAGACTCTTTAAACATAATTATCATTGAGAAGCTTCTATTCTCCTTCTGTTAAAAGTGATTTTTTTTTTAAGTAAAAAATGTAAGGTTGTTGAGTTTGCAATGAGGAATAAGCAGTTAATTTTCTTTGCAACCAGCATCCCCTTACATTTCTCCTTGAAAGCACTCCACAAGACCTTTTAATTTCGATAATAACATACACGAAGAAGCGAAAAGGCTTTTTCCAAATGACCCAGATTTTGGCATCCTTGTAAATCCTCAAGGTGGAGAGTGAAGGAACATTTGCGGCGATCAGAGACACTTTTTTAAAACTAACATGGAAATGTGTCTGGCTGCTCTGAACGGAACATGGACCTTGAGCCAAACTTTTCAGAGATGGAAAAGCTGACATCTCTTTCCCTATGGGAGACGTTCCCATGACTGTTGTAAGTATTCTTTAGATTGATTCTAACCACAGCCACCGTCTTTGCACAAGAACTGTGGAAAACCGTAGCTAATACTCCTAAAAATAGTGAGCCGACATGAACCCAAAACTCTCCAAACTCTACTTGTGTAACAAACGTTGACTTTGACATATCAAGATTACGCGTGCACTGCTTTTAATCAACATTTTCTCTTTCTGAATTACATTTAGAAATTAGAGCATGCCTGCTCCTCTTCAATGCCAGTGCTGAAGATGAACTTTAATAATGAGGAATACAGCTTTTATTTGCCTAAAAATATTCGTTTAATGCTTTGTTCTTGCTTCCACAAAGGAAATAGTTTTAATGCTTTCTCCATGATGACAACAAGGAAGCATTAGGTGTGAACATGGCCAAGAGAATGAAGTCAGCGTGAAAAAATGCTTGAAAGTCTGACAAGAAATAACAACAAAGGAGAGAAAATGACCTGCATCTCATCCTGTTTTTCTTTATCTGTTGTGTAAATGATTGATACAAATACAATTATACTAATGGTCCTAAATGATCAAAACAAATTAATCCAGTAAAACAGTAAAAGCATGCATCTGCAAATCACGTGCAAGCTAAAACACGCACAGAAAGTCTAATGGGATGGAACAAACTGGGCAACTTCCCAATGGCAAACTTAGTTTCACCTCCACTGACATTCGGTCTGAAAGTAATTAGCTGGGAATCGTTGTGGAGTGAGTTTCTCTTTTCTAACAACATCAGCAGTGAGGAATTCATGGGCAATGCATTGAAAGGTCACAGCCTTTAATGTCTTTCAACCAAATAACTTCTGAATTCTGGCAGCACAAGACAAGATTGAACTGACATTTCTTCGAAGTTCTGACCATAACGTAATGCGACAGTTTGGGAAAGTTCTGCTCTTTAAATGCTCTGTGTCTCCAAGTTTATATAGTGTGTTCAGCAATGGCAGTGATCACGTCTACCGTTTTTTCATTCCTGAAGGCAAAGGCCAGAATGTTCCTAACTCTAATTTCTCTGGTTTATAAACACTTAATTACAAAGCTCACAAAACCCACAGACCAACACCTAACGGACCCTGAAACTGAACCTTCTGTTCATCAGCACCAGCAGTAACAAAGTCACAGGGCTGTGCTCTTTTTCCTACTTACAGGCACCAATTCAATCACAGTTTAAGATTATAATTAAGAACATGTGCCCAATAAGCCAAGTTTTTCAAACTGATTTAATGAGCTATGTATGCATGTACCTACTAAATAAATGGTCAGGTAAAGACAATGCTATGCCTCCGCATCCAACAAAATTCCACAACATGTAGCTGTTACAGCACTTAACAGCAACTGAGGCCGTAAACACACACACACACACACACACACTCTCACACACACACACACACACACACACACACACACACACACACACACACACACACACACACACACACACACACACACACACATGTTGTGCCATTCTGCTGACTCAGGTTAAAATCAGCCAGAAAGAGAGTGGCTGTCATCCTGACTGTCAGCTATTAGGCATAATTAATGAATCAGCCCGACCAAGAAAACACATGTGAAACAGCACACAGTGCAAATAGTGTGCCTCAGTGAGGAACATGTCCAGTACTCTGCATACATTACATGTCATTTAGCTGACGCTTTTATCCAAAGCGACTTACAATAAGTGCATTCTACGGTTACAAACAAGAATCAGAACAACAAGAATCAAGAAGGTACAATTTCGTCAAAGGTTCGACTACAAAGTGCTATCAGTAAGAGCCATTTCAGTGCTACTATAGTGCTACATCCTTTATTCAAGGTATAGTCGGAAAAGATATGTTTTTAGTTTGCGACGGAAGATGTAGAGACTTTCTGATGTCCTGATGTCAATATATGCATACTGCATACAAAGGAGTAAACATGTTTGCAGAGACTATGTGAGATAAGGCACGCAGGTCCACTTACACTCTTGACCTATGAATGAACACACAAACACAAACAAATATGCTGTGGATTAAAGGTCAACAGCATTGTGCTCTGTAATTACCTCTGTGTAAGCAGCCATCACTCTTAACAGAGGGCACACATATGTTATGGGAAGAGACAACACTAAATAGGTCTGAGTACACTGTGAGCAAACAACAATGTGCGGTACTTAATTGTTAGCATTCTTTCTTTTGTAATTGTTAACTCATTTTATTCTAAACTAAACTATTAACTTGATTTAAGTTACTAGAGTATATATGTATTCTTAATGTCTGTCATCGGGTCCATTTCCCCGCAAAATTAGATGGAAAAATTCACGGCACGCAGCAAGTTCACCAAAACCTCCATCAGCTCGGACTCCAGCAGGCAGCGACCAGAACTGGTCAGACTGTCAGACTGCTGCAGTTAAATTAGGTTTTCTAAATGCGGTCAGAAACACTAACGCTTTTGTCCACAGGCACCGCCAAAATCAACACTAAACGAAAGTTCCATTCTTCTCTTAAATTCCTCTTCTTTTTGCTTGCCTTTTTGATGAGGATATAAATCCCTAATTGCATTTGGTTAAATTGACCAGCTTTACTCAGACACAATGGTGAAATCAGCCTGAAAGAATTTCCCCAAACAGGAAATTACAGCCTTGCAAAAAATGAGATCATGCTTTTTAACCAAGTTCATATGTATTGCCTATTTAAAAAGGAAAAGCGCAATGGAGAGGAAGTGATTATTGTCCCTCTCACGGGATCATTTTATTTCTTTCAAATGCAGGGGTTATTTCTGACACAACCATGCCCTCATTCCAGAACAATAACCACACTTGTAATGGTGCGGTATCAAAAATGGGTTCTTTCATCACACTGAGCCCAACTCATCCACATTTTACTATTCTTTTCCTCTCTGGCAGTATAAGGTTTGAGAATAATTCATCAAATAAAGTATTTAATTGTAGCTTCGGAGAAAATTAATTCAAGTACTGCTTCTGACCAGCTGTCAGTTATATTCCATGCAATGCATCAAAGCCTGCCAATGTTCTCATCACTGTCGACATAAAATGGTCAATCCTTTATTACAGTGCCTCCCAATGTGCCTCCCTTCATTCATTCCTCACCCTTGCTCTTTTAAACTGTATCTCTTACCCTGCCCTGCTTCTCCAGCTGCCGTCTAATTATTGAGGTTCAGCCCAGGACGACGTAGCTGACGACAGGCTTGATTTCAAACCACCACAAACTGAACTTGTGATGGAAACTTCTTCCCACAACCAACTGAGAATGCAGGACCACCAGGCAGCGCAACTCTAGTTGCGGCGCGGCCTCTCCTGTCTCACTTCATTCGACCCAATTGGATCTGTCTTGGGATGATGTGCCACAAAACCACAGATCTCTAATAATGGCACTCATGAGTTCAAATGATCACACACAGCCTTTCACACATAAACACACAGTGGGAAACCCATGCACAAACCACACAGCATGTAATCCCTCCCAGATGCATCCATCGTCTGATGAGGAGTTGTTCCAGAGACAGATGACAGCTCTGAAACCTCCACCGGTCCTCCATCTGACTTAATAACGGGAGAAAGAACACAGAAGGGGATGCAGCCGGAGGGTAAATCTTAATTGAGTGCGTGCCACGTGTGTGTGTGTGTGTGTGTGTGTGTGTGTATAAATTTAGGATTGTCATTTATGGGGATCTGGGCTTCTGTGGTGTGGCCATTCATGCAACAAAAGAAACACGGCGACCCTGCAGCAAATGGTCATCTCCTGCCTTGGTTTGTATATGTTTACGTGTGTATACACTTGCATATCAATCTGTAGGTGTGTTAAATGTAATGAGACAAGTTGGAGTTGTGAAAAAAAACAATGTTGCTGTATTAACAATAGTAAATGTCACCGACATTTTCTGCCTCTTATCTTTCCTGTTACTGTTTACATTCCATGAAAGAAGAAATAGTATTAAAGTAAAAGTATAAAATGTATCTTATATATAAGATGTATAAAACATCCAAGTGTAAAGATAACGTGATATTGTTCATTTTACATGCCAAACTGTATATATGACCTGAGAAGTGCAATAGTTGCTGTATAACTGTTAAGATATGCTGTTGGTGAGGTATGCTCCGCTTGTTCAAACTAACCTTATCTTACTTTGTAAAACTATATTCTCCTCCTTAGTCTGCGCACACCTCCATATTCCCTTTTAATGTCCCTGACAGCTGTGTCTCACTAAATTTATCTGAGGAAATAATTGTTGTGGGTTCAAAATATCTGTCAACATGGGCCATCTGCGTGCTATTATCGATCAGTGACATTCATAAAAAAGATCTTGACGTCGTAAATGAATCATAGGTAGTAAAGTTAAGGAATTTAATAATGATTTGAACTTGTTACTGAATATTGATGTTGCTCCATCTGGTCAGAAGCAATGATCACAAAGATGCCTTTACTTGAGGATCCATATAAACATTATCACATGTTGGCCGTCAAAGCCTTTAGTCTGATTCTCACCACAAGCTGACTGAATGTGAAGTGTTTCTACAAAGAAAAACAAAAAAGAGTTGAGCGCAGGCAAATGTAGAAGGAAGAAGAGGGGAAACGTAGGTGGATAATGTACTGTTAAAACATGTTAGAGTATTATTATGCAAGGAGTGTGAGTGTCACTATCTGTATTGTCTTCATTAAGATTAAGATTCATATTATGTCTGCATGCAACAAGAGAAAGATTTCAAACTTGTGATTTGGGGCTGTGTAATTCAAACTGACTTAACTGGGTGGAGATGAGACGCACGTGCCTTTATGATATTCAAAGAACCTTTCTATAATGTTTCAGAATTTCATTTTAGTCTTCTGTACCATTGATCATTTTGGATTCTTTTATTTTTTTATTTTTGAGAGCCATTGAAGGTTAGTTTTAGTTCACTGTACAAAAAAAACCCACAGAGGGTTTTGTGTTTGCAGCAAAGTATGCCCCGGTACTTTTCAAAAGCAGATGTTTCACATAAAAGACATCCCCAATTCAACAACCTCAACTGGCTTTTCTGACAATAGAAGCTTTATTGAAGCCATACACTCCATTCGGTTCACAAGGTTTTAAAACACGCCAGGTCAGCTATTGTACTCTTTGACATCTTTAAATACAACTTTATGAATTACAATCATGCTATATTTTGAGATTACTTGGAATTTACACAGTCCTCAGTCCTTGTCGAACGTGATCTCTTGCCTAATAAAAGAGTTTGGGTTTGTGTTAATATTTCTCGGCTCAGCTCCTCCTGCTTCTTTCATGAAGGCACTAATTTCTCTCAAATCCCTAAACTTGGTTTCTAGTCAGGGTGACACCTTTGCATCACTTAAACAAGACTGACCCTACCACTGACTGGTTATGTTGTGCAATCTCCCTTACCCATAATGCATCACAGCAAATAGGTCAGACAGATGCTCATTTTATTGCCTTGACAACATATGCGAGGACTGTAGAAGAGGATGAAAAAGACAATGCTGGAGCTGGCGAGGCTTCAGGTTGTGTTGAGCCTCTAACCTCTCATTGAAAAGACTGGCACGGCTGCAACACAACCAGAACCTAAAGGCGTAGCTACATATGGTCTCCATCGTAGAAATCCAGGCCAAAACCCAGCGACTTGGCTAATGCTGACTCTATGACTCACTCTCAGAAAAAAAATACTTCAACAATTAAATTTGACCTTTTAATTGTATTAATTTGCCTCAAGAATTAAGTGAAATGCTTTCAAATGAATGGCAACAAACTCAATAGCACAACCACAACACCGTAAAGCTCATGAATAAGTGTTTTATGAGCGGTGCTGTAATTCCAGAATGCTCAAAAGAGACTGGGTGGTGTTTTCTGTGTTGTGTGCCTCTTTTGTTTTACTAAGGAACTTCTAATTGTGCGTGCTGAGCATACGAGTACTGCCGACCACACACGGATGCACACTCAGACGTCTGAGGCAATGACTTCCAACCAGTGTGCCACAAGACTGCATTCACACCTGCCTAGGCATGTTGTTAAAATTAAAATAAAATAGAATTATGAATGGTCATATGGAAAGTTTTGTTTGACAGTTTTCCATGAGCTCATCACGTGCTTGTCATCAGTTTGAAACAGGATACATGGTTCATTAAAAAAAGCTCAGGTTTCAGGAAGAATTATCCTATATTTGTAGGGAATGAACAAGGATTACATGTATACCTTGTTTTGTGTTATTTAAGGGCTGTATGTTGTGCCCAGGGACTTTTGGAGCATAGAAAGGCTGCCACGTTGGGAAACACTGTTCTGAGGTGGTCTTCATGATACATTACTTCCCACAATGCATATCCCTCAGAGGCAGGGGGCAGAGGGCACTGACAGCCTGACCTTCAGCCTTGCAGCCTGTAATTCAGATTCCCAAAACACTTGTCTGGGACAGACACATTTGCCTCAATTAAAACCACACAGGCCTGCATGTCAGTCAACCATCTATTGCCTAGTTGTTTCATCTCTATTTCTTTCCCTTGCTTCTATCGTTATGTCCTTTCCTCTGGTGCCCAACAGATGCAGCCTTTTAGTAAATGCTTGAAGTGTGTCTGGAAGAGACAAGAAGAAAAGAAAAGGAATGCACCTGCCAAAACTGTAAGAAGGCTAAATTCATTAAGCACAATATATGGCACACATGTACAATGTTTTCTTGCACACCCGGAGAGTCATTTTGATCACATCGCAGAGACTCACTGAGAACACCTTGAACAAGTCATCTTTCACAGCGACCCATGAGCTTGTCTAGTACATACTGTCACTGACAATGTGCTGCTCATATATGGCTGTAAACCTAAAGTCCTGAGATTAATAGGATCATTAAACTTTTACAAGGTTGTCATAGCCTGCTTGGTCTTTTTCAGTATAATAGAGCTGGCCCAGTAGACATAATGTAATTAACGTGACAATAATTGGTAAACGTGTAAGCAAACACTTTTCTATTTATATATACAGTAGATGCAGTATTCATGAGGACTTATGTCTCTCACAGTGACTTATATAAGTCCAATATTCACACTCCTTTAACCGCTTTTATGGTCTTGACTAAATGCTGAGGGGAAATATCAAGGTCTTCAAGATAAATGCTTCATTCTGTTCACCAGCCAGCCTGTAGTTTACCTGCCCTGTAGAGCTGGGAAGGTAGCGTATAGTGAGCCTATCTGTTTAATAAAACAGTAAAACTAAAACAAAAAGCTCATATTAAAAAGAGCCTTATTAAAAGCTCCAGAGTCAATATAGAATTCTCTGTAGTACATTTTCATTTGGCCCCTGTTAATATGAATGTGCCTTTATTCATTGTATTTAATATTCAAATCTGTACCAAAACATTTGAGTTTGAGAGTAAATGTCACTCTGAGCACACCAGCTCCTGAAACCTTACATATGTTTCAACTAAAATGTACATAAACAGCTTAGACAGTAAAGGCAATGAGGTCATGCCATACCAAACCATGGGGAGTGTTAAATTCTGGCACCAGATCTATATGGACGTAAATCTTATGTGTTCCAAATGAGTCCTCCAGACCTTGAAAGTATATGACGTAAAACAATAAAATCAAATGAATCTGCCTTAAAAGGTTCTTTAGAAAAATACTTCTTTAATAATAATGTCTAGATCTCGATCTGTAGAGTCTAAATTGACTATAACAACGGTGATTTGAGGAAAGCCCTCATTAAAGGACCAACAGTAAAAGTGCAGAGGTTGTTGCTAGTTATTATGAGTAATAAAGCACCGAAAATGCTGACTGGCAAATACTAATATATACCATAATGTACTGTATGTATGTCTGCAGCCGGTATGGCTGTCAGAGCAGCATTTAAAAGGTGTTCCCCACCAACAATAGACAAGCAGTGGCAGTGTTCAGCTTGATAAATGGACTTGGAGTGACAGGCTGCTTATGCTGTGGACACATGGTGAGAGTTAAGGATAGGTCAGGTAAACATGTCTGCCCCCGAACAGGGGAAACACATCTTAGACATGCAGAAAAACGCATGTTTGTGACACAATAAACTGCCTTCATGAGACAGTCATTTTTTTAAAACTTTTTAAACTTAAAATACATGACGCAACACTTGACATTGCGACAAATGTTGAGCCAGGTTCAATGTTTTTGCTGTTGCCGTCTGTGTTTGTACCAGGCGGCCACCTGGTACAAACAGTTAAGCCAATGCGGAAGTGCCTTAAACTTGAATTATTTTCAAATGGCCATCAGGGTGCGACTCCTCTGGTCCTAATAAGAAGTCTGATTGTATAAAGGTCTATGAGAAATGGCCCTACTTGATTTATTGTGTAATGGTCTCAATTGGTTTATAGGTTTGAGTCTTCTTCAATACAGCATGATATGTATTTAGTAAATTATGGTCCCAATTAGAGTAAAATAGATGCTAAAAGCAGTGTCTGTTTTGGGGCGTGGCTATCTTGTGATTGAACAGGTCGCTACCAGAGTCGTATATGTAGGCATCTCTACTACAGTGTCACTCATCCGCAGTCTACATATAGTCACTCCCGTTTACTGGTTGCAAAAATACAAAATCCAAGATGGCGATGGCCAAATGCCGAACTCGAGGCTTCAAAACCGTAGACCACAAATCAATGGGGCAATGCGTCTACTTCTTATACAGTCTATGTTGGCACTGATGTTGTGCCAACAGAGTGGCCTCACTCAAAGGAAAGCCCAAGGCATTCCCAAAGCCTCCATCATCATGCCCTGCCAGCATGATGATGATGAGTGGCCTCACTCAAAGGAAAGCCCAAGGCATTCCCAAAGCCTCCATCATCATGCCCTGCCAGCATGTGGCAGGGCATCCAGGCCATCACTGACTACAGACCCAGCAACATCACCCCCACAGCCACAGACATCTCCTTCCTGAACGAGCTTAACCACTTCTATGCTCGCTTCGAGAGGGAAAACAGAGACAGAGCCACCAAGACAACACTCCCAGCAGATCACCAGCCCACCACACTCTCCTCCACTGTTGTCCACACAGCACTGAGCCGGATCAACGCACGCAAGGCGGCTGGACCTGACGGCATTCCTGGACGTGTGCTCAGGGCATGTGCGGAACAGCTCACTGGGGTTTTCACGGACATCTTCAACCTGTCCCTTGCCCAAGCAGCTGTACCAACATGCTTTAAAACCACATCCATCGTGCCAGTGCCGAAACACTCCAAGCCGACGTGCCTCAACGACTACCGCCCTGTAGCACTCACACCCATCATCATGAAGTGCTTTGAGCGGCTGGTCCTGGCACACCTGAAGGACTCCCTCCCACCCACACTGGACCCACTCCAGTTTGCCTACCGCAGCAATAGGAGTATAGACGATGCAGTCTCCTCAGCACTGCACTCTGTGCTCACACACCTGGACAACACCGACACCTACGCGCGATTGCTGTTTGCTGACTTCAGCTCGGCTTTCAACACTGTCATCCCCTCCAAGTTAATCACTAAACTTGGAGACCTGGGCACCAACACCTCCCTCTGCAACTGGATTTTGGACTTTCTGACTAACAGACCTCAACATGTTAGGTCAGGCCATACCTGCTCCACCACCATCTCACTCAGCACCGGTGTGCCACAGGGCTGTGTACTCAGCCCATTCCCCTACTCCCTCTTCACCTACGACTGCAGACCTATGCATTGATCCAACTCCATCATCAAGTTCGCAGACGACACCACGGTGATTGGTCTCATCAGCAACAACGATGAGACAGCCTACAGGGAAGAGGTACAGCACCTGGCCACATGGTGCGCCGAAAATAACCTGCTCCTGAACACCAGCAAAACCAAGGAGCTCATCGTGGACTTCAGGAAGGAGAAAAGAAGCAAGCATGCGCCCATCCACATCAATGGGATGGATGTTGAGCGTGTCTCCAGCTTCAAGTTCCTGGGGACCCACATCTCGGAAGACCTGTCTTGGACCACCAACACCTCCAGCCTTGTCAAGAAAGCTCACCAGCGCCTCTTCTTCTTGAGGACACTGAAGAAAAAACATCTGTCTTCAGCCATCCTGGTGAACTTTTACCGCTGTGTGATCGAGAGCATCCTAACCACCTGTGTGACAGTCTGGTATGGGAGCTGCTCTGTTGCGGAGCGCAAGGGACTGCAGCGGGTGGTGAAAACTGCCCAACGCATCACAGGAACTCCACTTCCGGCCATTGAGGAAATCCAGAGGAAACGCTGTCTGCGTCGAGCTCGCAGCATTCTCAAGGACGCCTCCCACCCTGCACACAGACTGTTTTCCCTCCTGCCCTCAGGCAGACGGTTCAGATGCTTCCGGACAAGGACCAGCAGACTGAGGAACAGTTTCTTCCCCAGAGCTGTTTCCTTATTGAACTCTGCCCCATGCTGACACCCCCCCTACTCCCCAACCACCTCCACCCACAAACCCATCTCCTCGTCATCTCCCCCCACTGACCAAAGACTCTACACCTGCACTCAAACACTTTTGAACTGTCTGCTCTAAAAACTGAGCATTGCACTAGTCTAGTAACGTTAGGCAGCTACTGTTTATTATTATTATGCACTATTTAACGTTCACTCAATCTGTATTACTTAACTTATCATATGCCCATTTGCCTTTTGTAAATTATGTTTATAGTTCCTGCTTATAGTCTACCTACATTTAATGCACAAATCAACCTGTATAACATGTACATATTACCGCAATCAATCTGTATATCCCGTACCTATATCACTAACTTATTATCTGTAAAATACTTATTATTATCTGTATATTGGTATTTACTGCTATTGCACTTCTGGTTGGATGCTAAACTGCATTTCATTGCTCTGTACTTGTACATGTGTAATGACAATAAAGTTGAATCTAATCTAATCTAATCTAATCAAATGATGTCACAAAGCTTCCTCAGTCTGAATAAACGTTTTGTTGTATTGCATAAAATCTTCCTATTCATTATTTATTTTTCCTTTAAGTCTCAACTCCTTTCCAGCCATGAATCATAATGTCTTCACCCCAACAGCTTTGTGTCATCTAAAGATCTGTTTCTCCACTCCTGTTTCACTACAACCTGTCCAACATTCACACCTCCGCACTCAGACAGTTACCCGAGAGATGCTGGAACTCAAACAAAAAACAAGTAATAAAAGGTCAAGAGGATATTGATGAGAGCCCAGACAGTGATGTCGAAGAGCCCTAAAGGTCGCGACCAGGGCTCAGCAACCCTCGGATCCTCAGGATGAGGCTCAGAACTCAACCGAGTCTGAAAAACCAATCCAAAGCCTGGAGGGAAACAAAACCAACACAGTAAAGAGTAAAAGTAAAAGAGACATTTAACACATGGGTCATTCATGTCAACCAATGCATCAAAAGATCTACCTCAAACTTCTCTAAACACCTTGGAATCTCTAAAGCTGTCACACAAGATGTCAAACAAAATGGACAACGTCTAAAGTGTCCGATGCAGCACTCAGGTATGTACTGACTTCCAAGATGAAAGAGAGATAACCTCAGAGCACCGATTACAAGTTAAATAGAGTCGAAACATGAAACACACATTGTAGTATGCCACACTCCTCTCTCTTCCTCTAACTCTTCAAAAAACCTCCACCTCTTTCTTTTGGCATTCCTGCCTAATAGCATCGTTATTGACTCTGTCCAGCTAAACGCAAGCTCCTTGTAATCTCACACAGGCGGGGCGGTCCAGACGAAAAACTGCTGCAGGAAAGACTGCAGGAAAGAGGGTAACAAAGAGAAAAGGAGATGGAGGAAAAGGACAATGACCACCAACAAAGGGAGCTCTGAGATGCCTTTGATCATGCAGAGGAGGTTGAGCAATCCCGTCATCTCCTCTCATCATTCCACGCCCAGAGCTTTGGTCCATCTCCTTCTAACTAAAGTTAACTGGCTGAAAGAGGATGGAAAGGCAGGCCATCAACTCAGCATAGCCCATCTACAGAACTCACAGCTGAAACACAAACACTAGATACCAATTATACTGAAGCAAGAGACTGGGATGTCAAAGTCTAAACTTCTTGACAAGCAAGCTGATGTTAGTCAGATATCACTCAGTAAGTAGTCAGTCCGTCTATGACTCAGCTTTCCTCCGTTTGGCCTGTGCCATTCCTTGAGCAAATCCAGTGCAGTCAGAAAGGACAACGATACTGTATGTTTCTCTGTTTTAGCTTCATTCTCCAACACACTGGATTTGAAATTAAACAATCACTTAAACGATTACTAGTGCTGACTTTTAAATGTTCAGTATGCTTCAAAGTCTGATCCCCCCCAAACCTTTCCAATGACGTTATTGGGGGCTTCATCTGACGATTTTTGCAACTTTCTGAAATTGTCAATCACTTACACTTCATACAGTGATTGGCAAGGTGTCTGAAGATGATAAAGTAAACATATTTTGATCTTCTCTCTCAAGCTTTCTTAACTCTTCACAGTCCACACAACTACTTTCATCACTTATTTTATGTCCAACCGGTTGTTACACTATGAATGCCTTCCAGAATCGACAGGTCCAAAAGTGGTCTATAAGACAGCAGTGACGCCTTTTTGCCTTCAACATGTCCGACAAGTGGTTCTACAAACCAGCTTAGCTCTATCATTAGCTTGCAGGGTGTTTGAGAGTGTTCACACCCATATTGGGAGCATTATGTGGGACATGTAGCCACTTCTAAGCAGTATAGGATAATGCAGAACAACAAGTCCTTAACCAGACAATCACGCAAATAGTTCAAGATTGCACAATCTGTGATTGGGCGGATTGCATCCTGGACATGGTCCAGAACTTTACTGACTGCAAAGAGTTTGCAACCAAATATTAAATATAATGAGTTAATTTACGTTTATGTTAACTTGTCCTTTGCTTTCTGACATTTACAATTGGAGGACTTTCCTGCTAACCATTATGGAAAAGGGATACCATGTGCCACTTCTGATGTAGATGCAAACACCCTCCAATTAAAGCACCAAGTCACAGCGGTAACCTTACAGTCATTGTTCCATTTTAAATCCGTAATGCTGGAGTGCACAGCTAACACTTCAAAAAAAGTGTCACTGACCCAAGGCCCTGGGTTCTGACCCATCTCAAAGTCAGCTAATTAAACACACATATGAGACACACACAAACACACCCCCTCACAGCAAGGTAGTGTTTACAAGGACAAGCATACGTGGGTAAGGACGTCATGAAGAACGTAGAATCTCAGAGGACTTTGGAAACAAATCTGTGAACACATGCACACACACTGTTTTTATTCCACGTCAACTCCCTACAGCACATTATTCTGACCTAGTAGAGTGTCTTTTTATATGGTTAATTGGAAAACTGTGCAAATTAACATTAATTCTGGGACAAATGCCACATTTCCTGGCTTGATATTGGTCGGAGTGTTGTGAAATAAAGTTTATTTGGCTATAAACTTTCAAATAAATGATCCATGAGTCCGGAGAGTCTGCTCACAACACACCTTTGACTCCTCGGCCTAAGACCGGATCCTTCAATGACAGATCAGTCATCATTCCCTGGACTGTAGCTACAGAAGAGATATGTTGACAGTACAGCTGTTAACAGTCCATGAAGGCCTTTTACTGTGGATTGTCTCATAAAGTCAATGCTATTTTTCAACGTACCACTGTTTCACTGGAGCGTTTTCAAAGTGTAGCGAAGAATACACAACCCCTGCGCTTTTGTAAAATTACTTGTGAGGTATCTTCATGCTTTCTTTCTTTCTTTCTCCCCCTGCAGGATGAAGGAAAGGCGGAGGCTTCCTGACTGATCTTCCCACACAAGCCTGAACCCAATATCCAGGCATCCTCCTGACACTCTCGCTTCACACACACACACAGGCCGAGGGAAACACAGACACACAAACACTCTCTCCAATGTTTACCGTGTCAGATTGCAGTGTAAATAAAGGGGAAGCTCCGGCCTCTGATTTAAAAGGAGCCAAATCAAACAGGAGGGACTGCGTTATCGCACTGGGTCGGATGGAATGCGGAGAAAATGGATCTGTGTCAGAATGAAACAAACCTAAAATAAAAGTTCTTATGAAAACAAAACTGATTCTCTCAGTGGGTCCGGTGAAGGAGGGCAGACCAACATTTGGGGGAATGTTTAGCTGCCCCTGCTTGCACTGTGTGCTGTGCTAATCATTCCTCTTCTCCCCCGGGGTTTTGGAGAACACATTCTGACATCCTTGTAAACATTTTAAGAACAAACGAACGTCACTTGATGGTGAGGGACCAACACAAAGACAAAGACTTGCCAACACCGAGTTTCTGAATCCCGCTGTTGCAGCTTCAGTTTACTGTAAGAGTGTCGTATAGTGACTTCCTAGTGACAGTAATTGTAACATTTGCTATGAATCAAGCCTCGGAAGTGCATACAGGTTGCAATCACAAGATTCTTTGAAAACTGTTGCTTTGTCCATGATGCAATGCATCACAGCTCGCTTATCATCTGCTAATGATTTAAAATGTGCCCCCCCCCCCCCTCTCACACAATACACACAATAAGGAATTCATCATTTGTTACACTTGTGTATGCTGAGCATATTTCTTCTTTGAATATCATTATTATTCTAGGCACAGAATCTATGATGAATTGAGCTTCATAAGAATCTGTGACATGCTGAAATGTAGCAGAGGAGAGCAAACATCTGGAAAAGGAATCTGTCTCTTCGCCACACAGATCACCTCTGTCGATTCATCTTGTACTTTCTCTCAGCAGTTGCTAGGTGTACTCAAGTTGAACTGAGTCTTAAACACAATGGGGGGGGGGGGGGGGGGATCATGTGTTAAGTTTTAGGTGCTGGCAGGATATTATAAAAATATAAAAATATTGAGTCTGTGGTCAGATAACATTTGAGTATTATACCTAAAATGCTTAAAAAGGACACTATTGAGTGTTACACACACACTTTAATTACCTTTTTAAGGTCTCTCTACAGAGACACACTCGAACATGCACCCTTTGTTCTTGCTGTTGATGGAGCCTTTTTTAGAGGTGAATGTCGAACACGTCTCACCTCCAAATCAGCACACCCCATGACATGGCATCACGGCAGCCTTTGATAGTGCACTCTCCTCCCTCTCAAAAATAGTAATGTCAGGGACTTTAAAATAGGAACACAAAGTATCTCCATCACCAAAACGTTCAAACTTGAAGCATAACCTCAAGTAATGTGGTTATGATAGAAAAGATGCATTTTATTTGGAAATAGATATAACTAATGTAAGTCACTACATCGAATGTATGCTCTTCAAAAGTTGTGTTTTCATTGCCATACTCCCTTACCACTGCAGGTGATTATTTAACACTAGTAATAATGATTATTTAACAACTCATTTGAAACTTTTCATTTTTACATGACAGAGCGCCTGTGCCTCTGACCCATACGCCAGGGTTACTGTTAAGTAGCCCAAAGATATACTGTCTGGGCAATATTAGCTATTTGAGAATGAGAGAGCACCCCGGGGTGATGATAATCATTGAGCTACATTGCAAACATAAAGCCACACACTAACCCCGGCGGAATGCTAATGATAGTGACCGCCAGGCTGAACATCTGTGAGCGGAGACAAAATCCCCCAGAGTCACTCCTCTGGAGGTGTGAGGAGCATTGGGGCGGATTGTGAGCAAACTATCACATTTCTCACTTTTCCGTGTGCTTTTGTTGTCATAGCAGAGAGTAAACACAAAATAATCCCAGAAGTTTGCAAAAACAAAAATGTCATGCGCAAAAGAAAGTTGTACTTTCACTCCACATACTTAAGTTTACACCATTATATTACCTGGATCGTGGAAGGGGACCAGGGCAAAGTTATACAAAGTTTGCTTCGGTCTATTGAGGGAAGTTTCCAAGATCTTGGACGCGCCCTCGATGACCTGGACCAGGTCGTCGTACATGGAGCCGGTAACGTCAAAGACGAATGCCAGGGTGGATGCCCCATCCGGGATGTCCTCCTTTGTGGCCCCGGTCCCCGTGTCTTGCCCGGCGGAACACGACACCGACAGCACAAGGGACAGCCACACCAATCTGCTGCCCATTTCAGATCCAAGATGCTCCTCAAGCAAAGTTCTTGGATGTTTCCTTCTCGCCAGTTGGGACCTCAGGGTAAGTCTCGAAGTAAAGGTAGAGACATCGGGTTCTCAAACATGGACTGAAACGTATGCAGAACAACTTACAAAGGGTACAACAACAGCCAAAAAAAAAAAACGGGGGGAAAAGGGAATCGGAGTTTTCGTGGGCTTCTCCCTCTGCGTGTCTGTGCGCACAAGTCAACCTCTCACTTCTCTGTGAACAGGAGCGTCAGCGGGCTCAGCAGCTGCAGCAGTGCCTGTCGTCTGTTGTCTACAGAGTCCGGGGCCCTTGTTCAGCTCTGTCATACAAAGACCCCCTCTCAGCTGGGCAGAAGGTCTCCAAGGCACAGACGAACCCGTGCAGAATAGCTGCGCTCTGATTGGACGAGATGTTTGGGTGACTTCGAGGGACCGTGTGCGCCATTGACTTCAAGGCGTTCCACAAAGTATCCCATAATACAAAATTAAAAGGCTACGGTCATCCACGCGTAATGTTGTTGGATTTGCATGCCAGTAGCGCACTTGTTGCAGGTCTCGTTGACTTTTTTCTTTTTTTTAATCAATAAGGAATTTGGTGCAATTAGATACAAATTATTTGAAGGGCAATTATTAATGTTGAAGTATTGTGAATAATACAGAACGAAAGGATGCAATGGTTTGAAATGCTGAACTTGCGACATGAGACAAGTTGGTTTGGGACCAGGACAATCACAAAGCAGCTCTTTGGTGATTTTGAGCTCTGTATCTCCACCTAGTGGTTGATATTTGACCTCACATGTAAGTGCCTACAACCAGGAAGAATTGATATTTGGTATTCAAATAATAATATACTTGTACTTAAAAAAAATCTTAATAGTATTAATATTTTGCAGGTTTATAAAAAAAGGTAAAACATGGACCACAAAGTGAAACATGGAAGTAAATCAAGGAATTAAATGAAACATAGGGTAAACTTTTTATTTTTTTTATTTAACCCCAATCAAATGGGTTTACTTAAGTATTGTTTGGCCATATGTTGTCCTACAAAAGCAGTGATAGAAAGTAATTGAGTACATTTACTCTAGTATTGTACTTAAATACATTTTGAGGACCTTGTACTTCACTTGAGTATTTCTATTTTTTCACTCCATTATAGGAACATTCTATGTTTTACTCCACTACATTTATCTGGAGTTACTGGTTACTTTTAAAATTAAGATTTGACATTAAAAGAACATGTTATAAGTTTACAAATAAAGCATATTCAAAATGAAAACAGGGCTTCCCAGCCTGTTTGACATGTGACCTCTGATATTATTATTGGGGCTCCTTGCAATAATGCCAGTGTCTCTTTGTGATAAACAGTTCCACCAAAGAGATGATCTAATATTTTACATAGACAACCCATCGGTTGGGACATTTTATCATATACTTTTACTTTACTAGTCCATTTAGGTGATAATAATTATATAATTTTATCATTATATCATTTTAATTCAGCAGGATTAGAAAAGCAGGACTTTTACTTGTAATTGAATATTATTTGTTGTATTGGTACTTTAACGGCTATGAGTACTTCTTCCACTATTTAAAAGACGATAAAGTGAATGTCGTTAATGAGGGACAAATGAAACAGACATCAAGTGTCAGAAATATTGCATGCAGACAACAATACGTTTGAAAGCCAGTCATGATCATGTTTTTCTTTAATAAATCTTTAAAACGCATATGTTGATAGTGTGGTCGTTATAGCTATATTATGCATACTAAATGCTAAATGGAATGAAGCCATAATGAAGCCTTTCACACAACACTTACACTCATGCACATTCCATGCACTTTATCTTACTTTTGGTATTTTGTTATGCTGCTGTCTCAATGTAGATATTCATTCATCCATTCATCCTCATTTATTGCATTGCGTTAACTGTTAAATGTGTATTGTTAAATGTTAAATGTATGCACCTTCCCGCCAGGACAAATTCCTTGTATGTGTAAGCATACATGGCAATAAATGGTTCTGATTCTGATTCTGATTCTGATTCTGATTCAAGTCAATATGTCTGCTGTGACTGGCAACCTGAGACCAAGGCAGCCTAATGGAATTTAGCCATAACCAATTTTATTATTTACACGTGCTTTTCATGTGAGGCCACTTTGACTGAGAAGTAGTCCTTGTCACGTAGCATCTTACTTCAGTCAATATCTGTTTAAATGTTATACCAAGAGCTACTGCTGATGAATAGCATGATGGTTGTGTTACAGTTATGATGGATGTTGATTCAGTGTTCAACGGTATTCAAGTTGCAGGGCTCTTTTATGAGAAATGAAGTCTGACAGACTGTGCTCCTGCACATCTGTAAACGCAATACATCTTTTTCATAATCTTTTATTACATGTTATTTGCCCCACCTCGGATACAAGCGGCCGAAATGAGTTTCCTCCGTAGAGTGGCCGGGCTCAGCCTTAGAGATAGGGTGAGGAGCTCGGACATCAGGAGGGAGCTTGAAGTCGAGCCGCTACTCCTTCGTGTCGAAAGGAGTCAGCTGAGGTGGTTCGGGCATCTAATTAGGATGCCTCCAGGACGCCTCCCTTTAGAGGTTTTCCAGGCACGTCCAACTGGTAGGAGACCCTGGGGAAGACCCAGGAGACCCTGTAGGGATTACATCTCCCAGCTGGCATGGGAACGCCTCAGGATCCACCAGAATGAGCTGGTTTTGAACTGACAGCATTACCTGGTTATTAATTATCTGTTACGTAATGTTTTCCATCAGTACCCGCATTAATAGCCACAGGAAGATCAGATATATTTTCAACAGCAATTAAGCAGAATTCAATTCCAATTATAGTATCTACAGTATCTAATATATACAACTGAATGTTCTACTCAAATTGGGTATTATCCTACTACTTAAACTGAATATCTTACTGTAATGAATGATTGATGTTTAATTACTGAGTTACATTTTTGATGTCAAAAGGTCATGAGGGTCCATTTAGATGTGGGCCGACTGAACTGGGTTGTTGCGTGGAAGCAGATGGATGACCTTCTACTGAACGCCAACAACATTTACCTCCCACAACTGATAATAAATCTCTTCACTTTGACATTGCAGAATTTAATCTGGTGTTTTACCTTGAACACAAGCAACAGCACACTGTGTGTGTGTGCCTGAGAGAAATATCCAGCTTGTGTGTCTACATTTGTCATACAGTTTCTTTATCTGTTAATTATCTGCATTGCTTTAGTTTCAAGTAATCCAATTTAAGAATTGTTTGGAATACAAATACAACTGTATCTCATGAATCATAAATCACTAAAATGTCCACAATGGTTGATTTCTCTGCAAATGTGCCTTGTTCTTCTCTCCTCAGACAATTATTGTAAAGTGCAAACAATTAGCATATTTGGGCACTAGGGAGTGCTAGAACACCACTGATTTATATATCTGTATATAACTAAATAATTAGGGGAAAAATACAAAAAAGTAATGGTAATCAGTCTTTTTCTAAATGCATGGCTCTGTAAAGGGATTGGTATTGGGAAGTGTGTTGCATTTTCACCAAATCATTTCACCAGGTCTTAACTGGAGGGGTTGTTGATTTAAATTGACATGGAAACATTCAAATAAGAATCCAAACCTCACAAACCAAAGCACACCCAAATGATGTGGAAAGATACTTTTGCATAGAAAACAAATAGGGAGGCTAAAGCTTTTTGAAAATGGATCATGAAATCCAGCACACGGGCAGTGATTACACAACACATTTCTCAAAATAAATAAATCACATCTACGGTGCAGGTCCGGTTCCTATAACAAGTTCATACAAGAACAAAAATAATTACAATAATAATAATTGGTCAAAATAATCAGTCACACTTAAGGTTTAAATACACATTGTCATCCCTTTCTATGTGTGCAAGCTAGCAATATGACTCACTCCTCCAAAGGAATTCTGCAGAAGTAGATGTGTTGAAATACTGTGAATATACAACCCTACCCTGAAAATAGGGGAGAGAGGTAGTAGAGATGTTATCTCATAAAAAGAGCAGGAAGCATATAAGAAACTGTATGACAAATGTAGACACACAAGCTGGATATTTCTCTCAGACACACACACACACACACACACAGTGTGCTGTTGCTTGTGTTCAAGGTAAAACACCAGATTAAATTCTGCAATGTCAAAGTGAAGAGATTTATTATCAGTTGTGGGAGGTAAACGTTGTTGGCGTTCAGTAGAAGGTCATCCATCTGCTTCCACGCAACAACCCAGTTCAGTCGGCCCACATCTAAATGGACCTTCATGACCTTTTGACATCAAAAATGTAACTCAGTAATTAAACATCAATCATTCATTACAGTAAGATATTCAGTTTAAGTAGTAGGATAATACCTAATTTGAGTAGAACATTCAGTTTTATATATTAGATACTGTAGATACTATAATTGGAATTGAATTCTGCTTAATTGCTGCTGAAAATATATCTGATCTTCCTGTGGCTGTTAATGCGGGTACTGATGGAAAACATTACGTATGTTTCTTTCTGCACTTCTCATAGAAAAAACAAAAATGCTACAGAACTAATTTCTGTTCGATTTCTAGTTCTGTTTGCCGGCTTTACAGGATTGCACTGGCCTGAGGCAGTTTCTCCAAAGACAAAACCAAAAAAATCCAATGGACTCAACATTGTAGTTGCATAACTTCCTTTTCCATTGCGCAATAAAACCAAACACAGCTTTTATTAACTCATATGAGACTTTCTTTCTCTCTGGTCTACCAGAAGTTTTGGGATAATACAGGAAGGAGACAAGAAAAGAGAGGAGGAAAAAATACAGTCGCATCAATAACTTTCTCCTGTCTGCACTGCTCTCTGTCTCTAGTAGTCAGTCACATCACTCTGTATCTCTCTTGATGGTTCTAAGAAAGACCCTGGATGAGAAACAGACTAGAAAGTGCCAGAAAAGGCGAGTTTGTTCCTAGTGTGAGCTCCTTTTCATACGCTTGTGATCATTTTGTGACATGATGTTTCAGCATATGCCAGTGAGGTGAACCACACTCAGCTGTTTCTTTCCCCCATGTGAGTGTGTCTTGTTGGTAGTTGTCTATAGCTGCCTAATTACTGGCTCATGAAGCAGACTCATAGTACAGGCATGACTGTTGCACAAACAGACGACCCACTGTCTTCCAAACATGAGCCACATGACACATGGGCTCCAGCCCCCCAGTAAACCAACCAGAAAACCGCCCTGGGGCCTGGTGCTCTGTTGCGCAACAGACCTAATCCCTGGGTTTACTGCCTGTCATCTCTCTAAAGTCACTCTTTTGTAGGGAACACAACTCATCTGGCCAATGAGGCTCACGGGTTGTGCACATACACACCAACATATCCTTTGTAATCCCTCTCCATTCTTTCATTTATCTCTGTCTCCCACTCTGGGTCTCTTGCTCTCAAACATACACTGAACAGTATAGACATGGGTAACCACACAAACACTGGCATTTGTGTGCACAAACAATTGTCCCCATTCTCTTACTGTTTCATCGTCTCTCTCGCCCACTCAGATGTCAGTTACATACAAGCAGTTCTGAAAATATTTCAGAGACGTAGAGAACAGCAGATATACAGTGCAGATCAAGGGAAATAAAAAAGGGGCATGTGACATTCAGCTGAGTATGTGGCTTCCACCTTCTGTAAATTGAAGGCATAAACCACTGCAGACCTCAAACAATGAGAATTTAAGACATCTGATTTCTGAAAAGTTATGACAGACTGCGGTCGTTCTTCTACGAGGAGTGTATGAGTGAATCAGAAAGTGAAAGAGAGATACAGAGAGAGAGAGGTTTAGCAAGGACATTACTTGTGACCTACAGTTAACTCTAAATGCTCATTTACATTTGAAAAAGTACCTATTTGTCCCAATTCATTGTGGGTCAATGTTGTCTATGCACACAATGGACAAGACCAGGAAGATAAGAGAAACCTCTGCTGAATTGTGACTCTACTCCATTCATCTCTCTGGCTCTATCCCATTCCCTTCCCTTATTGCTGATGTCATTCCACTTTTTTCTTTCTGTCACGAACATCTCCTTTCCATGTCTTTCCTGTTTTCCATCCTAGCGTGCTTGTGCGTGTAAAAGAGTCTCTGTTGAAATCAATGGACGAAAGTGGGGACATTAGGCAAAAACTGGCTAATAACAACATCAATAATGGGCTATGACATAAATAATAAAATTGTGTGAGAGAGGATTTAAGTTAAAAGGAATAAAGTCATAGCTTAGAGAAACAGGAGATAAAGGGCGGGAGGACATGCACTACAAATGGCTGTATTATGCAATAAATGTCTCTCTCAGTCTGGTTGATGAGCACTTTGTTTCTTTCTCCACTTTTTACAAAACCCAAGCACCTGCGAGGGCAGACCCCTCTCGTTCACAAACACACGATACAAAACAAGAAGTAGACACACACGTGCACTAGAATATTATGAGAAAGAAGACTTTATCTATTCCCATGCAAACATTTTTTCAAAACATCTCCCTGACCTTATGCCACCGAAGAAACTTTTCCCATAATCAAGGTGGAAATTTTGGGCAACAAAGTTTTTCACAGCACACTAAGTCTTCTACTGCCAGAAGGCATTTCTGTGTTCATCCGGCAGACTGTGTATTCATATACATGTATGTGTTTGTATTAAGGGAACATAATGTCTCCAACTTCAACCCAACAAGTCAGAAAATAGACATGTTTCATTAAGTCCCACTTCCCCTGGCCTTGAGGAAGCTGAGTCATGGATGTTTATCTTACATAAGAGAATGGACTAAAATGCTGCTGTATGTTTAAAAGTACAGACATTTTAAAGTACATAATACACATAATAAACAAGTCTCAGCATGGGACATCTGCTCAGTCAAGTGAACTACTATAGTTTATATTACTGGTAGAAAGTCATGTCATGAATGAATTAAATATTATCAAAAATCATTAAAATGTTTACTTGGCTTGTGTTGAGCAAGGTCAGGAAGTGTTGCATAATGTGTGCCACTGTAAACTTCCTCAAGTTAGCATGTGAGTCCCACCACATATTTTCCTACAGCCTTTCCACAGAATTGTTGCTCTGTGCAAGCAAAATAAATGTTCTCCAATTTTGTTTTTGCCATTATGTAGTGCTTTATTTTTCTGCTAAATCTGGCTGGTGGTCTCATGCCAAACATCTCATGCCAATTTGTTTGAAAACTATGAGTAACATCTCTTGAACATCATTCACATGAAGAAAAGAAAGACCACTATGCACAGTATAGTGCAGTTATAGACACACCCACGATCAAACTTATCACAAGCAGTGCGACGGATAGGCCTGCATGTTAAACATGGAACAATTGCAAACAATTTAGTGGCTACTGAGATAATGTTACATGCAACATAGATTCTTCAAATAATAAAGACAGTAAAGTATGTATCCTTGTCAGTCAAAACAATAGGACGTTCACAAAAGCAAATTAATGGACAGCAAGGTGAGCTAGCGGTTATAATAACAACATTTTCCACATTTACCCATCTCCCATATAACCTTTACATGTAGGTTAACGTTAGCGTTAAGATATTTGTACCGTTGACAAATTATTTAAAATCCAAGTATTACTGACAAAAAATACCGGTCATCACATAATCCCCATAGGTCCAACTCCCTGTAGATGTCTTGTCTTGCCAATCATGTGATCTTTCTGCACATTTTAGCCTATGCTAGGTAGTTAGTTGTTCACAATAATGGATGCCATTTAACGGATGCTTGAGAGTTAATTTCAGTGAACTAAAGCTGAAAGGCTTAAATTCTCTGGTTTCAGCTTCTCCAACATGAGGATCTTTTTTCTTTAAGTTTATTGAATGTTTTTGGCCAGAATTGTTTAATTATATTTGAGGTTACCTTCATGCTTGTCAGTTCATTTTATATGTTATGGAAAGTAATTATGTAACTAATGTTAAGCTAACTCATAGCTAATTAGTATCAATAGCTACAGTATGTGAGTTGAAGTTATACATATAAACAAAAATTATGGCCCAACACATTTCAAATCTCAAAGTTTCATCACTAAAGATGTTAGCAAATTATATACAAATTATTAACTGCGCTTACGCTATGTGTCTACTATTTTAGTGGCAGTATTTTACTGCCAAATGTATGGACATAATTAAAATATGACAAACAATTGTGTTTAAGATCAAATTTGACATGCGTTTTAAAATGACCTTACCTGCCTGTAACTTTCCTTTGAGGAAACCATTAACGTGTTCTAGTTAAAGATTGTTGCTTTAGTGTGTTTTGGCAACTGTGTCAGAGAAATCCATGAAGTTAATAGTAAACTAGTATTGGGCTTATTGGGTTTAATATTGCTTCTAGCCATGGTGATACCTTGCTTAGCCTACATGTTACAGGCAAGTATATATGCACTGGATTATGAAACAATATCTGTAGGCCTACTATAATTTATTTGATCTAGTCTCCATTGATCTTTCATCAGTCTTATTTTGTTTCTTCCAAGCACAGAGGTCAAACTGTTTTATGTAATCCCATTGCTTTCTGCATTTGTTTCAGGATTATTGAATTTGTTGTCAAATACAGTTTTCACAGTTTCACAAATGCTTCAGGTAGAAATGTAAAAGGACCTGTCTCCAATATAGGAAGTGTGTTGAGCTCACATAATAGATGTATATACATGCGTAGCGAGGGCAAAAGGCAGAAGATGTTCAATAATTGAATAAATTGACAGCAGAGGTTTCTTAAACTGATTTGGATTAAATCCAATCAGAAATGTGTCTATTCCATATAATTTCCATGAATCCATTCTTTGTGTTTAAATAACATCGAGTTGACTGGCACTAACACACATTGGTCTTGACAGGGCCATTTACTCTGTAGCCTGCAGTCATCAATACTACATTTGTTGTGCATTTCAGAGGCTAAAAAGTTCTATTTTAGCACCAAAGTGTAGTGGCTGAGTGTTATGGAAAAACAAATACTCTCAATCCTTTGCATTAACAAGGAAATTAAAGAAACCGTGACAAAACATGATACTTCCAGCTGACCTCAAATCAAAAACTACAACCTGTCCTCAGGCATGTGAGGACTGTTGTGTGTCCTGATTCTATCATGAAAACAGCTTGGTGAGACCTTTAGGAAGGCCAAAGAAAGGATGTGTAAATATGAGCTATTGTTTTTGACCAAAACACTAGATCCAGGCCAAAATATCAACATTGTCCCTCACTGGTGGAATGTGACATTGAGAAAAATTCAAGATACACGTGGAAACGAGCCACAATACGTGACTATTTTTAAAGAAGCCTCTACATCTGAGGCGGTTGCATTATTAATGCATCTACAAAAAGGCTGAAAAATACTTAAGAAGCTCCTCACGTTGCTGTCTGGCTGCTGCACTTTATCTGCTATCCTTGTTTTGTAAAAACAAAAACTTTGCTTCGCTCTCTCCAGCTCTTTTTTTAATGGTCACAAGCATATTATCAGAAAATCCCAGATATCTACAGAAATCGTTTAGACGGTACACGTATGACTAAAGTGTACTAGTTTAAAAGGTAGAAAAAGGAAGAGCATTTCTTTAAAGCAACAAAGCATAAAAGGCAGATACAAATATTGTATTTATCAAGCTTCTGTATTGCCATCTAATTCAACCTTTCCCACAAGCCAGATTTTTGCAATAATTACAGCCCAAAATACAAAATAATATACTGTATGATATAATGTATGTAAGATGTATTGTATGATATTGTGCAAATTGTTATGTAATTATTCATTAATATGTTATTATCCTAAATGCAATTTGATGGTACATTGTTGTGCCTTGTTCAATTATGTATATTCATGATGCTATATAGAGCAAAACAGCCATGCATTTGTTATGATCCAATTTCTAAAAAGTAAATATTATGGCCTGCCACGGCGGAATGTGCTTGCTGACATTTACAGTTGCTGCCATAACAAAACACATCACAAACAACAATGATAAAACAGAAGCAGCTGGAAAAACAGCACAGAGGATGATCTGCAAATTTTCCACAAGATAAGCACATGCTCTCGTCATTATGTACTTGAATAAGCAGAGAGGACAGCCATATAATCAAGGCTACTGGCTCTGTCTGGGCTGCTGAATTTAAACAGGAAACATTAATGCCAGTTTTGACCTCAGGTCACAACCAGAGCGCTACCTCTGTTTACTCGCACTACTGATGCTGTAGAGAGCTGTGAGAGCATTTGTGTATATGTTCTCTGTAGTGCATACCGTATGCAAAAGGTAGTCAGGGGACTACAGCATATTTATCAACATGCTTTAGCACTTCAGTCTCTCCACAACCCCATAATTAAGTCCCTCTCTGTAAATGTCATGGCCTGCTCCGTCGGGGACTTTAACATCATCTGCTTTAGTTAGTCCTCAATTTTAATAAACTCAAAAGACTGAAGTTGAGAAAGAAGTAGATTAGAATCCCTAACTGGAAACAGTCATTACATTTCTAAGAGGCAACCTGTCTAGACGGTTAATGTGATCAGATATTCTATCTGTGAATCATTCAAACAAGAGTCGGCATGAAGCATGTTCAAATATTATTACAGTCAGTAATGTTTTTAAAAACTTGTCTCCAAAATGACAGGAAGAATTGAAATTAACTTTGAAGAAACCAGTGTAACCAGTGTAATGCAATAGTGAAATGCACTTTGTACTACAAACAATCAATTATTGCTGTATAAATGAGTTGCCTTCCTGGGATTAGAAGTACTACTGCTACTGTGACGCTGGTGGTGTGAGTTGCCAATCACTCCGGCTAAAACTGGATAATTGTGACTGGGGTTAAAGTGATGCAAGGTGTCCTTGCTGGAGGCACACTGGTTAAAAGTTAAACCGAATATCTGATAGCCAACCACCACTGTGTGCTTGCAGATGTGTACACAACTTGAGTTTGAGTTGTGTGTCCCTTTTTCCACATATTGAACTTCGACCTATGATGTTATCCAGGTCAGATTTCATGTGCACACCTGTTTTACAGTTTGACCCCTCTCGGCAAGACAAACAGAAAAGTCCCATTGCAACATCAGCTTGAGGAGCTTGAGGCCCCAGTTGTTGACACTCAAGTCAAAAGTCTCACTTGAACAGTGTAAAGAAAACAATACTGAGTGTGAACAGAATAATGATCAACTGTGTATGCAGTGACAATCCAAATGTTCTGACTGCATGTTCAATTATTAGTTGGCCACATACGTGTCTTATTAGCTCGTTGACATTGACACGTTTTTTAGGGAAATTGACTGGCGTTCATAACGTCCATTCACCATGACCTCAAAAACAAGTTTCTGGCGATCACAACACTAATGTGTATCGTTGTACTATTTCTAAAAGGGGATCTGCTGCTAACTAGCTCATTATGACCAGTGTGTGTGATGAGCTGGCTGTTGGGACATGACTAATTAGGTATTGCTGGCAGCTCCCCCCCCCCCCGCCTGTCACCATGGGTGCTAAGAGAAATACTGTGTGATGTTACATCTCGTTAAGAAAGACACAGAGGAATTAAACACGAAAGGAAAGGGTGGAGAGCATGGAGTTCAATTCCACATATCAGAGTGAGGTTCACTGCTTTCATCATTAATAAAAAAAACATCAAACAAAGTATAAATCCTGATACAGCAATGCTATATTTTGTTATAGTGAGGATGTTAGATAATATGATTAACTGAGTATATCTTTACTAAAGCACCGAGTTTACCATTCACACAGCAGAGATGTCTTTAAAAGCAGTTTAAGCAAACATCAAGAGATGATGAGAGCTTCAAGGCTGAAGTCGTGTTTTCCTCTTTTATATTTGAAATGTTCAAAAGGCCTTTGCTGTACAAATGGGAATAAAGAATGTGTTGTCCTGTGATGTGGATTTTATTAAGGATAATTTACAACAACAGATTAATTTCTGGTTGTCAGCATGTGCTTGTTTGATGATGCATTTCGTTCGTTCTTGACTTGAGGCTTCCATGTGATATGTTGAGTGTTTTAGATTTAATGTTATTTCTTGTGAAACTATCTGGATCACAGAAACACTTGCTCCTGGTGCTGTGTAATATGTATGAGGTTTTATGAGTTGAGTTGAGATAATCCTATCTCCACATTCGAGAGGAAAAGAAAAGACATGCTCACTGAGAGACAGCATCTTATTTAAAAAAACGCCTAGTTATATAAAGAATAAAGAAGATGACTGATGTTATTTTTGTGTTTCAAAAGATTAAGCATTTCACAAATCATCAAGCCAAAAAGAGAGAAATGAAGAATCATAGGCTAAAACAAAAGGACGAAAAGAGATGGAGAAAGATGAGACAGACAGAGAGAGAGGAGCGAAGGAGAGGAGGAGCAGCCAGCGACTGAATTATCTGAGACCAAACACGCTGTCACATGCAAGTCTACAGATTTGCATGTTTTTAAACTGATGCCATTTCAGGTCACCAGCATGAGCAGAACGAGAGCTCATGTGTTGTCTTAATCATTTACACAACAACAATCATTTTCACACATGCTCACATCGGTACATAGATTTCTACCACCACAATAACATCAATCCATCAATAGATGTGAGTATGCTATTTTTTTTTTTTAATATTGATCATTTAAAGGGACTTGGGACTATGCTTGTTCGTATGTTTGGTACATGCATGACTTTGTCTTCCTCACATGTTTTCAACGCGGATGCGTTTTGTGTATCGGGTAAAAGTAGTTTCATGTTCGCAAAGAAACAAGTTAGAAACTGATTCTGACCGTAGGTTCTGGCTGTCCAGAGAAATAATAAGAGCGAGGCTAATTCGGTATTTTACTGTCACTAGTAACTTTACATGAGTGTCCTCGAGGGAGATCAAAGCAACATTAAGTCAAGATAGTGCCTCACTGAGCCGCTTACCAAGTCTTTTATTGCCACAAAATCTAGCTTTGTGTGTACGCGTGAGAACACACGTGTTCACTGAACTGACCCACTTCCTGCACAGTGGGACAGACCACAGGGGGGTGGAGGGTTTGGAAAAAGAGAGTCTGGGAGAGGTGTACTTACTTGGGACACAAAGCTAGACTCTTGTTACACTCCTGTGACTTTTCCTTCTGTGGGGACGAGAGTAGAGCCTGTCACAGATCTGTGGGAAACACTCGAGAGGGTGTTTGACTACAGTGAGCTTTTGAGCATCTCACCGTGGGTCACACATATCAGTTACAACAGATTCCTTATAATATAAAATTAAAATTGTAAATGACAGCTCATAGTGTCTGTAGGAGCTATTTATTGATTTATAAGTTATTTTGTATTCACAAGTATTATAGTTTAATTCTAGTTGTTTATTTAGGTTAGATCTTTTGATATATTAGGATAGTTTTTTGGTTTAATTATTTGTAGTCTTTTGATTGGTTATTGGTTATTTAATTGGGTTATCACCTGGGGTTTACTTAAAGGTGTAGCCAGGTATAGGACCGGGATGCACCCTGGGTAGGCATATGATTTTTTACCAGCGAAAGCGACAGCGACAGCGACAGCATGGGGGATTTCTTTGTTCTTTTGTTTGTTTACTTGTTTGTTAAGTTCAATAAATATAAGTAAAATCGGACTCCCGCATGGACCCTGCATTCTTTTTAGCTGCGTAATTTTCATGCCTAAGGTGCATCAGTGGCTTTTTGATTTTGGTTTATTTTCTTTGATTTATGTTTATTTGCTTTAATTCTAAAGACAATTGGCCACTACAGTGTCACCTGTTTATGCAGATGCAGTTTGACGGGTTGCAAGTGGTGCTGGTTCAAATTACCAGCGATATTTTGTCACGTTAGTTCAAAGCACCTCTGAAAAATCAATCTGGAAAAGGTAGTAATTTTAAAGAGGTGACTTTAAATCTGTTTTAAATGTGTTTTTGTGATCTAAATGTGGTAAAATTGAAAATATCATATTTGAAATCTACATTGGGTGCCATGCTCCTTTCAGAGACAGGACAAAACAGAGGAGCACAGATCAGAACTGTGTTAACAGAACATCATAGACTGGATTATCTGAGGCCGCATAAATTGTGTGTTGCATCAGACACATTATTATCATCACAGATAATAAAGTAGGCCACGGAACTAAAAAGACATGACATAGTCTATATGAGCTGGCCCCATTGAAAAACAACAGCCTCTGTTTAGTCAATGTCATTGGTCTGTCATGAGAAGGTTAACTTAATGAATTTCACAGTTTATCAGTAGCTTATCAGAGGACTATGTTACTCCACACTCACGTGGCACCGTTCCAGTTTTCAGTGCTCCAGGGTGAGGGGTCGGGAGGTAGAGATTTCATTAAAACTACAGCTACAGTTTTGCAGGCCGCTGATACGTCAAAGCCACCCAACGCCATCTTGGCCATCACCACACAGGAGGAAATATGATAATGCGTGAATGCAAAACCAAGCTATACACATTATGATAATAATGATAACAATATGAGAATAATATTAGTGTAAGAACGAGTCACGCTGATGACATGCTACAAATGAAAATGCCAAATACTCGACCAGTATTTTGTACTTATCAGTCTGCAGTTGACATGTGGAAAAAGCTATGTATTTAATATTTTGTTGTGATGCAAAAAATACAATTTTAAAAGGGTTTATACAGTTTTAATGAAGTTAGGTATTTCCTTTAATATTATATCTGAGCAGGGTTTTCAACACTGCAGTCTCACTCTAAATTCTTCACAAGACTTGCTTACATCAACACCGTCCAGTGCAGAGCCACGTGTTACTGCTGGGCACGGATACCTAAAATATTCATAGTGTCCTTGTCAGAACACATTTGTGCAGCCTCGCTGTACAAATGTGTGTAGAATGAAAGAATGAGGGGGGCGCCAGAGTTTACAAGACAACTCAGAAAATGAGGGCTCGATCCTTTGTGTTGGAATTAGACGAAGCCAACACATAGTTGTGGTTGGTGATTCAATACTTGATAATAACTCAGAGATAAAAAAAAAAAACATCAGCAAAGCCAAGATGATTCACCTTCCTTGTGATATCTCTTGATTTTGAATATGTCTGATAAAACAGAGCCATGGTGATTATTGGGGAGTAAATAAGCATTAAATTGTTCAACAGCTGTGCTATAAAGGTTATATTTACAGTGAAACACATTGGTATGGAAAGGCAGAGGAGGGAAATATAACTTCAAACCTGGAGGCTAGATTTACAGGATATATTTGAGAATGGAAAGGTAAGCTTTTTTCCCACTTTTTGGTCCAAATCCAATTCCTAAAAAACACCTACTTAAAAAAACTAAGTCGAGCTGCTGTTGGTTGGCTGCACTCCATCAGCTGTAATCACCACTTCCCTGTCTGAGACTTCAGTCGCTGTGCTGAGGAGATGGACTGACTGCTTGCCAGAGGTCTTCATTCACCTTTGCAGACAGAAAGAATGCTGAAGTCAGACAAGCAGACAAAGGAGCTTTTACAAAGACAAAACGTAAAATGATTAAAGAATGAAAGACACCTCGAGATGAGGGAAAATGTGTTTATTTGAAGGTTTGTACCCTGTAATTCATTTCAAGACATGAAAATTATTTTGGCTTTAGTTTTTTATTTTTACATTTTCAAGTTTGGCAATCACGCGGAAGTTGCATAGTGATGCATGAATGATGGCATGCACTGTATCATACTTCAATTTGTTTAGATAAAAACATCCTTGGTGATATGACCTTAAAGCGGGTTGGTTTCCATAGCTCTCCCTCTGAAATACAGGCACACAGAGACAAAGAGTCCAAAAAAGAAATAGGGGTTAAATAGGATGCAGGTGTCCATCCTTGGAAACCAGCCATTCATTTGACTTGCCCATGAGCAAGCAATAACTTTTTTCACCTTGTCAGGAATGTCACCCCCGCATGGATGGAAGCACAACGTGTCGTGGTAATAATTCCAGCACAAGAGCTGTTATGAGGAGATTACGTTGTGTTGATGAAACTAATCTGCGTTGACTGGACCTCTGGCTTTGGTTGTTAACACTGTGATTTTCAACACAATGGTCAGCGTGCTTTTAAGGCTACGGCTAAATGCTCTTGTGCTTCTGTCCCCTAGTTACATTCGGTGCCAAGCTTTCACCAACAACTTCACATGCAGACAATTAGAGACATGTGCACACACATTCCCCACGCAGACACAAAAGCTGGCTGACACATTGGTATAGAAGCGATTCTTATCCTGTAATCTAATTACTGATGTACTGAGTAGTACTAAGCTCCACTCAGTCATGAGGTGAAAGGGTCCTTCCTCCTCTAGATGCTGTGAATGTGCAGTAGTGGAGAGGTAGTTGAGCATGGATGTCCCTTCTTCATAGACATCAAAAGACTTCTGTCGCTGTGCTGTCATGACCCTCAGACGCATGTAGAGGAGAATATGACAAAATGTAGGTGAATATGGAATGGCTTGTGTTTTCAAAAGAACGGAGACACCAAGTGTAAAAGAAAGATCTTCATACAGACATGTAAAGGCAAAGGTTGGCCCAAGGACCAAGTGCACCACTCACTCTTGAGGTCAAAGTTTGATATTCATTACTGAACATTCATTATTGAATATCCAACTGGTCAAGAAATCTACTGTACTCAAATACAAGTTTAAGGCGCGTCATAAAATATTGCTCATATCCTCCATCTTCATTTCTTTCTTCTTTCCGCCATGTGCATCATCATTTTCTAATATCATTTATTTAAATATTTTTTTATATTTCCTTCCCTTCCTTCTACTTTGCAGAGTACTTTTACTGTGTATTGATATATATACATAACAAATGTATTAGGCTTATATTTTCATGAAAGCTTTTTTATATAACAGATCTGGATCATCAAAAAGCAAATGGGTTGTATTAATTATATGACAGCCATGGCTGTAAATTATTGCTACACATGTTAACACTGAGTTGGCTGAGTACATTCTCTAAAGAGGTTTCTCTGCTATATTCCTATTGTACTTGCTGTATTGGTTCTACTATTTGTGGAACTATCTCTACTAGACTATTTCTAGTAGACTGTTAATCTGTACTGTCATTTCTGTCTGAATTGTTTGAGCCGGGACTTTGCTTTGGTCAAGTGACTTAAACGCAACTGAACTAGCTAGGGTTAAAGTCTGCTTCTGTAATCCTACTGTACTTGGGACTAGGCTCTGGTTTTACTTTCTACTTTTGAGGTAAACAGATCCTGTCCTTGTTGACTTTTGGCAAGAAGCAGCTGTTCTTGGGAAACTCTCACCTCACTGATTAAAGGGAAACCCTGCTATTGTCCTGAGCCAGAGTACTTTCGATTGGTGGCCGTCACACTAAAGACCTGGGGCGGAGTCAACTCAGCTGTAGATAATTATCGCTAACACCGGTATAGAAGCAGGCGTGGCTTTGAAGCGTCAGCGAAGACTCATCGTATGAAGACTCGGAGAATAAAGACTTAGGAGTCTTTCGTTGGAGTCTTCGGGGGCGGCTGAGCATTACCACTTCCCTGTGAAAATGTGCTTCCCTCCCATACCCGTGTACATATCACCTCGTAGATACTTCAGACCTCGGACTCGTTCTTACTTGCATCAAAATCCTTCCGTGCTTCTTCACCCCACCCGCTCCACACAAACCCAACACCTCGTCACAGGAGGCCTCTGGAACTGCCAGTCAGCTAACCGCAAGGCTGACTTCATCTCTGGCTTTGCTATCAAGCAATCTCTGGACTTCCTGGCTCTCACTGAGACCTGGATCACACCAGACAACACATCTACCCCTGCCGCTCTCTCCTCTGCCTTCTCCTTCAGCCACACACCTAGGCCCACTGGCCGGGGTGGTGGTACTGGTCTACTCATCTCCCCCAAATGGAGTTTTTCTCTCTACCCGCTTCCACTGTCTACACCACTGTCTTTTGAGCTTCATGCTGTGACGGTTACCCATCCGGTTCAACTGAACATTGTTGTTCTCTACCGTCCACCTGGTTCCCTGGGAGACTTCTTGGAAGAATTAGACGTCCTCCTATCAAATTTCCCAGAAAACGGCCCTCCTCTCATTCTTCTAGGTGACTTCAACATCCAGACCGAGAAGTCATCTGACCTGGTGCTCCTACTATCTTCCTTCGCTCTCTCACTCAGTCCTTCACCTCCGACTCACAAGGCTGGAAATCATCTTGACTACATTTTCACCAGAAACTGCGCAACATCTAACCTCACTGTAACTCCACTTCACGTCTCAGACCACTTCTTCATCTCCTACTCTCTCCCACTCTTGGGAACTGACAACCCTCCCACAGCAACAGACTCTGCACCTATCCGTCGCAACATTCGCTCCCTCTCTCCCTCCTCTCTGGCCTCGTCTGTTCTGACATCCCTTCCTTCAACTGACTCTTTCTCACTCATGCATCCTAACTGTGCCACAGACACTCTCCTCTCTACTCTGTCCTCCTCTCTTGATTCTCTCTGTCCTCTTACGACACGTAAGGTTCGCAATTCCTCTCCGGCTCCGTGGTTGTCAGACCCGGTCCGTGCCCAGAGAGCAACTTTGCGAGCATCGGAAAGGAAATGGCGAAAATCCAAACACGCAGACGACCTGCACGCCTATCACTCTCTTCTCGCCTCCTTCTCTGCCTCTATCTCTGCAGCCAAAAGCCTGTTCTACCAATCCAGAATTGAATCTTCTTTCTCTAACCCCAAAAAACTCTTCTCCATTTTTTCCAACCTCCTAGACCCCCCCTGTCCTCCTCCTCCCTCCACCCTTCTACCGAACCACTTTGTCGACTACTTTACTAAAAAGATAGATGACATACGCTCCTCATTCACTGATCCCCTGCCCATAACTACATCTCCATTAACATTATCCGCCTCCCCTTCACTTTCCTCTTTCACCCCTCTGTCCCCCAACCAAGTTCTTACCTTGGTATCCTCTGCCCGCCCAACCACCTGCCCCCTTGACCCCATCCCATCTCACATCCTCCAGTCTATTGCTCCTGACCTTCTTCCCTTTCTCACCCATCTAATTAACACCTCCCTCTCAACTGGTTGTTTCCCTAACTCTCTGAAGGAGGCAAGAGTTAACCCTCTCCTGAAGAAACCCACTCTCGACCCGTCAGAAGTCAACAACTACAGACCTGTCTCTCTCCTTCCCTTTCTTTCCAAAACCCTGGAGCGAGCTATCTTCAACCAAGTCTCCTCCTTCCTCCACCAGAACAACCTTCTGGACCCTCACCAGTCTGGATTCAAGGCAGGCCACTCAACAGAGACTGCCCTCCTTGCTGTCTCAGAGCAGCTTCACACTGCGAGAGAAGCCTCTCTCTCCTCTGTCCTTATCCTTCTGGACCTTTCTGCTGCCTTTGACACAGTGAACCACCAGATCCTCATCTCCTCCCTCCAGGACCTGGGTATCTCAGGCACTGCGCTCTCCCTCCTCTCATCCTACCTCAGTGATCGGACCTACCGGGTAACCTGGAGAGGATCTGTGTCTGAACCTTGTCCTCTCACTACTGGGGTCCCTCAAGGCTCAGTCCTCGGTCCTCTCCTCTTCTCCCTGTACACCAACTCTCTTGGCTCCGTCATTCGCTCGCATGGCTTTTCCTACCATAGCTATGCTGATGACACCCAACTGATCCTCTCGTTTCCACAATCGGAAACACAGATAGCAGCACGAATCTCTGCTTGTCTGACTGACATTTCACAATGGATGTCCGCACACCACCTGAAAATTAACCCTGACAAGACGGAATTACTTTTCCTTCCAGGAAAAGTCTCCCCCACTCACAACCTGACGATTACTTTCAACAACTCAGTCTTGGCCCCGACCCCGACTGCCAGGAACCTCGGTGTGACCCTTGACAGTCAACTCTCCCTGACTGCCAACATTACCGCAACAACTCGTTCCTGTAGATTCATGCTGCACAACATCAGGAGAATACGTCCACTTCTCACCCAGAAGGCGGCACAGGTTCTCGTCCAGGCTCTGGTCATCTCGCGTCTAGACTACTGCAACTCCCTCCTGGCGGGTCTACCTGCTGGTGCCATCCGACCGTTGCAGCTCATCCAGAATGCAGCAGCTCGACTGGTCTTTAACCTCCCGAAATTCACCCACACTACTCCGCTCCTCCGCGACCTTCACTGGTTACCGGTGGCCGCCCGCATCCGCTTCAAAACATTGGTACTGGCGTACCGTGCTACGAACAGATCTGGTCCAGTCTACATCCAGGACATGGTAAAACCTTACACCCCAACTCGTGCGCTCCGCTCGGCTTCTGCCAATCGGCTTGTAGCTCCGTCACTGCGAGCTAAACACTCAACAAAGTCTCGACTGTTCTCTGTCCTGGCTCCTCGATGGTGGAATGAGCTCCCCATTGACATCAGAACAGCAGAAAGTCTCTACATCTTCCGTCGCAAACTAAAAACACATCTTTTCCGACTATACCTTGAATAAAGGAAGTAGCACTTTAGTAGCACTGAAATGGCTCTTACTGATAGCACTTTGTAGTTGAACTTTTTGTCGAAATTGTACCTTCTTGATTCTTGTTGTTCTGATTCTTGTATGTAACCGTAGAATGCACTTATTGTAAGTCGCTTTGGATAAAAGCGTCAGCTAAATGAAATGTAATGTAATGTAATGTAACACACAAAATGCATATAATACAATATGGTGCATTGTTGTGGTTGTACAAACAAAGTACAAACAACGTAAAATCAGATCCATCTTTACCAAGAGCAATACAATGCTGATAAGACCGACGGCTGATGAACTGTAATGCTTCAAAAGTGCACTTCCCTTTAGGTGATTTTTTGTTTTAAACCATAAATTGCTTATGCCTAGTGCCTACTAATACATTGCACTCTGGATCATTTCATCACTTTCATAGTACAAGTGGGCGTTGTAGGACCGCCCACCGTTGTGTACGTCAGAGGTGACTCGGCGGTTGCACATTTCTTTTGTCGGGAGCGCGCTTTCACGTCACCAACCGGCCATTCTGTCAAAGCGAGTCCAGAACAGACTGCGAGTGGACGTGCTTCTCCTACAGAGACATCCGACATCGACCACCAGCCCAACGAGCCGAGCGTCGCGTCTTTGCTTTATCTCGAACTAAACCAACTCTGAATTCGCATTAAATATGTCTAATATCGTTTGCTGTCAAACGCCTCAGGTAAGATGAAATATGCTTCCTTTTGACGTCTTCGCGGTTCCCATAAATTGTAGTTAGCTACAGCTGATGCGAGTTTAACATAAAAAACGCTTTTGATAGATTTGTATATTATATATTTATATTTCAGGCTTTTTCTCAAAATGGGTGGAAACTGGTGAAAATGCCTATTGTTACGTTACTGGCGCGTAAAACATTATAACCCCCATTTTTTGGACTGACTCCGTAGAAACGGCCATATCAATTCGCCGAGGACCAATTGAATAAACCCACCCGGCATGGCTTCACATCCCAGCAAGCAGGTTGTCTCGCTAACGTAGGAGGCTAACATGAACTAGCTTCCGCGCGTGCCAGACCTCTCCTTCTCGTCGGGTTGCTTGCTGCTCTGCTTCAACCGGGGTCTAATGTTGGCGTTTCCTCGCCTGAAAGCCAGTGCATATCTACGTTTGTAATCCGTATAAAAGTCGAGTTAATCAGATTGTGGGCCGGGGAACGAGACGGAGGGTCTCGTTCCTGACCCAGTTTCTGGTGGCGGGATGTATGCCCAGGCTAGCCGTACGGCTTCTGGCTCCTCGCCAGACGTGGCCCTGGTACACTACCAGAGGAGGAGGCCTGTGAATGACATTGCTTTGCAGCGAATAGACAAACACGAGGGGCAGAGTGGCCAATTGTAAGACTTTCACATTTGGGGGTGTCTAACGTAGCGTGGTACATCCTGTCCTTTCCTCACCCTCCATTTAGTGCCATGTTGTGACACATTTTATGGGCTGTGACCAGTCTCGACATACTATTGATGCGCCCCCGTTTCTGTCATTGAGCTCTATCGGCTGCATTGTATCGATTGTCTAGTAAAAGTAAATTGTCTAACGTTTCAGATGTCCTAAAGTGCTTTAGTGTTCAGGAAGCAGGAGGCCTTATGCCATGGTAGTATTTGACCTACTGTGCTTTTAATCTGCTTCTGAAGCTGGCAACCACGTGGGTGATTTACAAATGACGTAATGTAGAGTAGTGCTTTCATAAAGAGGGTGAAGCAACATTTGGCATGCTCTTTAAGGCTGATCCAATAGGTAATTCATTATGCATTATTTCTGTCTTTGTGGTCGTGCTCTGATATTATTATTTTTTTACTTCCTTTAGTGGTATCAAAATAAGTATTTGGATTTCTGATTTCTAGAAAAATACATTTGACTGTCATGTAGAATCATGTGGCATTTATGATCATGCTTCATCAATATTTGCATTTTACATACACATGGCCGATAGTGTTACTGCATTCTTCATTTTTATTGTCAAACCCGTTTTTTAGATTCCCTTTTTAGAGATGTGTTAAGCTGTACATTTCCACAGTTAAACTGGGTACAATATCCAGCAGTGCCTCTCTTTACCACTGGAGGGGGTCTAACAAACATTGATTGTTCAGTGTTGGGCCTGTACTTCTGTGACTGAGGGATTGATGGTAAAATGGAAAGAGAAAATACGTTCAGGGCTAACCTCTGTGAGGAAGTTGTGAACAAACGCACTTGTTCTCTTTTGTGCCTTTTTGTTCTCGCTCATGCTCCTGTTGCCTGGTTTGCGAGTGTATGCCCAAATATCCACATTTACAGCCCACCAAATCCACTGTGCTTTACCATATGCGTGGTCACTGATCTGAGCTCGTCACTTTTATTTTCCCCGTTAGGATACTAATCTTGTGTCCACATAAATGAACAAAAGATCAACAATGTAATATAGATACGGCATGTACATGCTTAACGTCGCAGTTTTATGTAGTCAGTTCCTGATTGTCATTTGCTGGTTACCAGAGTAAGACTGGCCATGGCATAAGATTGTTATCAGTCAACAGAAGATTTTCTATTTAATCACAGCTGTGATTAAGGCGGCAACACTGTAATAATGAATTATCCAGAGACCTGAGGGCGCTGCTTGTCTGGCAGAGCGTTGGGTTAAGTGTTAGGTGGAGAAATGCGAGGGGCAACAGGCGAGCATGATGGACCCAAACGTGGAGGAGTTGAGCTTTTGAGCCTTCACAAGAAGCCTTCTGCCAGATATTGTATAACTACTCAAAACTGGGTCAGTGTTCCCTACACACACACACACACACACTATAGAATTATAGCGTTCCATGCTGTTCAGTGCAACACAAAAGGCTATATTCTCGCATTTGCATCGGGCTTGAGCATTTACCTATACAAATATCTGGCACACTTTCCAGCAGTCTTGGCTTCCACACAGTAGTGCAGTAAACAGTGAGGCTGTACTTTTGTTCAATGTGTGTTTAACATTCACACTGCATATGATTAGAATCTTTCTAGATAGATTACTCTCAAATACATGTCATCTGATAGAGACTGTAAAATAGTGCACGGTACTTCAGACAAAAGCAATTCATTAGCAGCCATGACATCGTGTGGCTGGTGTTTTCACCATTGCATAGATTTCAGAAGTAGCAGACAAACAAATAAACAAGTGGCTGGTTGAAATGTTATGTGATTTGGCAGTAGCTGTTTTCATTTTAATTTTTAAAATCATGTCAGACCCTGAACCTACTGTAATGAGGACTGCCACAGAAGGAACTTTGAGTACCTCTCCAGATGTTTGCATTTCTGTCTGTCTTTGGACAGATTTTGTCAACGTACATTTTGGGTGTGTTGACCATCCCACGTTACGCCTCTGGCCCAATTTTGGTGTTGCGGCTGGTGGGATCCCATCAAAAGATGGTCTCTAGTTTCACAGTTACTTCCTTTTTTAATTCTTCCCCTCCTTGTACATTGTGTCCTTTTTGTTCCCTTGACTTGTCTTTTGCTGTGTAAGTGTTGTCAAAAGGATAAAGGGGAAACAAAAAGTTAAATGTAATCTGATCTCTTTTCCTTGTGATACTTGATTTATGAGTTTTAAATTAACACTGTGTGGTCTTGAAATAAATAGGTCAATGGATTTCAGTATTTTAATGTTTTGTCTCTTAGCCACAGTACACCCATGTAATGTATTGTGCTTTGTGGGTGATTTTTAAGTAAGGGATTGATGTAGGCATAGTGGTAGTTTCATATTATTGGATTACAAATCTTGTAGGATCGTTTTAGATAATGTTGTTTAATCTGAGATTTTTGGTTTATATTTTTGCTATGTGCCTGACAAGGGCATTTTCCAAGGGTTGTATGCTTCATTGAGAAGTAGAGGCCTGCTTTCATCCCTTACAGGCCTGTAAGGCTTCATTGACAAGTATTATGTGTTCTGCACACTAACTGCAGAGGATGTAACTGGAAAATAAATCTTGCACAATGATTAACAGGATGCTACTGAATGTGCCACTGACAGCAGCTAGAGTCACAAGTACATTATAATGCACCACAGTTGAGTAAATCAGTTTCTTTTCTTTTTTAATGAGGTTGAATGGCATGCAAGTTGGAAATCGCAAAGCTGGGCTACCCGGGAGAGCCTTGTCACATGGGGTCTGGATACAGTTTCAGACTATGGCAGCTGCTGTGGTCCGTCTAGACCGCTCCCCATTTGGCATAGTAGTAAAACTGTTGGGTCTGCAGTGTAAGTTTAGTTATTGAACTTCGGACTGCAGACGGCACAGTAGTGAGGTGGTTCACCATTGAATTACAGCAGTTGTGTGAACCTTTACTGTGAACATCTGATTGTGTTTCTGTTGGCTCAGTTGGGGCTGCCAATGGCTTTCCAGCTAGTGGAATCCAAACTCTCCAATAGCAGAATCAAATATCTTGAGATATGGAATACATGGTCTCTATTGGATGTGACATGTGGGTGGGTGTGGCCTGTGGGCCAGGGGTATGTGGTATATAAGGAGAACTGTGATGGACAACTATAATTAAAAGCAACAGATAACTATCTCACCAATTGACTGACAGTGGAAACTTGTCACAAGTGGTCCACTCATAGGTCATTGCTTGAATGACAGGGTTCCTATCGGGAGGAGCCAGTCAAAGGGGCTCGTTACATAAGATAGAGGTGGGGTGGCCTTGTGTTCAGATAGACGGAGCTCAAAGCGTGAGACGGATTAAGCGGTCTTGCTCGGCCTGGTGGGACGCATCAGCAGGTGTGGAGATTTAAAGCGCTAAATGGAGGGTGTTGTAAGAGAGGAGGCAATGGGCTTAGCTACCATTTCTCTATGCCTTTTGGATTACAGCATAATGGGATAAGATGCTGAATTCCAGTTTTCTTTCTGAATTTGATGAGGATAGTGTGATCAGATGAGGTGACCAATGCATCTCGAATTGGATAATTTATTCTTGAATTTTCTATGCATGCGAGGAATATGTAAATAGTATGTACTCTACTGCATATTTGCATACTTGTGAAAAGGACGCTGGAAGAGAAGGGAGGGGCCGTGTTAAACTGCTAGCTTGTGTTGAAGGTTGCCTCGATTTATCACATGGAACTGAGAAATGCCAGAATAGGTCCTCTCTTCACTTCAAAAATAATAATGCTCATGTCCCTTTTTTCCTTTTCTTCTAGGTTATAATGTATGACCAACACAGAATAAGGACAACTCTATAGCCAACGGGATCCCAAGGACTTGATTACAGTCGCTTCAAGCCTGATAGTTTGTCCGTGCGGCTGCTCCCCCTCTCCCTTCTGCTCACGCCCGTTTAGTCAACTGGCATTTCTTCTAACAACTTCCCATCCCCTCTCCTCTGGTGAAGAAGTCTTGAGTTCCACTGTGATCTCAGTCTGCTTTGCCTATTGACTACCTTCGATTCCACTCTCAGCAGTGGTGCTTCCCTGGATTTGCATTATTCTCTATTAGGTAAGGCCATGACTAATGCATAAAACTGATTATAATACACAATGCACCTAATCCTCATCCCCTCTCTGGTCATCAATTAATAACGCCTGCTATTAGAATGTTGGAAGACAAGCATGCTGGGTATTATTGCTTTACTTTGGCAAACATTCTTTAAAAAAATAAATGTTTTACCTTTTCTCTGCAGACATACCAACAAAATTCACAAAGATGATTCCAAACGGTTATTTGATCTTTGAGGATGAGAGTTTCCTGGATTCCACTGTGGCCAAAATGAACGCTCTGAGAAAGAGTGGTCAGTTCTGTGACGTTAGACTGCAGGTATGGTTAATCCAAACACACACTCACACACTTTTTCAGAGAGTACCTCTGTGAAACACGCATAACAGGCTATGGTGCATTGTCGGGGACAACATGACGAACATGTTACAGAACCGTTTGAGATGCGCAGGATGTTGCTATTTGTACGGCTATATGAATTCTACACAGTCGGCATAGTTTAGAAAAGACACAGTATAGTTTACTGGCTCTGTCTTTTCTCTCCATTCACTTATAAATACATGACCTATAAGGTTGTTCTGTATATTATTGATTCATGTCAATTTAATTTGACAAAGTGTATTGGATTAGAATTCCACACTGCCTTTTTTTAAATGAACCTTTTAGCTTATTATAGTTAAATAAAAATGAGAGGTAATAATGGATCATGACTGACTTTAACATCCGTGTTTGTCAAAATGATGGACAACAAGAAAGTGTAACGCACACAAACTGGTCATACCACACAACAAGGAAAAGCGTCAGTATTTACTTAATTGTTTCCTGTTATGTTTCCGTTGCGCTCATATCTCAAGTGGGAGAACCTGTTTGCACCATTTGTAGAATGCAGACTTCTGAGAAAGCAGCCAATCAGGAATGGACATTTAGAAATAGCCATTGAGGCACAAGGGAATCAAATGGCTTTGATTTGTGACTATTGATCTTGTCTATGTATTACAAACATTCTCTCAATCAATATTGGGTTTATTTCTCAAGTTTCCTTTAAAGCTTGAACTCTGAATATTGTTTTTGGTGGCATATTTAACAAACCCATGGGCATAATTGTCCTCTTCTTTCTCTTCATTTGTCCAGGTGTGTGGTCATGAGCTGATGGCTCACCGTGCCGTACTGGCTTGCTGCAGTCCCTACCTGTTTGAGATCTTTAATAGTGACATTGAGCCCCACGGGGTCTCACATGTCACCTTTGAGGACTTGGACCCAGAGGCTGTGGAGGTCTTGCTCAATTATGCCTATACTGCCCAGTGAGTAGCATTTTTGCTTCTTATCACAACAAAAACAACATTTTTAAAAGGATGAACAACCTGTTTATGTTGTCATCTGTAACACAGGCTAAAGGCAGATAAGGAACTAGTCAAGGAAGTCTACTCTGCAGCCAAAAGGTTCAAGATGGAGCGAGTCAAACAGGTTTGTTTTTACTCGTCTGCCTTTTCATAACACTTACCCCTCCAAAATAATCACATGTAGCCAATTTTTTTGGCTACATGTTTTCACAGGTTAAAAAGAACACGGTTTTTTTTTATTGCACTCCTCAGATTTGTGGCGACTACCTGCTGTCTAAAATGGATTCCCAGAGCGCCATCTCTTTTCGTAACTTTGCCAGCTCTATGGGAGATGCCAGAGTTTTGGCCAAAGTGGACGCCTTCATCCAGGACCATCTACTGGAAGTTTCTGAACAGGAGGACTTCCTCAAACTTCCCCGTCTCAAGGTACTTCACAAGCTAACCAGCATTGGTGGTCTTAAATTGAATAACACACACTGGATTAAGCTTTGTGCTTTTACCTTTCTGACTTTGACATGAGATTAACGATACGTATTTTATGAAGGTGTGCCTCTTATAGATTTACCTACTGCTAAAGCCTGCTGAGACTGTATTTAGGGCACCGGGTTTAAAACGTAAGACCGAGCGTAGGCGGTTTGCAGTGTATAGGCTTGTGTTCAACATGAGGACAGCAACAGGTACATTATAAGGTGCCTCTGGTTGCGGTCAGATGACTTGAATGAAGTTGTTTATTTGGAATACAAACACACTAGGAGTATTGCTGAAATTATTAGTTAATTGGTTGGTCAGCAACTTTATTTGACAATTAAATACTGCATTTATTTAATGCCAAACTTTGTCTACTTGCAGATTCTCAAATGTGAGCATTTGCTTTTTTCTTTTAGTACTGTCATTGTAAATATACTTGTATAATATAATACGTTGGGGCTTTTTGTCTGTTAGACAAACAAAACAAGCTTTTTGAAGATATCACTATCAATTCCTAACTCGTGTTTCATCCCCTGTGTGTTTACAGTTAGAAGTAATGCTAGAAGACAACCTGACCCTGCCCAGCAATGGCAAGCTCTACTCCAAGGTGCTCAACTGGGTGCAGCGTAGCCTTTGGGAGAATGGAGACCAACTGGATCGACTGATGGAGGAGGTCAGTACTAGGGCGTGCAGTCGAAACTGACTTCTTCTTTCCTACCCTGCCCCTTCTACTCCCTCTGTCTCCTGTTTTTGGCGTTAAGAAGTCATTAAGGAGGCTGAAGTAGAAATGGCATGCCACTGTCATGCTACTATGTCAGGATTGTTCTTTTTTTCCTCTGATTTGTTGAGGTTTTTGCAGTAAGAATCTCTGTACCCCTGAACCATACTACAAGTTAGAGGTGAGCCGAAAAGAGCCGCTGTCTGCTCTTGTCTTTTGTTTCTACTGTTCTCTTTTGGGTATGTGGTTGGTTTACGTTCAACCCCATCTGAGTATTACAGTGCTCTTCTCCTCTGAAACACAAAAACACAGGTTCTCAAAGATGTGACCCTTGATTCTGCTGTCTCACTGCCACTTTACTATCTGAACAGGTTCGTGTTTGTTGCTCCAGCACTAACAGACACTCCTCCCCGTTGATTTATCTCTCCTGTAGGTTTATTAGCAGCAGCAGGAGACCAGACTGAAGAGCCAGGACTGAGCCACCAGGGTAATGAGTCAGAGAAAAGAGAGGGCGGAGAGGAGCACTACTGCCTCTCAGCAGCCTCTCTTTGCAGCCAAGCAACACTGTGCTCCCATCTGTCCATGCCACATACCTACAAATGCATCCCATTTCTGCATTTACCAGAATGCATTGATCACGAACCTTAAGCATTAAAAACCTAATTGAAGGCCCCTTTACTGCACACAAAGATATATATATATATTCTCCTACTTGCCCACCGGCATATTCAAGAACCACTCAAATTAGGCATTGGGCAGAAAACAGCATTGCACATAAGCGTGGTGATATGCCCAGCACACATTGTATTTCACCTTCACTTCAATTATTGGTTCCTTTTGCTTTTCTTCCCTGGATTTCTAAATTGGGCCCTCCTGATGGGCAACTGAGTGACTCAAACACATCTTCTCATTATAATTCTTTCTGCCGTCAACGGAACATATGCGGTTTGATCTTATTAATGGGTTATGATTACGATTAGCTTAATAGATGCTAGAATGTCAATAGTCGGCTGGATTTGAGTGCCCATTGTGGATGCCATCACAATGACCAACTTGTTCAGCTAGAGGACCGGTTTCCAAGCAGCAGAGGTGGAAAGAGGGCCCCATACAGCCCCACCCCCCCTTTTTTTTCATTCTTCACTGAAGATCTTTCCAGATGCAGCTTTTCATTCTTCACCAGCTCCCTCTTTTTTTTTTTTTTTTTTTAGATGCAAATTAAGGAAAGGCATGGTCAGATACCTTCTTGAGCTTCAACACTTAACCCACTCTATGCAGTGGCAGACGCGTGTGTCTTTTTAAAGGAAGCTTTCCATCCAAGCGACTGACGATCCAGACCATCGTCCCTTCCCCCTCTTCCTCTTCACAGCACTGCCCCCCCTTCCTCTTCCTTCCCTCCTCTCCCCCATATGCTGGGGTTCTGAGTGTGTTGCCTTGGAGACAGCCACATGGGTGTGTTGTTCCTGTTTGTCTTTCAGGTGCAAACGCTGTACTACTCACCTGACCATAAGCTGGTGGATGGAGGGCTGGTGATTGATGGGCACAGTGAGGTGTTTGGTGGCGAGGAGGACCACCTTCAGTTTGTTCAGGTACTCGACAGCCTGTGCCTGGCTTCACTGTCATGAAGTCTCTACTATATTTTGCTTGGCAGTGTGTAGCTTTATTGTACAGCTTGTGCCTGGCCATGCATACAAATACTACACAGCCTGTGCCTGGCAAGAAGTAGAAGTGGCTCTTTTGATACCACAGTTAAGCAACAATGTAAAGACTAATGTCAGATGAGCAAGAAATGAGCTATATCTGCCAGGCTTTGCTGTTGAGCATATATCAAAACTACACTTTTCTAACTAATCTCAACCAGTTGGGGGTGGGCAGTAATGGCTGTCTCTTTGCCCTCAATTTTGATTTGTGCCTGAACTGTGTGCTGTTGGCTCTGATTGTAGTTGTGGTCTGAGACTGTTGTTTGGAGTTGTTGGCTTCAGATGGCGCGAGATTTCAATATAAACGTCAACATTAGAACAGCTGGATCAAAGCGTAGTTTGGGGTATGATTACCTGGTGTTGTGGCCACTGGTGGGCCTGTGGCGCAAGCTTGGCTTCTGTAGCTGCACTGTGCTCTTGCAGAAGAAACCCGTACGGGAGAGCACCCAGAGACAGATGAGCTGCAGCTCATCAGGAAGCCTGTCGCCCTCCAACCAAGCAGCAAATGCCCCAAAACTGCCTGGCAGGAGAGAGTGGAAGTACATCGCCTCTGAGAAGACCACAAGTAAGTGTGTGTGTGTGCATGAACTACATGACTGTAGTGATTTTTCACAGTACAGTCAGCAACACTGTTTTCTTTAAAATAAGACCCATAGGTGCTGACATGGCATCTGAATTCTGAGCTTAATCTGAAGACCTTTTTTTCCAGTGGCTCAAACAATGTCCAATCTCACTTCTAGACAACACCTACCTGTGTCTGGCTGTGCTGGATGGTGTGTTGTGTGTGATCTTCTTGCACGGTCGCAGCAGCCCCCAGACCTCTCCCTCTGCCACCCCCTGCCTGATGAAGAGCCTCAGCTTCGAGGCCCAGCCCGAGGAGCTGGAGGAGCAGCCGCTCTCACCCATGCATTATGCGCGCTCTGGTCTGGGCACCGTAGCCCTGAACGGAAGACTCATTGCAGCAGGTTGGCACTTAACAGGGTTGGAAGTGGAGTTTTATATTGTGTGTGTGTGCATGCTTCTCTTTTAGTGTAATATGGGGATTATGCATTTAAAAGAAAGTGTAGGGGGGAAAAAGTCAGACGTAAGGTTACAGAGTGCAACTGTAACCTCGATGCATCTGGATGTCCCTGCAGGAGGCTACAACAGAGAAGAGTGTCTGAGGACTGTGGAGTGTTATGACCCCAAAGAGGACCGCTGGACCTTCATCGCTCCCATGCGGACTCCAAGGGCTCGGTTTCAGATGGCTGTGCTCATGGTACAGTTTACTATTCATCATCTCCGATTTATTGACATTTTGAGTATTATCCCATGTTTAAACAAGTTTAAATTGTCTTGTGCAAATCCTTGCATGCTTCCCGACACCCTGTCCAAGTAGTTGCGTTTCTAAATTCTGTTAATTTAATGTCATGTACTTCCAAGTATATAAGGCAACCAAAATGTAAGTGTTTTAAGTGCCATTTTCATATATCGTCATCTAATGACTTGTTCCTTTACACCTCACAGGGTCAGCTGTACGTGATCGGAGGGTCGAATGGACATTCTGACGAGCTGAGCAGCGGGGAGACGTACGATCCACATGCTGATGAATGGGCTCAAGTGCCAGAACTGAGGACAAACCGCTGCAATGCAGGTGAGTCTCTCCTGCGAGGATTTAAAAAGGGATTCTTTATTTTAATGTTTTTTTTCAGGACAACACAAATAATTATTAGTTATTGACTTCCAGCTATTTTTTTTTCTTGTTGGCTCATTCCTATCCTCTCTAAAGGTGTCTGCTCATTGAACAACAAACTCTACGTTGTGGGAGGGTCGGACCCCTGTGGGCAGAAGGGCTTGAAGAACTGTGATGCTTTTGACCCTGTGATCAAAACCTGGTCCAACTGTGCCTCCCTTAACATCAGTACGTGTCTACACGGTCTCGCATGCACTCGAAACCTTCCACCTGATACATAAAACGTGGTCTAACCGTAACCATAAAGCTAATCAAATATGTTTTCAGCATGTGTACAAATGTCCGTCTTTTTTATAAATATATTATATAGAACAGCCCGTACTGGTGATATTTACAGCATGGCAAAGGAAAATGTGTAAGTTGTATTCATAAAGTACATTTATTTTCAGGGAGGCACCAGGCAGCGGTGTGTGAATTGGACGGGTTCATGTACGTGATTGGGGGGGCGGAGTCGTGGAACTGCCTGAACACTGTGGAGCGCTACAACCCTGACAACAACACCTGGACCCTGATAGCCCCCATGAACGTGGCTCGCAGGGGGGCCGCCGTTGCTGTCCATGAAGGTAAGCTCGCTGTGTGAACGGCGTTATCAGCTGGCAGCTTCTTTAGTGCGACATTGTACAAGAGTCAAGACCATCATGTTGCGCAAACTGTTAGGAATTTCACTGGATGATTCAGTTTTTGACTTTTTATCGCTCACTCTGTCAAGGCAAACTGTTTGTTGTCGGCGGCTTCGACGGCTCCCATGCGCTCCGCTGTGTGGAAGTGTACGACCCCGCCCGCAACGAGTGGAGGATGCTGGGTAGCATGACCTCTTCCCGCAGCAATGCAGGTGTGGCCATGCTGGGAGAAGCCATCTACGCTGTGGGCGGCTTCGATGGAAACGAGTTCCTCAACACGATGGAGGTGTACAGCCCCGGGACGGACGAGTGGAACGACTGCACCAAGACCTTGTCTCCAGTCTCCGACTGAAGGGGGGGAGGGAGGGAGGGGGGTTGGGGTTTCACAGCGCTTCACCTATTTCCAAACTAACAGGCTTAGTGACGTAATCGTGTTTCGTGACGTTATGTGTGTGTGTGTATGAGCGGATATGTGTGGGTGGGGAGGAGGGGTTGATGGGATGAGGGGTCTTCAGTGAAGACTGGCTTATATTTGGCGGGTGGGGAAGAAGGGTGGGAGAGGGGGGGTTGTTGCCCAAAACAACATGACGCCTTTGCATATTGCATACAATGTTTTTTCGTGCTGTATATATTTAGTTTCTTCCTCATTTTTGTCATATGCCAACATTTAATACACACTTAGTGCTTTTCTTTTCTCTTAGACTTGAACCGTTTGTCTCTGAGGGTTTTCAGATGAGCTAGCGGTTATTGGTCACTTGGACTGTGGCAGTATGGAGTGGTGACAGTTGACTTTTGAAAGTTAAAAAGTTTTATTTAAGAATATTTCTGTTGTTGAAATGTAATTTTGCTCACATATTTAAAGGTCAGTTGTTTGAAGCCTTACTCAGAGTGCGAGTTGATAAACACCTCATGGCTTTTTGTGTCATTTTAAACAAGCTGCATTGCTTTTTGAATCTTAAATGGCCTTTTTTATATTTTTTTATACACTGCTGATTTACAGATAAAATAAAAGTAGTAGTAGCAGACAGCTTAAAGTCAATGAATCTAACCAGTGCCCATTTTAGTATAGTTTTTGTGCACACAACACACGCACAACCATGCTTCTGCTAACCAACCTTTTGTTATTGGGATTAACTAATTGATGTAAGTAGAGATGCAGTTTACTGAAGATCCTTTTTTCTGTCTTGTGTTTAAAGTGTCAGGCATTGGCAGATTCATCTGGAAGGAATGTTGGAACAAGAAATTATCACATTTGTAACATTTCTTAATTAATAAACCATTTAAATCAGATTTTTGTCTCCAGCCTACTTTCTAAATGTAATTAAGTGATGATGGCAACAGAAACTTAGCCATGTTATTTTACAGATGTTAATATCTAGCCAGGACTAATGGAGGACACTAGAAGTTGATATTGAAGATATTTCTGGTTGTGATTGTATTATAGGCATCAGCATTTTTGAAGTCATAGATCAGCAGCTGGTGCTTCAAGCCTTGACTAATTTTCCAACAGCTGATTTAACAGCTAAATTTATCTTTTACTGCCACCTAGTCTCCCCCATGTTCTGCCTCCTGGTCACTGCTGTCTAAGCTTTCATTGCCACCATTTTCCTCCGGGACGACCACACTAAGCCACGTTTTTTTTTCTGCTCCTCTAAGTGTCTTTTAGGAGTGATTATACTAAGCTGGCTAACGGAGCTCAGCAGGAAGGGCCGACGACAGTCACTGGTCTGTAGGAGTGTTGAGAGGACCAGCTGCGTCTGCATGACCTCAGACATCACCAACCGTTTCTGAAATCCCTACCCTGCCCCATTCACAAGTTTGCCTCCGATAACCTGCTGATACACCTGACAGTCACAGCAAAAAGTGCAGCAGATGGGCTCCAGGAAGCAAGGACTAAATACTTGGACTCTAATGAGTCTGTACTCTTAGATGTGGGCACCTTTAACTAAAAGTGAGAATTCAAATTACAAGTAGTCCATTCTGAAATGACTGCTCGGGCATTAAAATGATTTAGATTTAGAAATGAAGTTGAAAATTCAGTGCTCGCAACTAAAACAAAATGTTCAACTACAGCTGTGTCTGCGTAGTGTCCAATTTACTGAGACGGGAAGTTCAATGACTTGAGATCATCGGGCCTCGTTTCCTGTCCGACACCTGTGTGACATCTGATGCTTTAGCCTCTGGGTGTAATCTCAGCCTGTCTGCTGGCATCACCTGCGCTCTAATCCCCTTAGTCATCATGCACACGCATGTGTCTGCATGCAGTCACACTCTGGCTGTCAATCACAGCCCACCTACTATAATACACAGGCGAGCCTCTCCTAAAAACTGCAGGAAATACCCCACGGTAGTGTAATTACACTTACTAAGACTAAAAGAGCCTTGAAGAGCCAAACAATCTTGTTTCTGAAAGCGACCGACATGAACACGAAGCCAGAGTTGGAACTCTCCATTTGTCTTGGGCTGTGGTTGATTTGAAGAGGGTGGGAAAAGTGTGGTTCACCTGCTTTAATGCACCAATATTTGAATCTAAATCACACACAATCATGATAAAGAAAGAAAGACATTAACTAAACTTTAACTTTGAGTGTTGCTTATTAATTCAGGAATATTTAAAACAGTCCTCTGTGTCTAGGGTTTGTGCAGTGTAGTCCTAAAAACAGTGTTTCTTATTCCTGCTGAATCCTGACTTGATGTGTTTGCGCTCCTCAGGTGTCGTCATGCAATTGTGGGGCAAATTACTGGTTTTCACTAATATACCAATCTGTTCATTTCTCGCTGTGTGGCACGAGTCACAAGCTAAGCCGGAGAAAGGTTTTGTTTAGCACCAATTTTCAGGTATCAAGAAATGTGGTGCACGCTTTTGTATTTTTGTACATTGATATTAAAAGGTTTTTAGTTAAGGGTAAGAGGGTTTTAGTAAAAGCCAAAGCCTGTTGGTTGAGTTAATATCTATTATTTCATAAACATTGGTATACACAAAACGTTTTTACCATCACATTGAATTGTCCAGTGAATAATTGAACAACTTCACTTCGTACGATCTGGATGAACCTGGATAACTCCACACACACATTTTGATGAGTCCACTTTCTCTGTGCTCATCATGTTCAGCACTGAATGTTGACAACAGACAAAAGAGCTTCTGTGTCAGCTGCAGCTTCCAGAAGCTTTGAGTCTCAACGACAGCTATTTAGCAACACTTTTCTCCAGCTGAATTACATTTCTTCTGGTTCCAACGCCACATACATCCAAGCAGTTACAAATGCACCTACACAACACATACATGGTCGTCAGTGTGAGCACAAACACGTATACAAAGAGGCTGCAAGAGTCTTGGCAACAGCTGCCTAGCAGCGGAGACACTGAAGGAGCTTGTTGCTTGTTTGCTTCCTCCTCTGCTTTGTTTCCATTCGAGCGTTATGTAACTTCAGGGCGGCGAGAAGGAGGAAAGAAAGAGCAGTATTTAACGGCTGCTGGCGCCCCCTGTTTTCACCCTACAGCCATCAATCCCCATCCCTTTCTTCATACAAATAGTGCAGCTGTGTGTTTTCATAACCTGCAGAAATCCCAGGTTTGTTGGATTTAGACCCAGAATGTGTTGGTCCATAACAAATGATCTGGTTTTACAGACCAGCCTGCTCCAAGGACAGAGGGCCTGTGTGAAAGGCTTCCTGTCAATGTGTTTACTTTGTTAGGGTTACAAATGAAGAGCATCGCGCTCTACCAGGAAGCATCTCTGAACGCAGTCATGCAAAGTCAGTGACGCACATGAATTGTGCACAGAGTCAGTGACCCACAAACGACAATGCATACACAAAGAGGCAGCGCTGTGCTGCTTCTGTGCATTACATAACAACCGATATGTGTTTGATGGGTCATTAATGGATATCCACAATAATGATTTGCACCGAATTATTTGAGAACCACATGATACATAGAGATTTAACTGATTACCGTTCTCCTCAAGCAATCCTGTTATGCTGCTATGATCACATGGACCATCTCCAAGCTGTCTTCTCAATCTACTTTTCAATAACAGAAGAAAAAGAGGAAGTGTAGGAGGGTCACCTATAAAAACTTTAAATGATAATTAGGTTAGTTTTTTTTACACATTTGTTTGGACTCATTGCACATGCTTTGAGATTTTCTCTTGATAATGTTATTAACAGTGTTTGTCGTTTTTCACAGTAAACCGAATTATGCTGTGATAGGTTTTGTGTTGAAATCTTATTGCACATTTTGATTGTATGGAAAAGCCAAGGCTGTGTTAACAGACCGCTTTCCATTTGACTTTCATTTGAAAGCAAAACATTGACCTTACAAATGTGACTCCCAGAGAGGCTTGTCAAGGAATTCCAGTTAATGATAACAAGGTGGCACTGCGTTTGCTTCTGAAATGTTTGACCTGAAAAGACTTGGTGCAGTCCAATTAGAAGTGATGAAATAGTATTGAAGTTCAGTCATAATATGGAATCATATGAAATGATTACTTATATATGTATTCTCTTCTTTTTCTAAGATGGCTATAATACATTTGTTCTAATCTGTGAAACACACAGGCTGGATTCCACACAATGTACGAGAGTATTACAACGCATCATCAACCCTGATGACACATCCTCGGGTGAAAAGAACCCAGGTGTCGCAAAATCAACAGTCTCACAGTCATTGTTCCACAAACCACCACCACACAAACAGAAAACTTGGCAGGTACAGGGGAAAGACATGAAATGCTGCATACATTCAAATGGGTCTTGGACTAAAAGATATTCTAGCAAATGGCTAACAGCTAATATGTTTTGTTTTGTTCAATTCCCCCTCACTCTCCTACAAAAACACGTGTAAAATGGACATGGAATTCAGAAAAAGGCTTCGTGAACACACATGCTCATGCATGTCTTTCCCAACTGTATTGCAAATCATTTAAGAGTGTTCCACACACTCCTTGCTGAACACAATAAGGTGCTCCTGCTTGGAGAATGCATGTAGCAAGTTGCTCATGTATGCTAACTGCATATAGATTACAAAAGACTCTGGTTAAGAAGCTGAGATTAATCAACATTTGTACTGCACATTTGTACTGAAAGCTGCATGGCGGTGACCCAACATGCTTCTGGAAAAGGCCTCCCCCAGGCTTTATATAACTGATGACATCATACCGCCGCACTGAGCACCGAAATCAAATATTTAACACTACGGATAATGCGCTTACTAAGTAAAGGCCGACATCACTTTCCAGTGAGTGTACCAAATAAAATATTTACAATCACCACACATTCAGCTTAACTATACCTCTCAGTGGTGCCCCGCCGTAAAGGTGACCTTAAAGCTCCTCCACAAGGTGACATAGCAGATGTTGTCTTTAATACTGATACACCTTTGTTTTCATGTCACTGTGAAGCACTTTGAATCGCCTGTTAAAATGTGCTATACAAATAAACAAATGGGGGGCGACTGTGGCTCAGTGGTTAGCAAGTCGGTCTTTCAATCAGAGGGTCGGTGGTTCGATCCCCGGCTCCGGCAGTCTGCGTCGTTGTGTCCTTGAGCAAGACACTTAACCCTCATTGCTCACCGTTGCTGTGTCTACTGTCTACTGTATAGCATGTAAGTCGCTTTGGATAAAAGCGTCAGCTAAATGAAATGTAATGTAATGTAAATAAACTTGCCTTGCCTGTGACATATAACGGTTTTCAGCTGTAATCCAGACGACGCTTGGTAAATCAGGGCTATATTAATTTAATGAGCGTTTATGGGAGTCCTGTTTAATCTCCATGCTTCAACTAAAGTCAACTGAGCATTTATTTTGATTTACACACATTTACACACTGCCACTTGAAAAGTAAATCTTAGTGCAGGACCAGCATTAATTCTTGCCCATGCAACAGATAAATCCTTACCCTACAAGAGACAATGCCGCTGTGTTTATGTTTCAACAGCCAATAAAGTTACTGGATATGGGCTTCACAGTCCCCTAACATGCCAGCCTGGTGATGGATATGTGTTTATTAGATTACAAAAGTGCAAAGATCTATTAAGCAGCTCTTTAATTAAACATGTCAATAACAAGTGCCACAATTGTTTGGAATTGTTGACATGTTCACCATTATTGTCAGAGCTCTGCTGGGGATATCTTTGAGGAGGGCTATTATGACCAAGTGATGTCTATGATGCTGGATAAGCAACACATACCTGCCCGGGCAAGCTTCAACAAAGAGCACAACAGTTCAGAGGAACTTGAGACAGTTTGATTCGGGTAAGAAAAATGTCATTGCTGAGGGCATAAATCAAACTGTGTCAAATAAAACAGGTGCTTGATCTTGATTCTTTCATCTCTGACAAACAGAACTAAGGTGTGAACCAGTGGCAGCTGGTGTTTTTTTTGGTAGGGCCATCCAATCAATTTCAGCAAACATCCTAGTATGATTCAATGCAAAAATAATAATATCAAACAAGCATTACTATACTTTGCAGTTCAATATTGAACATTATTCCAACACTGACATAAGGACATCATACACATTCAGTACATTAATATATACTGTATATATCATATAATATTCAGTATATGATATGTAAATATCATATAATCATAAATATACAATATAAATATCATGTTATATAAATATCATAAATATATTATAATAAAATATAAATATATAAATATATATATATATAATCTAATAGAACATGTTTAGATGCCCCTATGAACCTTGTTTGTTAGGTAAACACCCAATCAGTGTGGTGAGGAATCCTGTGTGTTTTTCTGACCGATTTATAAAGAAACTTTGCTCTTCTGTCCTTCTGAGTGGCAAACCTCTCAATGACCCTCTTATTGAAGTCAGGCATATCCCTGACAAGTTTCTTCTCCATGGAGCCAGAGCATTAAGGCGATCCTGTATCCTGTGAATCAGTTAGGTGGACTAACATGGCATTGTTAACTGGACATTATTACATTACATTTAGCTTTACCGTAGACACAGCAACGATGAGCAATCTTGCTCAAGGACACATCGTCTGATTGAAAGACATACCTGCTAACCTCTGAGCCACAGTCGCCCCTGATCAACATAGCCTTACACCTAACACACACATGGTTAAGTGTTTGCCATGAAATCAAAACATACACCTCACAAATATGACCTGGCCTGGACGCTTGAATTGGTAACAATGTGCACTTGGGACACATAGGTGTTTAGGGGTTATGATCTGAGAGGGCTGTTTTCTCTGTTTTATAGCCACTGAACAGCATAATGTTCCTTTACTGCTCCCATCATTACAGAGATAAATATCTAAACGGCTTTAAACAATAATGTCCAAATTGTTATCACCATTTTTGATTGGCTGTACGGGTTCTGCACTATAAGATGTTTCCTGTTTGCAGCAACATGAAATGAATGTGTACAGAGTAGGAGTTCGGAGTGACATCTGGATAAAACAATCTATCAACCCCTAACCCTTTGGTTGTCAAGGGTTTATTGTCCCGGCCCTCAAAGAGACCAAAATGTCACAGTGAATCCTTTCCGGGAAATAAATAATGTACTGACTCTTAGACTGGACGTTATATTTGTGTGATGTTAGGTAGTTGTATATGTGTGTGTGTGTGTGTGTGTGTGTGTGTGTGTGTGTGTAACAGACTGTAAAAATAATAAATAGGAGTGGTATTGTTATGACTTAAGTTACTAAATTATTAAAGTTCAGCCATCTTTATAAAGCAATTATATTGTATTAATGGAGCTCAAAGAGTTCCGAATTATGGGATGTCTTCTCCTGCCATGACAGCAATGTGAATCATCACCAACTTGATGGGAAACAAGTTGAAGAATGTGACTGCAAACAACTGATGTCAGTTTGAGGAACGTGGTGATATTATCAAAGAAGACACAAAAGCACCAAAACTGATACGTCATTTTGCAATGGCATAAAGTATTTATGGTGGAAATTTCTCATTGCACTCAGCCAAAGATGTCACTCAGCTTCTTGCCCCTTTGTGATTACCATTCTGACAGCTGGAGGATGTCAAATGTAAGCAGTTGCCAATATTTCTAGATGCCACTAAGGCCCAAGTATACTCTAGGACAGTGGAAATTATTTTCCAGCCAAGTCCCCCCAAACCAGCTCAAAGCATTTTGGGTTGGAACATTATTTTTATACACAGTATTGTGCCATCTGTGTCTGATTTTAGTTTATGAACTTACACTTATATTTTATTGAATATTTATTAATCAATTCTTTTTAAAGGGTTTTGGAATGGATGCTAATTTTAAATATATTCTTATACAAATCTCATATACCTCCTGGATGGCTTTCACGTAACCCCATTTGAGAACCGCTGCACTAGGAAAGCCTACAGGAAGTGAAGACGTCTCAGGGATAACTGTGACAAACCCAAGTGTGCTACAGTGTAGCGCTGTCTGTTGCATCATGGTAAAAGTGATAAGGCCAAGCTACGAGAGAGCTATGAGCATACAACACACACATATAGCCAGGACACAGGAACAAGTGGGCTGGGTGAGGACAGGTGAAGGACAGTTTAAAGGGGCTTCTAAGAGGGAATGGCTGTTGAGACAAAGTGAGACACCCCTGTGAAGGCATGAGGAGGGTAAGGGTGTAACAAACGTGACCCAGTGGGGACAATGAATATTGACACAATAGTTATGGAGGGTGTTAAAGAAGAGGTATTCAGAAACACACATTCCTGCTCGGAAACTTCTTACTTCAATTTATTCTCATGCTTTAGAGCCCTGGATCTTTAAACCCAACAAGGATTTTGGATACAGCTATGGCGCAAAAGTTTAACTTTGGTAAACAGGGCATACCTGTATAGAAAGTAGTAGGAGGAGATTAGACCATTTATATTTTGCCAAACAGGTTCTACTGCCCCCAAGTGTCCAAAGATTTAACTGTGACACAACACTAAAATCACCTTTTAAGTTAAAAGGAAAAACCTTTACACTATAGCATCACTATCTTTAATTTTAAATAATGTTTCTGGTCACCAAGCAAATCTAAGTTAGCTTTGTTTTTAGACTCTAACATCTCCTAAGCCAAGGAAACTAAATGGTTGTTTGGCTGCTATTTCAATCAGGAGAGACAGTAAGTGGTTAGTAGTTAAGGTTTATTATGCCAGATGATGGGTTCATGAGATACACAGAATTTATTTGGCGCCTTGAACTCAACGAGGAGATAGGAGATTTGAGATTGCGCTGTGTTTGCCCTGAGCGGCAGCAATCTATGGATCCCCTCCCCGAGGAGTCCAGACACTGGTGGTGGTGGTTGGAGGTTCTGCTGGAGTTGCTGGAGATGGAGATGGGGTGCTGAATCTGAGGAGGCGGATGGTGCTGGGGAGGCAGAGGGTCACATGAGACAGCAGCAGGACGCTAGAGGCGGGGATACAGCACATTTAAAGGAGACGGCAACAAGCTGATAGGCTAACAAAGAGGGTGTGACTGCGTTATTGGCTGGGGGCGCCCAGCTGTTGAACAGCTGTTGGGTGTCTGACACTTCTGACAGTGACGTATGGAATGTGTGCTGCTGGTGAGGGACAGTACGAGTGAGGCCTACAAGCCTAGCGTGAGGGGCTCGTCTTCTTGGACACAAGACTTCTTGCTGAAAATAGCACTGATAACTGTGAGAGTGAAACAAAACCGCAGAAATTGTAGTCTGCAAAACTAAAACAATGAGTTAAAGGTGCTATAACGCTCTGTAGAGCCGAGGGGAACTGCAGAGTCAGGTGATGCTTCTTTGTGGGTTCATCACCACAAGTGACTTCCTTTCACATACAAGTTGTCATGTGATTCATTGTTAATATAAACACACAGAATAGACTATTGAACACGAAAAGACAAAAGTCAGTAGAGTGAATATACAATCTACATAGAACAGGTAAAGAAGCAGACCGTCTGGTGGTGAGTTTAGACTGACGGCAGTGACATGAGTGGGCTAACACACCTGCTGAAGGCTTGGAGCAGCTGGGAGACCATGGAGGACATTCTGTGCAAACAGACCAGGGCGTCCTGTGGTGGCGGAGGACCTCCCACTGGCTGATGTCTCTGCATAGTGCGAGGGTCAAAGCCCAGAGCTTTGAACACTTCCAAGCTGAAACATGACAGGAAAAAAGGACCTTACATGACATGGAATACAAATCCAAACAAACAACCTCCAAAGAGTTGTTTTTTCTCGTCATTTTCCTTCAAAGATCAAGAACGTTTCCCAAACACTTTCACAAGCTCCTTAGCTTCTTGGAGGGCTGCCGAGGTAGTGCAACAGTTTGCCGTGTACCCTGAGGAAACACATGATAAATAGATATGAGCCATCAGACGTGTGCCAATCGATGCATATGAAGCTATACATACATTCATTTGCCAGCTGTTTTGGTCCACCTAGGCAAAAGGGATGAGGATGTCTTGTGTGTGTAACCTTTTGAGAAGAACTGTCATAAATATATAGATGTAAAGCAAAACAGCCAGATAGTGACAGACACAGTTCAGCTCAGACTGAACTTGTGTGAATGTGTCTTATGTCTTATGATACTGAATACTTGAAAGGACATTGTATGGTCTTACATAATTGCATATCGATGGCCGAAGATCGATGGCCGAATCTGAAAAATGCACTTTTTTGAGAATACAAAAAAAAAACTTTTCTTGCAGAATGGCATTAGTTAAGGATACCCATTATATAAGAAAATAAAATAGGAGGTCATATGCCTCAGGACATACTGTGACTTTAAACATAACATACACATACCTATCCATAATCCTAACCCTCTTTGTAACCTAAATTTCAGGCTGTGTCGTCATAAATCCATCATCCCTATGAAGGTGACACCATTCTCTAGTCCTTACCTGGAGCCTTGAAGGTATACTATGCAACATTGTATAGACTCATACAAAATAAATCCCTCTCAATCATCATTTAAGACCCACTAGAAGTGTGTGGGAGTGTCTGTATCTGCAGATGCCTGTATTTTCTCTTTTCTTTCGGGATGTTTCTGGGCGTCAGCCTTTGTGTACTGGGTGTGTAGCCCCCACGCATTTGCAAGCACCCCTCCTATTGACTGCGGTCAAGGGGGGATATGCACTTCTGGTGTTGTTGACCCGGGGAGAGAGAGGGGCCAACTGAATGTTGTGTTCACAAATAGCATGTAACAATTCCTGCATTGTATGTCTTTAAAATTCAGCCTTTGTCACGTTTTAGGAGGCTGTAAAAGTTATTTCCTCACAAGTGTAGCTACACACGACACATGCACGCTTACAGCCTGCTTAAAGGATACTAGAAAATCGCATTCAGTGCTTTTCCACTCCAAGATGTTTTTTTAGCCTCACGTACAGTTTATCCTTCCTTTCCTCCTCCTCCTCCTGCCTTCCTCCTCTTCCTCGCCCTACTCGCACAGTCCTGGCATAGAGCCAAGCTGTGTGGTACCAAGAAAGGCAGCATCATGTTAGTATATAAACACAGGGAAAGGTAAGACAAAACTCCATTGTCTTATCAATTAACAAAAATCACTGTGCCATTGTTGTAGCAGCCAACAGGTGGACAGAGAGACTGAATGAGAGGCTGAGACCCCCCCCCCCCCACACACACACACACACACACACAACAGAACTGTAAGCGCAATGTAATCAGATTGAGTCATGAGGTCCAGGGCAAGAAGTACTGCAGTGGACAAGTCAGCATCTTTCTGACACACATGTGAGTGTCCTGTTTTACAAGATGACCTAGTTCTGCATGTAGTTCTGTAGGGTTCTAGCGCAATGCAGGGCAGACCACGTCACACCCAGTGGGGTAAGTGTTTTATCTGAGGGATGACTCAGTATCTTTGTGCTGCTGTCCGGAGAGGCACAAAGAATATCTTTGCATTTCGCTACCTGTGGGTATCTGGCAAGTCTATATATCAGTGATAACACAAACAACATTATGATGAAACTTTTTTTAAGGTTTGGTCACTAGCATCAAATTCAGAATCATCTGACCTGTATTGTGCAAGAATAATCAAATGCCTGCATTCTAATTTCTACTTTACTGTTGCAAAACGATCAGGGACAGCATTTGGAAATAGTGGGAGTCAGAGAAATAGGTCAGAAGGAAAAAGAAGGTAAAACAATACAATGGCCCACTATGCAAGCCAAACTAAACTCTCCACGCTCAGCACATCTATTCTTGCCCAATTATTCTGTCTAGCCCTCTCATGAACTGGAACTATCGGGCTGGGCCCACTCACAGTCACATGCATTATTTGGACACAGACTCTGCAGCAGCAGCAGTATATGCCATAGGGGGAGGGGCAACTCACGTGCATAGAATGAGAGCACACTCTGGGTACAGACCCTGGTACTGCAGGCAGCACTGCAGCACCCTGTCATCATTGTTCTCAGCATTCAGACCATCTGGGGACAAGGAGGTACAGAGAGAGGGGAAGGGAGTGGAAGAGAAAGACAAGTATGACAGTCTGTTAAAAAGACATGTTTAATGCAGTACAATGATAGCTCGTGGTAAGCGTGTTACCACACTTTACAACAGGGTGTCTTTTTTTCTTATATAGACAAGATTCAAATACGAAGACCACGAGATGGAGATTTCAAGTCTATTTCAAGAGATGCACTAATTGCTTGTATGCTCATAAATCTTCATCCGCCACGCCCTCTTCTGGATGAAGGTCTTCACCTGCATCTACAGAAAAACACATTAAAAAAAAAAATACAAACACTCCCTTTTCATTTGGAAATATTTTAACTAAACACTGTTGAATGCCTTCTTACCTTTTCAACACGCTGTGGAAACTGATCAACACTGATTAACTTGTGATAACACTGTGTACTGTTTCACATCGCTAATGTTTTATATTAAAGACCATCTCTGTCATCATAACGATATTCTTGTGCAGCACACATTGGTGTGCGCTCCCCGGCCTCGCCCCTGAGCACACCCGCCTTGTCTTTTCCCCGGTGGCGTCGGCTGTTTAGGGATTTATATAAGCCTTGATCTGAATCAAGTACTTGGTAAAATAACGAAATATATTGTAGAAATGTAAAGGCAACTAAGCATTCAAATAGATAATAAACAAACTATGTATTTAGTCTTTTTTTTTTAAATCTTTCTGTTATCACATTATTTCCACATTATAACGAACACTGGAAAATAGATTTGGATTTGAGAGTAAATAATATATTGCATTAGGCAGGCACATGATAAAGTATCTGATGAGATAAAGGGCCCCTTTAACTCAAAGTGAGAATTAAAATTACAAGTAGTCTGTTTTGGCAGTGACTGCTCGGGCATTAAAAGGATTTAGATTTAGAAATTAAGTACGTTGAAAATTCAATTCACACAACTAAATCAAAATGTTACAGCAGCAATTACAGCTGTGAGAGGGGAAGGTCAATGACTTTAGATCCTCCGCCCTCGTTTCCTGTCCTCCCTGCACCTGTGTGAGGTCTGCAGTCTGGCTGTCAATCACAGCACACATACTATTATACACAGACGAGCCTCTCCTAAAAATGGCAGGAAATACCCCAAGGTAGTGTAATTATGGTTACTAAGGCTAAAATAGTTCAGAAATCATTTCTACTCAAAGATCAACAGAAACAAATGATGCATATTAACAAACATAAATCACTAAGACACAACTTCAAAACATATGTTGTAAACATTTAACTAATTTATTCAAAAATATATTGTATGTCCAAATATTTACATTTCTATTAAGATCAACCAAAAGTAGCAAAATATGAAAACTCACTAGTTTTCATTATAGTCTCTATTAATTAAAGCTGTATTCCTGATCATTTGTGATTGTGTGACAACTTCAGAAATAACTGGAATGTGCAATGTGGCAATCTGATAGCTTTAAAAAATTATGAGTTTGAAAAGATTCTCAAACTGTTTTCTTATTTTTTATTTGTTTAATAATTTTGCCACACTTGCAGTTAATTGTATAAAGTGACTATTGTATTTGATTAAACAGGAAGTACACCAGGAACTTCCATTATTTATGATCATGTCCCATTGGACATGATCATAAATAATGGGAACAGTGGGCCGAGAGGTAAACCTAGAACTTCAGTCCCTGTTGCATCATCACACATTCATATGGTCCAAAAATATAAAAATGTATACATCTCTATTTCTGTGTTTGTACACTATGTAACAACTACGTAACTTTTCAAAGCACGTTTCCAAAGCAAATATCATTGTTTAAATAATAATAATAAAAGCCACAACTGATTTAACTAAAACAATTTTACAAGATAAAACAATATTTTCTGTGCAAAAATGTTTTAAAGACTTAATGAATTGAAATATGATGAAGCGTGAAAAATGAGCAATCACTGCTCAACTGTGAAAAAAAGGTAAACAGTCACCAGAGGCACAGCAACGGCTATAATTCAAGTACATGATATCAGTTTATTCTTGGCTGCAGACTCCCAGATTCTGATCCCATCAGGGTGCTGATGTGGGAAAGGTGACGTGTTGACCCGTGGTCCCAATACAACAATCCAGGGCCTCTTTAAGCCCCATTAACTGGTTCCCTCCATTTCTCAGCTTCTCCCTGGGAACACAAATAGATGCATTAGAAACAAGACAGGGCAGCGTAGTGTGCTTGACAAATGGTGGGCCTTGAAGAGCCAAAACATCTTGTTTCTGAAAGCGACCGACATGAACACGAAGCCAGAGTTGGAACTCTCCATTTGTCTTTGACTGTGGTTGATTTGAAGAGGGTGGGAAAAGTGTGGTTCACCTGCTTTAATGCACCAATATTTGAATCTAAATCACACACAATCATGATAAAGCAGATTAACTGAACTAAACTTTAAAAAAAACGCAGACTGCTGAGATTCCAGCTGTACTGTGGGAGTTGAGTCACGAAATCTCCATCCGATTCACCAGACATAGTGTAACAGCACTATTCTCTGCTGTTTCAGCAGTATATATCCTTCTTATTTTCGTGTGTGTGTTTGTGCGCGCCCTACCTGTAGTCTTGTTGTGAGAAACAATCAAGAAGGTCTTTGGCTGTCAATCTGGAATCTGTATCAACAATCTGAAACACAATGCATATGAGCTGAGCTGACATGAACCGGCCACGGTGAGCTAACATGACAAAGACCACTGGGGTGGAAAAAGGTCAAATTACTTAATAAATGGCACACATCTAATGTTATACCAATAACATGTGAAATGGTACCAACCTTATTAGAGTGGATGATGCCAAGCAGTGCCTGGCCTTCTTCTAAACCAGGGGCTGATGACAAGACACTGAGATGGACAAAAAAAAACACACATTATATGGACAACCTTTTTTCCAGCAGAAGCTTAAAAAGGTTGTATATGTCACACAGCACTTGTTTTCTCTACTTTATCCATCCATCACCATGCACCCAAACAAAATGCACAAACAAAGGGGAAAAACAAACTAATTCAAAACAGAGACAAAATGAGAGTAAGGAGTGCCATTAAAGGAGTGAAGAATAAGGAATAGAAATGTACCTAAATTATCCATATCTAGTGTCAAAAGAATGAAAAAAAGTATGGAATGATTCATAGCTTTGCTCAAACATATCAAAAAATGTGTTTGGCTGTCTCCTGGGCAACTGTACTTGTGTAACACACACGCATGCATGTGCATAAATAAGCAAGTGCAAAGATGCACACATATAAAATAAACAGATTCCTATAAAATATAAAAATATATATATATATATATAAAGTCAAATGTAGCATTGTCCTAAAAAGATTATTCTAACTATTATGTCTGCTTTGAGGTATTAAACAACATCTTTCTTTTTATTTTTTTATTTTAAACACAGCATAATGTTCCTCTACTGCTCCCATCATTACAGAGACAAATATCTAAACGGCCTTGTAGTTAAAACAATAATGTCCAAGTTGTTATCACCATTTTCGATCGGCTGTACGGGTTCTGCACTATAAGACGTTTCCTGTTTGCAGCAACATGAAACTGATTCAGAGGTGAGCACATACAACCAAGAGATAAATAAACAAAGCAGAGCCGAGTGCAGACACATAGCACAATACATAAAGCAAGCCTGGAAACATAGCATCATGAGTTTTATGGTCAACATGAACAAACTGGGATAGCAGAAGTAAGAAGCGCAGGTAAGACGTGCAGTGATGCGATGATCTCAAATGATCTGTCTTGGCTGATGGGCAGCTTACACTACAAAAGTGAAACCTAAAATGTGTCAATTTGATTTTTTATTTCATGATTAAACCCGGTTTCCAGGTTATTTTCCAAGCATTACACAATCAATTCAAAGTTAAATATTATTTATCTTTTTAGCTCTGTTTTTGCACAACATCTCCTAAGGGAACTAAGTGGTGGTTTGGCTGCTATTTGTGACACTACGATTACCAACTACTTGCTAACTTTGCAGTCAGTTTTTAGAGTCTTCTCGCTTAAAATAGCACTGATAACTGTGAGAGTGAAACAAAACCGCAGAAATTGTAGTCTGTAAAACTAAAACAATGAGTTAAAGGTGCTATAACGCTCTGTAGAGCCGAGGGGAACTGCAGAGTCAGGTGATGCTTCTTTGTGGGTTCATCACCACAAGTGACTTCCTTTCACATACAAGTTGTCATGTGATTCATTGTTAATATAAACACACAGAATAGACTCTTGAACACGAAAAGACAAAAGTCAGTAGAGTGAATATACAATCTACATAGAACAGGTAAAGAAGCAGACCGTCTGGTGGTGAGTTTAGACTGACGGCAGTGACATGAGTGGGCTAACACACCTGCTGAAGGCTTGGAGCAGCTGGGAGACCATGGAGGACATTCTGTGCAAACAGACCAGGGCGTCCTGTGGTGGCGGAGGACCTCCCACTGGCTGATGTCTCTGCATAGTGCGAGGGTCAAAGCCCAGAGCTTTGAACACTTCCAAGCTGAAACATGACAGGAAAAAAGGACCTTACATGACATGGAATACAAATCCAAACAAACAACCTCCAAAGAGTTGTTTTTTGGCGCTAATTTTTTCCTCCTCATTTTCGTTTAAAAATCAAGGCATTTTTTGTGACAATCTGTAAAAAAAAAACACATCATCCTCAAATGTTCTTGACAGTATAATCATCCCAGCACTGCATCAGTCAAATCCCTGTACCACCCACCTTATTTGATACACATAAGACCAGATGTTCTCAAACAGGGCCCACACTTCCTGGTGAGAGACCTGAGCAGACGTGGGTTGTTTCTCTTCTCTTCTCTTCTCTTCTTCATTATCCTTCATGACAACATCACAGGCTGGAGGTTCCCACTACACACACAAACACCCAGCGATGTAGCTTTAAAATTCAACAATGTCAAATAAAAAATGGTGTATATTTTGAGTATGCATCCTGCTGTCTGAGTCATTATTGTTTTGCTAATCATTCTCAATCCTTTCAAATCTAATAGAGAACAGATTTCCCCAAGAACTATCTTGAAATAAACTCAATACACAACAGAAACAGGGTAGAAAAAAAATATCTTTGTGCATTTCTGTGCTTCCAAACCACCACAATGGAAAACACAATTCAGAGGGTGCAGTATTCTAGAAAAGGAGTTAACTTCTTGAAAAGATCAGAAGCTGTGAGTGCATGCAACATCAAATTTGACCTCACCTGCGGTTGTAGCTTGTTGTAAATGTTGTCCATTAAGGAGATGGCACTGGGAACAAGTCTTGAACTTTTCCCAAACACTTTCACAAGCTCCTTAGCTTCTTGGAGGGCTGCTGAGGTAGTGCAACAGTTTGCCGTGTACCCTGAGGAAACACATGATAAATAGATATGAGCCATCAGACGTGGGCCAATCGATGCATATGAAGCTATACATACATTCATTTGCCAGCTGTTTTGGTCCACCTAGGCCAGGGGTCGGCAACCTTTCCTATCCAAAGAGCCTTTTTGCTCTTTTTTCCCACTAAAAGAAATGTGTCTGGAGCCACAAAAGCTATTTGATATCACAGCTTATAAAGTTTTATATATAGTCTTATTATTCATACAAAAACTATAATTTGTTGTATTTGTGAAATTATTGAACAAGAATAAAGACAATTATTGACATTGTATTGCTTTTTTACCTGTTATAACTATCAAACTCTTATGAAGAGGAGAAAAAAAAAATAGACATGTGTCGGCCTACATTGATGTTAATTAAAAACACAACTATCTGGAAAATGTCCCCACTGAGGGACTAATAAAGGATTATTTTATCTTATCTTATTTTTTTTCTTAGCCTCATGTACAGTTTATCCCTCCTTCCATTCCTCCTCTTCCTCACCCTTCTCACACAGTTCTGGAAAACTCCATTGTCTTATCAATTAAAAAAATCACTGTGCCATTGTTGTAGCAGCCAACAGGTAAACAGAGAGACTGAATGAGAGGCTGAGACCCACACATGTGAGTGTCCTGTTTTACAAGATGACCTAGTTCTGCATGTAGTTCTGTAGGGTTCTAGCACAATGCAGGGCAGACCACGTCACACCCAGTGGGGTAAGTGTTTTATCTGAGGGATGACTCAGTATCTTTGTGCCGCTGTCCCTTTGAATTGTAATACCTCTGGGAGCTCAGCTTGGCCGTTTTCACAGATGTGAAAGTTTATGCTCTTGAATCTCGTGTAGTTGCTCAAGTTTATTTAGTTTTTTCCCCCAAAATCTATTGTTCACGTTCAAAGGAAGATTAAAATCTGCTTCAAGAAAACTGGCATCAAATGTTTTCATCGACAGTGTTTGACATTATCAAGCCTCACTAAATACCAGAGATGGCGGTAAATACAACATAGAAGGAGGTTAACACACTTTGAGTTGACACAATCTAAGCCATATTCATAATCACAGTTTATGGCAACACAGCTAAACTCATTTCTAACCAGCCTTGATTTATCTGTCTGAACAATGTGGAGAAGATTGTTAATCTTTTCACTGAGTTACATATTAAGTTTACTTACATTACTTTCTCTACAACTGCATCCTAAGTGCTTACCTGTTTGGACTATAGCCAAAATAGACAAGACTTTTACAGAAACAAACATTTAGACATATCTACCTGACCAGATGATCCACTATTATCTGTTTCATGTATTATCTAGTTCTTGTATCATGTCTTTACTAGCTTTTATTGAACATTTGACCTTATTCATTATATAGAGTGAATTGTTCAGTGAAGGATGGTGCCAGTCATAGTTGCAATACGATTCAAGACAAACCCCCCGAGACTATACTGGAAATCTTTATCAAGGGTAAAAAATGTGTTTTGGAAAACATAAAAAACACTCAGATACATAACAGCCCTCCCCCTTCGTCCACCTACATACCTGAGTTGAAGAATTCGATGAGGTTTAAAACAGTTTGCAGTTTTCTCCGTGGGACAACATGCCCAAAGACAGCAATCCAGTGTTTTTTTAAACACTGCAAGACATCGTGAAGAGTCCAGGGTGGTTTTAGGTAAACTATCTGTTAACAGAAGAAACAACACAATAACAATCACCAAACTGAAAAATATTGCAATGTTCAAAATGACAGTCAATCTGGCCTATCGAGACTCTTGAATAGCGCACAAGAGGATATTTGTCTCATATTTTTCACCCCAAAACATACAAATCTGATCTAAAATGACTGCAAATAAACCAATAATGTGTCTTTGATCGGTTCATGAATACCAGATATTAGTTATTCATGTTTTAAATGCATTTAGAAACAGTAATTAAAATGTAGTCTAAAAGATAATGTGAAATTCCAATTCACAATTTTACCTCTAGCCAGAGGTCGTCATAAGCGGCCTTCATCTCCACCTCCAACACATCGGACAGCACCTCTCGCAGGCAGTGCTCTAGTTCAGAAACGCTGCTGGGGCTCCATTTTGTCGTCTCTTCATCCTCTCTTCTGCTCAGTTGCTTGTTATCTGTGTTACATACAAACATACATAGAAACATAAATACTTTTTATGAGTGGATACACTGAATATACCCATAATACAGGACAGCGAATATTTTTTACAAAAGATGATATGCATATATTTGCAGCAGGAGAGCAAGCAGCACAAAATACACACGAGGTAATATGGAAGCTGTTACACGACACATACACTGTCCAGTCTGTGTATCTTTTGTTTGTTAAAGCTGCTAAAATGTCACATGAATTATACACTTAATACAGATGGACTTGGAGTGTGGCAAATAAAACATGGAAATTAGAAGGGCTGTGAAGAAGTGGCAAGGGCATGGATGGTATGTGCTGTTAACTATTACGCCATGATGGAAAATGGCAAGGAATTTCCTGTTTTGCAAAAAAGTGCACATTAATCCCTGGCTCACCTTTCTCTTCTACAGGGTTGGGCTGGGCTGGTGTATAGCGCCTGCTCTGCATTGGTGATGGGAGGTGAGGGCTGACGTGGGGCAGCATGGGACTGAGGAGAGGATGAAAGCCATGTCTGGACTTTCCAATCTCTTCTTCCAAATCATTCTTGCTGAGGGCCTTCACTCCACTCACGAGGGCCTTACTGCATAGGTTCTTATCATTACTAGAGAGGAAAGAGCGGACAACATGTTTTTTATTATATATCAGTGATAACACAAACAACATTAGGAGGAAACTTTTTTTTAATCAAGGTTTGGTCGCTAGCATCAAATTCAGAATCATCTGACCTGTGTTGTGCAAGAATAATCGAATGCCTGCACTCTAATTTCTACTTTAATTTTGCACAATGATCAGTGGCAGTCAGAGAAATAGGTCAGAAGGAAAAAGAAGGTAAAACAATACAATGGCCCACTATGCAAGCCAAACTAAACTCTCCACGCTCAGCACATCTATTCTTGCCCAATTATTCTGTCTAGCCCTCTCATGAACTGGAACTATCGGGCTGGGCCCACTCACAGTCACATGCATTATTTGGACACAGACTCTGCAGCAGCAGCAGTATATGCCATAGGGGGAGGGGCAACTCACGTGCATAGAATGAGAGCACACTCTGGGTACAGACCCTGGTACTGCAGGCAGCACTGCAGCACCCTGTCATCATTGTTCTCAGCATTCAGACCATCTGGGGACAAGGAGGTACAGAGAGAGGGGAAGGGAGTGGAAGAGAAAGACAAGTATGACAGTCTGTTAAAAAGACATGTTTAATGCAGTACAATGATAGCTCGTGGTAAGCGTGTTACCACACTTTACAACAGGGTGTCTTTTTTTCTTATATACACAAGATTCAAAGACGAAGACCACGAGATGGAGATTTCAAGTCTATTTCAAGGGATGCACTAATTGCTCATATGCTCATAAATAGTAAACAATTTATCTGCTAAATCTCCTTTATCACATCTCATTTTGAGGAGAACCATAAAACACTGTTGAAAAAATCAATTGTCTGATCAATATAATATACACCTAAGACGATTGAGATTCACAATATGTAAGCATTGATGATGAAGGACTAGCGTGGTGATAGTGCCACCTAGTATTTGTGTGAGGGTTGGGCATTAACGCATGGCAGCTCTGTAGCTGTGTGTAATTTACTTCAGATAAAGGTCGAAAAGAAAAAAATAGTCAAGTTACTCATGGGATAAGAGGCTGCAATACACACCTCAAACACTGTACCATGCTCAATAACATACTTAGAGCACACATATACAGGACTTTCTGTCCTGTATATGTCTCCTTATGGAGACAATACCCACTCTTAACTTTTAAGTTCTGTACTTGGTTGTAATACATTTTTTTCTTTCAATTCACAGAAAATTCCCATATTTATAATATAATATATCATTTATATAAATAAACACTCACTGCTGCTCTCAACGGCCTGCTGCATAGACTGCCCCCACAGGTGAGGTCCCCGATTCTTCAAAGAGTTGTAAATATACGAGATGGCAGGAGTTGCCAGGTGCGCCACAGAACCGGACATGCCTCTCCCCCTCTTTAGGGAATCCAGCTCCTGAAGCACCACCCAGGGGATCAGGACTATAGGGTCTAAGAGAACATGAAGTGGGGAGAAAGAAAGTATTGATCATTCCATATGTCATAACATGAGTGCCTTTTGTTATTATAACTAGAAATAAAAAATGTTTAACTATTGATTGTGTGATGAAATGATTTATTTGTGAGCAGATGCTTGTTAACGTGGTCTCTTCTTTGTATACTTAGATTACCTTCTTGTTCCTCAAGTGTGCTAAGATAACTGTATCAAGACTTGACATATTCATAAAATACTATTAAAGTAATTAAAATGATCTGGAAAATGTAAGGGCAATGAATATGGGCAAATACAAAATCAAACAAAGAGGGCCAAGGACAGTTAAGCATGTATTGTGTCTTTAAACTGGGGATGTGTTTAGAAGGGTGAGGGCATCTCTTAATGATGTATAATAATAGCTCAGCCACTGCTGCAGAAGAACTTCAAGCATTTGGCTCACAACTGGACAGATGTGGGAGTGAAAACTAACTGGATACTTTCTATAACGGCATGTTACATCATTATATAACATATGAAATAACCATAAATCATTCTACAAGAAAAATGAAGTATTAAAATCCTAGACACCTGCAAGGCCATGAGAGCTGATCTTTTTCACATAATCCAGGTGACTGAGGAGAATGTTGGTGTCCATAACAAGGATTAGGTCTTTAGGATTAGGAGGTTGTTCGCCTGTAAAAAGCAAGTTCATATATATTAAAATAGTTTTTGTTAATTGTTAAAAGTTATCAACAGAATACAATTTAATTAAATTGAACATAACAATTTCAGCCACAGTGTAGTGCCTGTGTAGGCTACGGATCAGAATGTTGTGATTACTTTGTTCGTGACTTCCTGTTTTACATGGGATTAACATTTGAGACTACATTCCACAGAGAGATTATAATTACACTTATGATGATTGCACACAATTTCAATAAAATGTACCTTGTGTGTCTGCAGCTCCCTCCTCTGGAGGGTCTATGTCCATACAGGTGAGTTCCCCATAGATCTGCTGAACGTTCACCTCCAATCGCTTCTCGGAGCGGGCAAGGTGAAGCTCTTCAACCACTTGCATCTACAGAGAAACACATTTTGAAAGAAAAAAAAGATGTAAACACTCCCTTTCCATTTTTAATATTTTAACAACATAATGCGGATGTAATTTCAATACACTAGCTGACAAAATCAATTAGCAAAATGAATTAACAATTTCTGAGTGAAATAAACTCCAAGAAAAGCAATAAATGTAGAACACACATTGACTTGTTAATTGACAAATTAAATGAATAATACGTTTTTATTACCTGGTCATGCCACGGCTCAGGGAGTGTATGAGGCGTAACTTGGAGTAGGTTTGGCGAAAACGACCTCTCTTGCCCTTCAGATGAAGAACTAGGTGTAGCATCCAAACAGCAGGGAGCTTGTTGGACGCTCTCCTGCACGGCATTGCTTCTTGAGGGCCTCGAGTCTGAAGGCTCAGTCCCATGTTTGAGATTTCTGTTTGAGGAACTAGCACCATTATTGGTACCGGTGATATCTACTGGTCTTGGTTGAACCTTTTTTGGTATCTTAAACCAAAGAGGCAGAGGTGATGCATGGCAGCATATTGGTTGCTGAACAGATGATGACTTGACTGCCTCATATGACATCGATGGGACATTCCCTGGGATTGTCCCGGCATTCTTCACCACATTTGAGCTACTAACTGTCTGCTTCCATGAAGTGGGGGAATGCTCTGTAGTAGAGACAGAGGGAGTTGTTGCCTCTGTACATAGGCTCCTTTTGGCCTTATTTTCTTGAAGCCTTTTGCACATCTTCTTGAACAGTTCTTTTTTCTTCTCAAATGAAGAATCCTGAGAGACAGAGGACGCCTTGCTTGGTTCTCTGGTCTTGACTGTCAAGTGTTCATTTCCAGTCCTTGGTGGTTCAGTAGCTCTGCACTTGGTCTTCAGTACATCCTGTCTCTGTTCTTTCTGTTCAGCAGAAACCAAACTGGGACTCATTCGCTGTTTTTTTAATTTGGATGTGCTACTATGGGAAGATGTTTTATCTGTGCTGCCTTTAAATGTCTTCTCTGTCCTCTGAGGAACTGTACCTGCATTGTTTGAGGGTTCTGAGGGTCCCCCTTCCATAGTCGTACACCTGACAGTATTATCTTTACCTGAAATTTCATGTTTAGGTTTTGTACATTCTTCTTGCTTATAAACAGGTTTCGGGTCTGTTGCTTGTGCTTTTGACCGTCTGTAGACAGCACTTTTGATGTGGCGGGTGCTTTGGGAAACATCTTTAACGGTAGAGTAAGCACACTTTTCTGGTTTTGCTGCACAGCTACATGTAGAAGAACATAATAAATATCACATTCAGAGATAATAAACAAACATATTAATTAAGTGAATGATATTCAATGACATATCATCAACATTAATGAGTTGTTAAAAGTCAGGTGGGAAAGGAAAATGTTTATAATAATGCATAATGTTGAGTTTTATATTATGTGTGAAGTACCACTGCAAAGAGCAAATTTAACAGGACATATCGGTGTGAGACACGTTCATGTGAACAGGAGAGCAGGCCCGTAATACACAATGGGTAGTCAGCCCGAGAAGATGAGTTTAATGTGAGAGTTCACTGATTAAAAGGGAACATCGGGCGTAGATAGTCGCAGTGACCTTGTTCTGTTCCAGTATTAACCGGTAGAAAGCGGGCTGTAGGTGCCAAAGAAAGGAGTCCAGGGAGGCCCATACAAAACAACGATTAGGGAAAGACGTCAGCGAGAGCAGCCACATTCCTTAAAGTCACCGGCTTGAACTGGTATCCATGAGGAGAGTGGGTGACGAGGAATAGGAAATTAGCGGTTGGACGGGGGCTGTACCTGAACTGAATGTTATGTTATAAATAATGTGTCTGTTTGTTTGTACGGGAGTTGGGAAAGACAGATGTGGAAGGGTGAACTCTGATCCAAACTCTGTGTTCTGTGGGTGTTTCGATTACTGAGGTCCAATGAGTGTGGCGTCTCACCGAGCAGTTAAATAGGAGACAGATAAAGAAATCAGCCACAACACAAGTAAACTGTATCTAACCTCTTCTGACTGTGGACATCTTGCTTCCTCTTGCCACTTTTGTAATTCTCAGGAACATCTTGCTCCTTGGATGACTGAAAACATGGAGAACAACATTACATTTATTTCACTCCCCAGAAAACTATTCTGAAACAGTTTTGATAAATTATGAATTAGTTTTATTAAAAAATGCCAAATATTTGCTGGTTCTAGGTTTTAGAATATATCTTTGTGGTTTGGACTATTATTGATCGGACAAAACAATCAATATATGTCTATTCCTTCTTTGGGAAACTGTGATGGCTATTTTTCACAAGTATCTTCTGAAATTTATAGACAAAATAATGAATTGCGAATATAATTTTCAGATTAATTGAGAATTAAACTTGTTTTTTACTTTCAGACCTACTGCCTTCAGTTAGATATGTTGCAATACATCTATACTGTAGTAGCTATCCCAGTAATATATCGGTTTGTAGTCTTTTAGTCTGCTTTTTGCATGAATTTGACGAAGCACTTTGATTTCTCTGGTAGCAGCTAGACTTGCCAAAAACAGACATTCCTGATTGGTTACTTTATCCATGAACAATTGTTCAAGGGGTTTTCCACAAATCGATGTGGCTATTATATAAGAATATGTATTGATATCATGACATAAAATACCTTCTTACCTTTTTATCTTTTTCCCTTGAGGATGAAGATTTCTTGCATGATGACTTCTCACACTTTTCTGGTTTTGCTGCACAGCTACATGTAGAAAAACAAAATAAATATCACATTCAGAGATAATATACAAACATATTAATTAAGTGAATGATATTCAACGACTTAATATCAACTGTAATGTGTTGTTAAAAGTCAAGTAAACTGTATCTAACCTCTTCTGACTGTTTACATTATCTTGCTTCCTCTTGCCACTTTTGTAATTCTCAGGAACATCTTGCTCCTTGGATGACTGAAAACATGGGGAAAACATTAACTTTTTTTCACTCACCAGATACCTATTCTAAAACAATTTTGATAAATTATGAATTAGTTTTATAAAAAAATGCCAAATATTTGCTAGTTCCAGGTTTTAGAATATATCTTTGGGGTTTGGACTGTTATTGATCAGACAAAACAATGTTGTCTATTTCGTCTTTGGGAAACTGATGACTATTTTTTTTACAAGTATCTTTTGACATTTTATAGACAAAATGAAAAATTGTAAACATCAATTTCAGATAAATTGAGAAAGAAACTTGTTTTTTTTTTCACTTTCAGACCTACTGCCTGCAGCTAGAAGAGTGTATCCTCTGTTACTAGACAGCCTCGAGCAATAAAACACTCCTGAATACCTTCTTACCTTATCATCTTCTCCATTTGAGCATGAAGACTTCTTGCGCCTTCTCTTTTTAGATTTTCTAGACATTTTCCTATAAATATAATTTTGAAAAGCAGGTCGTCAATGACATCATCCTTACACAATACATATTGATCTTCAACTAAGCACCTTGGCTCTCGACATAAATACAACTAGAAATACAGAATTAGACTTCTCTTAATGAGGGACTACGAATATAAAATGGAAATACCCCTTAATATTAGGGTGACCTGATTAGGTGCTCTGTCGCACAAACTGGTTGGACCCAGTTTGTGAAACTAGCTGTGACGTGTAACGTGAACGAAATCAAATAAATCAACAGTTGCTTACTACGTTACACATCACAATACATTACATTTCATTTAGCTGACGCTTTTATCCAAAGCGACTTACAATAAGTGCATTCTACGGTTACAAACAAGAATCAGAACAACAAGAATCAAGAAGGTACAATTTACACGAAGAACAACGCGGGGCTAACACTGTGTAGTGACACAAACATTACTAGCTTACATCTGACGTTGGGGTCAAGTGTATACTGGACTCATATGTAATGTAAAACTACAACATAGTGGGTATTGTTTTGATCGCTATGAGCCAACTGTTCAAATCCCAACGCACAACCGAGAGCTGAAAGTTGAGTTTTACCCTTAACTTCCCTAACGCTCGTTTAACTTGACGCTAACTGATGAAAAACAAATACAGACCCGCAAGCAAATTGTCTTCTGTGGTGTCTGAAACGTTGTGATACTCGAATTTAGTGGCATAAAGCCCGCTCTCTATTATGAACAAATGTGTCATACACACTCAAATCTGACAGTTTCCCTTTAACTACTGCTGCGCTTCCGCATCTTTCTTCTTCTACGACTATTTCTTCTTCTGGTGCTTCATTACCGCCACAGACTGGACAGGAGTAGAAATCGTTGATCTGGTGGGAAATACCGACTCGTTGGTGTCGTTTTTGCCTTTGTGTTAAATCACTGCCAGCTATTTCCTTTTATTATAGTTTGTTTTAACTATGTTTTCTTTTTTTGGTACTATATATTGGCTCTGTGGCATTCTGAGATTCTTTTTAATGAAAAGTGTGTTATAAATAAAATGCATCATCATCATCATCCTATACGGCATGAGGTCAGCTGAGCGGGTTATCATGACCTCTTGAGACAAACACTATCACCGTGGGGAAACACAGCGAATAGTTTTCCACTCACCTTGGTATTTGTATTTATTATTCATCATTATTTATTAATGATCTTTTACAGCATTACAACCAGATAGATGTACAGCAATTCAACAGAAGGGTGTAAAGGAAATTAACCATATCAAACTCCTTTAGAGAAAACAAATGTGATATGAAACACTTAAATATTTTTAAGTATTTATTAAACAGAAAACTTGGAATAATTCAATTGAATGGACAGAGCTCTTCACCACAGGTGGTTCGGAGGTCTGACCCTGAAAAATAGGTCAACGTGAGTTTTATACATCTACAATTATTATTGAAATGTTTTAGCGTTCAGTAATACTCAAATTCAGAACCCTAACAACACTATGATCAATTTCCACCACAAAGAGCAGCTCGGGGTTTACATTCAGTCTTTTAAATTCATTAATATAAAACAAGAAACATACAAGTAACTGTATTGTATTGTTGAACTGCATTCTTGCCCAAAGTCAGAATTAAAATGCATACATATTCATATGATCTGCTGTGCACTGACTGAAAGATCGGCTCGGTTACAAACATCATTATCTGAAACTCTATCTATCTGTCTATCCGTCAGCAAAAAAAACACTATTTACATCACTTATCACAGTTTCCGCTGAGTCACGTGAGGCTAATAATTCCTGAGCATTTTTATTTTGATATGAGTTACATGATTTAAAATTTCCCCTGAAACATTAACCCTAATACATAATTCCCAGTGTGGCATCTGTGTGGTGTGCTGTGTGATAACAATATTGCAAACGATCACCATTATTCTAATGCATAGAGTTTGTAATGTTACCATCTAAGTAACATTGTCAATCATGCAATGCCAAGTTTCAGAAAACTCTCTGAAACCTCAGATGTATACAGTATGGTCCTTTATGAAGCCAATACTGAAACAACACTTGCTGTAATATGCCACATAGTGACACTGTAGCTCCATTCAGAAACCCTGCCTTCCTTTGCTCTTGATATGCACACGGACTGTCAGCATTCACAGTGAGCCACCTTTGGGTCCCTGGACCACGGCTTGAGAAACACTTCTGTTGAAGACGGAGACCAGACGACTAACAGATGAAGTGAGTATTACCAGCTGCAGGGAAGAATATCTGACCACTTCAATAATCTTGGACAGGAATAATAACAACATGTACACATTGTGACAGAAACAGTTAAATGCATTGGGGTTCAGTAGATGACACAGTTTGGATTAGATCAGTGACATGTTAAACACATAACGATTATATTTGAAAATTGGAAGCAGCTTGTCTGTTTTGTAGTTCAGATGGTTATTTCTTCTGGGTTTAGTTGTGATAAGATGCGTTTATGTGGTGAGTTGTTGAAGGTCCAGGAGTCTCAACATATCTCACTCAACATATCATTATAGAAAAGTTAATCTTTGCGAAAACCTTGTTTCACTATTTATACACACAAATAGGCTACAGAATTAAAATATGAGAAATAAAACTACATTCAGTCTGTTTATATATATTCTTTTAAGTTAAAAGTAAAACAAATATTTTACCACGATAGTTTTTTATAGACAATGGCATGAGTAAGATACTGTGTGAAAGCACAACTTGTGTGTCTGTTTTTTTCAGCTTGTTATTTTATACGATATAAAATAAGTTTTGTTAAATATGTTGAATAAATAAAACAAGGCCAGTGTATTCACTAATGAATATAAACTTGAGATTTCCAGCTCTGTTTACTGAGTTTGATAATAGGACCAAATACAATCATTTTCATCTTCACTTCAATATATAGACAGATTACTGGAAAAATAGGATAGCAGGCATTGATTAAGAGGTGTGAAGCCAAGCCAGAACTTGCTGGCTAGCAGTATACATTTGATCAAATCATGGTGAAAATCAAGTGAAGAGAAATAATAGTTTCCAGATCTTTAAGAACTGAAATTCTGGCACATTTGTGTTCCTTTGTTTTTCTGTTTTTCTGTCTCTTTATTCCAATTTGTCTCTCTCTCTTTTCATGACATGGAAAGACATTTGGCTTTAATCAATGACCATATTTGGACAGTTGGAGAATGCTTATGTGTGTGTGTGTGTGTGTGTGTGTGTGTGTGTGTGTGTGTGTGTGATGTTTGAGTATGTGTTGGGGTGTTGGGGAGGGTCTTTGCTCCGCTATTGGTTTATTCAGAAACCTGAGCAGGGTGTTTTATGAAAATATTATTTTGGTCATTTAAATAATGGCCAACAACTGTGTGTGTTTCATGCTTTCTGAATTAAGGACTACATAGTTTCTTTGAGGTCAGGTGCATGTGCATGCACACACACACAGTACAAATTGTTGATGTCTTTAGCTGCAATTTGTTAATTATCAATTAAGGTAGAGCGTGAAGGGTAGGAACTTTAGGCCCCTGGCCAGATTTTGTGCGGTGGTTAGTGTGAGCTTGTTGCAAATTGGTCTTGTCTTTTCATTTTTCAAGCAAGAAAGCCAAACATTGGCTGGTGCAGGCTTCTTTTATATCAGTATTTGATGTTGCTCTTTGTCATAATCTTTATCAAATCTTTGGGTTTTTCTTTGATTAAAACATGCTGCCTAAAAGCTTCACCTTGGCCTACAGGAAATATAGGTTTTTCTGACACTTCTGACAAAATAACGTTTAATAAAATAATTAAAATAATGATTAGAGCCAATAATGGTTGTAAATCACTTGTCTTGACCATTATACTAACCTACAGTACACAGTTCTTATATGAGGACACAATCAAGTCTAAACTGCAGGGCCAAGAACAGTCTTGCCAGCACTAAATATTTAGACATTTCCATTTCCCCTAAATCAAAACGTGGGTGATTCTTCCTACATCTTAGGCCAACAGTAGATGACACAGTTTGGATTAGATCAGTGACATGTTTCAAGCTGGGTTTCACATTTATGTAAACAAATAGGGCTTTCAGCCATGTGTCCTCAACATCTTGACTTGGCCCTGGATCTAATAAGCCCCACTTGGCTCTGCAGTTGTTGTTTAAAAGTGGTGACTAACGCACTGACTGGCTCTGTGACAGACACCTCAACAAATGCTTCAGGTCTCTCTGACATAAATAAAAGCTATGTAATTAGTCCGTTCTAATAATTACCACAGAGAATTCCCAGACTATAAAGGGGAGTTTGTTGCTCAGAATAGTAATCGTAGTAGAAGTGTTAATAGGCCCAGAACAATAGCCTGCCATGCAAACCATTAGGCCATACATGCCTTCATTTGTGGATGATGTTGAATAAGAGGAGGCAAGAGGAAATACACATGATGATAAAGGTGAAAAGTGAGGTAGCGAGGATGAAAATAATGATGCATCGACAATTACCTTGATAATGATGATAATGAAAATATTAAAATCAACTTTATGTTGGAGGTGAGGATGACAATGAAAAAGAGAAGGAAGATCAAAATAAAAAGCTAACGGTTAAGTCATCAAAGTGGGACTGTAAGCCTGCATGAACAATATCAAGATTTGAAACTGAAGCAGCTAAATGGAACTCTGCCATCTTTAATTGAATTGTTTGCACATGCACTTTTTCAACAGTAACATGCCAAAACAAGATCTATGTCTCCTATCTGTGGTGCAGCTGACCAACAAGAGCCTGTTAATGCATAATTCACCTGTGACGATTAGGATGAAGGTGACAGTGATGCTTGATGGCGGTGAGGATAATGTTGGAATGCAGAATAAGGACAATGTGCGCAGGTACAGAGTGAGGGAGTGAATAAGAGAGCGAGGGAGTGGTGAAGTGTAATGGTTTGCTTGATAAGCACCGATGATGCAATGGAAAATAAACATGAAAATGATGATGAAGGCAAGGGAGGTAAAAGTGAATCTGATGATGATGATGATGATGATGATGATGATCATGTTATGTGCTGCATTTATGGGAGTAATTCAGTGATGATGATGATGATGATGATGATGATGATGATGATGATGATGATGATGATTGATAGACTAATTGGAGGAGGAATTCAATCAAATTGAGGATGATGATAAAGATATTTAAGTGAAAAGATTCTTTAAAAAGTGAAGTAAAAACTCTGCGTGGCCGCACTTGTACCGGCGGTGGGAGTGTCCGCGAGGAGGGGAAAGCCGCTCCACGAAGTGCTCGCGCGCAGACAGGAGCAGCGTTGAGATGTTTTCATTCTGAGCCTAAAAGGTCGCGAGAGCAGGACGCTGACGAGCCCGGACACGAGGACGAAAAGCCTGCCGCGTAACTTGTGCCTTCCTTTTATTCGTATCTCTTTCGGAGTAATGTCAGTCCGTCGGGCCGCTGTCGTGCTCCTGTGCGCGGCGCTGGCGGTGTCTCGTGCTCGCAGGAGTTCACCGGAGCAGGAGGACGTTCAGGAGAAAATCGGCAGCGCGAGATGCACGTCCAGGTGCCTCACTCTGCACATGACTCAGCTGACGACTGCCTTCAGACACCTCCAGGTACCTGCAGCCACGTTGTCCCTTATTTATTTAAGAGCCAAACATGACTGGCAGTCAGCGATCCACGGGACCACCTGTGTATAAACGCATGAGACGTCATAATAAAAGACAGATTGAGGATGTCAATGCTATTTACCACTCACACCCCCGTCTCATTACATTAGTTTGAAACTTACTCTCGAAAGTGAGTAAACTGTAATCCTCAAATAGGACAACTAGGCTGCGTTTGTTTTTCCCTAATTTGTTTCTTCAGGTGCATTACTGATAGTTTTACAGGCCACTTGCTATCACTGCATGTGTTGCATCTCAGTATTATTCCATATAGTTAAGTGGGGTCAGTAAAAACATTGTTTGTTTCATCTTGCATAATGTAATTTTATTATTTTAATTAATATGTTTGCATTAATGTTCAGACTGACCTACCTCCCTAAAATATTCCACAGGGGGATGCTGAGGGGTGAAATTAACAGAAATGGGGGCAGGCATGAGCATCTTGAATCAATCAGATGCAGTCAAGTGTCAAATTGATAGGTTATACATATCAGAACGATTACAAATACTTACTCATAATCCTCTGACATGATGACAGTGAAGCAGAAGCTACAGTGCATAAGTGGCGTGTAGCCACATTGACATTAACTTCAAATTGGGTCATGAAACTTGATCAAAATATTTAAACATTACATAAATAATCATGTTTAGTTGGTCTGATTTGTGAAAAGGCCCCACTGATTATAATTTCATCAAAAATCTTTAAAATATTCTTTCTTTTTTAGGGTTCTTCACAGAATGAATGGCCACTCGATGTCATATTGTGCAGATATTTTAAATTAGCTTCGAGGTGTTGTTATGCACAACAGAAAGAGCAGAGTGGAGCTCTTTCTGTCTTAACAAAAGAAACTGTGGGATCTCACCTAAAACAATGCGTTTTGTCCAACATGGTTTTCATCAGGAATGTTTGAAGAAATGTTTTGATGTTGCTCAGACTGAAGTTACCCTGTGTCAGGACTCAAAGGGCCGATGGTACCCTGAAAAAATGTAGGTTACTGGTTTATAGTAGATGACAAAATGACTCATCCCAGTGAAATCGCTGGCCCATGTTCTGTGGCCTTTGTAGTGAGGAATGTGATTAACGGGGACATTAGGACGTTACCAAGTTGAAAAGCCACTTATCGTTAACGGCTTCAGCATGTGCAGCATGCTGTGTAGTGGGTGGGAAAGTCATTAACCACAGAGTTCAGCCCCAGTGGCTCTGAGGTGTGTGTGTGTGTGTGTGTGTGTGTGTGTGTGTGTGTGTGTGTGTGTGTGTGTGTGTGTGTGTGTGTGTGTGTGTGTGTGTGTGTGTGTGTGTGTGTGTGTGTGTGTGTGTGTGTGTGTGTGTGTGTGTGTGTGTGTGTGTGTGTGTGTGTGTGTGTGTAACAAAAGTTTGGTCTGGTCCGCGTCCATCCATGATAGACTCACGGCACCTGTACATCGGGTAATGAGGGTGTCCCCTGGATGACTCTAGCTGTGTGTGTGTGTGGCGGGGGGGGGTTCTGGATCGGAGGTGCGAGAAAGGGAACATTTGGTTTAAACTTTATGAAGTGCAGTGCAGTAGTCAGATGTTGAGCATCAAAACGGCAGTGATGGAAATTAAACCAACTGACTGGGAGGTAGCAAACAGGCCCACTTGGGTTTCCATTTAAAAAGTGATGTTGCATTGAGGGCTGCACAATATGAGGAAAATATGCAATGAAGTTGTTGAATATTGCAATAACGACATTACCTATACAATTCTTGCCTCTGACATATACATCCCGGTGACCCCTCGTTCACAGCCAGTGGTGCGGAGAATAGTTTCAGCTTCTGTCTCTCACTCAACTCCACACATAACATCAGTCATCATTCTCAACCCAGTCGTATGTTTTTTCTCCAAGACTCAATGAATGTTTTTTTGCGTTCCAACTCGTGTGTTGTTTTAGGATTCACCCCCATTTACTCGGTGACGTAAACAAGCCTGCCTGTGTCTGTCTTAGTGCGGCGTGGCCGACTCGTGCAAAGACAGGCAGAGGAGAGCGAAGCCTCAGCGAGTAGAGCAGACGCAGTCATTTCTTCCTGCACTAGCCTCATCTGGCTTATTGTATGCACTTGCCGATGAAACTTTTTATCGGCCCCGGGGCCATCGCTGAACCCTGCATAATGGAGACGGCCTTTGTCTGACTAGGCAGAGAGTTTACAGCGTGGCGCATATCGGAGAAAATTGTGTCTGCTGACGGAATTTAATTTAATGCAATGATACTATCAAAAGTGAAACATTGCGGTCTTTCGCAAACTGTTTTAGGGCAAGTTTTAGCCACTTTGATTATCAAGTTATTCAAATATTTATTCAAGTAATTCCACTTACATGATTTAAATTTGATTTAGGTTCAGGATCATTTAAAGACTGTGAACAGCTTTAAACAAGAAGGTATTTTGCAGTGAAAACACAGAGGTTGATTCATGACACAAGTAGAAATTAAGTAAACTCACTCCATTAGTCATTAGTCTTTATGAGGAAAAATGTGCTTTTTAGACTCAAAGCTACATTGAATGATTTTTTCAAATTAATCTTCATTTAAATCAGTGTGAGGATTAGTTGTTTCAAAGAAAATTACCAATTTGAGAATTTCATCATTTATTTAATTGGAAAACTGATATCTTTGTTTTTTTGGGGGGATTATTAGTTGGACAAAACAAGTAATTTGAAGTCATCTCACAATAATTTAATTTAATTGAGAAGTCAATAGTCAGACTGATCATCAATATTAGTTGCAGTCCGAATTGAAATGCATTATGTATAAGAAAAATAAGTCATTAATGATTAGCAGGACAATGACAAACAAGAAAGTACGATGTTGTCCTGCAATTTACAAACTTGGATATAAAGGGACACTGAAAACGTTGTGTGTTTTAGCAAATTAAAAAGAGCCTCTAAACTTTGAGCAAACAGGGAAACAAGTTTCCTCTGAGCCACATCCTGGGGAGCAGCATCCCTCCCTGAACCTATTACAGGACAGTGTCGAGAACAGAGTGATTAATGGGCCGGAGAGACTGTGGTCATTCATTTAAAGTACATAACGTTTCAAAACAAAAAAAGGAACTTTTTTGATAACAGCTCCAGTAACTATAACATCAGTGACGGCAAATAGAGCTTTACTCATCCTACTCTGTCACCACACTCAGACACAAAGACACACACACACACACACACACACACACACACTGCTTCCTCTGGCTTCATGTGGCTGAACCCTGTGTTTTTGGCTCGTTCTCTCTCTCTCTCTGTGTGTGTGTGTGTGTGTGTGCGTGCGCGTGTGGCTAGTGTGTAGCCACAAGAATGTGAGTCACCACTTTTCTATTT